>BMAW01024589.1:99646-143177 GCA_019974015.1 Nephila pilipes
TATATATATATATATATATATATATATATATATATATATATATATATATATAATTCTAAAAGCTATACATTTCTAAACTTCTCTTAATATAACTTATCTGTTTAAATTAAAAACATATCATATATAAAAAATTATCATATATTGATACTCTTATCTTATATATAGAACCTGCATTTCACTTACAATACCAGATAAAAAAATTATGAATAAGGAAATAATTTGATGAAATTCCTTTAAAAACACTGATTACATAAAAGTAACTACCTATAACAAAATATTTGTTTTCTATATTCAAGCAGTTAAGAAGATCTGGCTGCTTAGTCTATAAAAAGCACTTTTTCTTTCCTTTTTCATCAAATATTATAGAGATTTTCTTTTCCTTCTTTTCTCATCTCGAGTAATTTTCTTCTTTATTTATTTATAAATGTTCAAAAAAATAGCCTCATGAAATATAAATAAGATAACAGTAAACTAGTTGCTATATTTTAATTATAATTAATGTATTAAGGAAATTTATATATTCTGTATAGTTTTATCAAGTCTAAAATATCTATTACTCATAAGAGTATTCTTAATTATGTTCCAGTTACCCTTACATTATATAAACGTAAAAAATGTATTACGCTTTATATGTTACAGATAATTATTTATTCTATGAATCCTTGCATTAGTCTTCTAAAAACTCTCTAATTAAAAAAAAAAACTTCGATCAAGAGATATAAAAGGAATTTAGAATACATACTAAAATATGTATAAAGATTCAAACGGAAGTTTGTTTGCAATTTAAAGTGGAGGTTTAGGTCGATAAATTGAGCAATTTTATAATTTAAAACAGAATTTAATTACTTAATGGAAGCAGTGAATTGCCAATAATTAAAAATATACTTTATATGAGTTCTTTTATAATAGGAAATAAAAAAAAACTGTCCGAAGAAGTTATAAAAAATCCAGACAAAAACATTATAATCGTAGTAAGCTACTCAAATATGAAATATTCACTGAAATAAAAAGTGCTCAATTTTTCTCTTATCCATTTTGTTTATAGTAATTACTTTTTTTAAGTATTCTAACTACTTAAGCAAACGATTTGAAAAAAATTATTAAACTCTATGAGGATACCTGACTTTTCCTTAACTTAATATGTAATTAAGACTCAGAAATATTTCGTTAATGCACCAAACTCCCATATTTATAGTTGGAAGGAAAAATAGACTTAAGTTTTGATTATGAGAAAAGTTTATGCAATACCAATCACTTTACATTATTAAATACAACAATGAAAGAATTATTTAATCATATTTACTTTTAATCCCTTTTAGATTATTTAATCATACTTACTTTTAATCCTTTTTGCATTATATAATCATACATACTTTTAATCCCTTTTATATTATTTAATCATATTCACTCATTATGTTTTGATTTTTTTATCAACTAATTTATGCGATTTTATTTATTTCTTATCCTTGTTTACGAGTACTGTTGTTTATCATTAAGTCGATTTTTATTTTTATTTTAAAAGTATAATTATTGAAAAAGAAATCCCGCCTTTTTTGAGAAAAATATAATGTAATTCGTGACAAAGAAAGTCACATTTTAACATCAATAACTTTAATCATTCATAATTGTAGCTACTTATCAGGGAAAGTTTAAAGAGTCTCTAATTCTTATATTTTCAGATAATCTTTTTTTATTAATCTAAGTTTGTAATTTGTTTTTCAAATTATCAGTTTATAATAAGTTTTATGTTACAAATATTAAACAATCCTGATATATAAAAGTTGAGAGAAAGGAAAATTTAGCTGAAATAAGAGTTCCTTCACTTTTAAATTTGTAAGTGAACTCCTCCTAAATATTTGAAAATGTTATTTTTAAAAAATTAAAGAGAGATGAAAACAATACTTGTTTTTATGAAATAATCTACAAAAATTATGAATAGGAAAACTTTTTGGAACTTGGCCAAAATCCACATTTGATAATAAATATCTTTTGAATTTGAGAAGAAGAAATGTATATTTATTTTTTTTCAGCGTAAAAAAGTATGCAACCTATGCTTTCTATTCTTCGAAATACGATTTTGGTTTTGAATAGCGAGAAATTGATATGCCGAAAAGTCTAAAGAAATGGATCAAACATGAGAAAATTGATCTGCCAAAATTCTTCTGCCATATGCAATAAAAAATGTTTTTTTTCTATTAAAAGAAACCACAAAGGGATAGGGAAAAAATGATATTTACAATCCCGGTCAAAAGATATTTTTCATTAAATATTATTTTTCCGAAAGAGAAAAAGGAAAGCGCTTCATTAAGATTCAGAATTAAAAAAAGGGAAATGAAATAAATGATAAAAAATGAAAAAAGTATGTAAATGATAATAATAATAACAAACTTCTTTGAATTTAAATATCAAAAGATAGGTAATACATTAATGCTAATAATTTGCAGCTCGGAGTTATAATTTCAAGCGTAAAAATTCCTTTTTATTCGTGCTAAATTTACCACTTTACACTCAAAACCAACTGATGTATTCGGCTGAGTTGATGCATTCCATTAAGTAAGAAATTTGTGCTTAAATAAATAAGTGCTTAAGTAAGAAATTTGTGCTAAAAATTACATTTTAATTCACAATTTAATTTGTTTGCTACTCTAAAGATGCACACATGCGCAGCATCTATTTTAAAACCGCTTATCACATTAATCGAGCCCACTAACTGTGAAATTAGTGGATATTACGTTATATATGAAAGGTAGGCGTAAAGAGTGATAAAAGAAAACTCCTGAATTTCAAAATAATAGATGTAAAATTATGGGGAACATGAAAAGGGAGGCGGGGGAGGAAACGAAACATCATATTCCTGCAATCATTCTATAAAAGCTATTATCTCCATACTTAAAAAAAATGTGCACACTTTCAAAGAAATGTAACGTATTGCAATGTAATTAATGAAATAAAAATATGAGTTGTACAAGCACGCAAAAAAAAAAAAAAAAAAAAAAAAACCCGCAATAGATTTAATCACCTTTAAAATGGGAAGGAAACGTTTTATTAAGTGTTTCGTGGCTGGGGTTCTTCAATATATGACGAATCTCACACAATTTGAACCTTTTTTATGGAAAATATCTCTTCACATAAAATATAAGCTCGAGATTTTCCATGTCATAAAAAAACACAGGTCAACATTTTTCGAACACACGAAATAAAATCATTAGAAAACTGGTGTTATGTTTGACAAGAGGGAGAGGATGGGTAAAACATTAATGGTGTTTGCTCTCATCTTAAACATTACTTACATTTATTTATTTAATACAAAGTCAAACACTAGAAAATTTTTTGCCGATAACTGCGGACACCAAACAAAAATCATGCTTATTCATCAAGGCTTTTTATACGAAAAAAAGCTATTATGATCTTATTCCTAACGTGAAAACGACAGAAATATTTATAATGTAAATAGCTTTGGACAAAAGGGAAACAAATGTCAACAATATAGAAAAGCATTAATATGATTAAAGTAGGGAACAATTTACTCGCATCAGTTCTTAGCGGAATAACAAACACGTCGCTGTGCTTTCATTATCAATAATAGGTTCGGGAACGTTTTTTCTTATTATTAAAAACAACACGCGAAATTTTAGTAGCAATCATTCTTTTGATAAAAATGTATCAGAAATAAAAAAGAATTTTGTTAAATAATAAGGGAATCACCGTTTTGAATCTGAAAAATTCACGCACTTTTACTTAGGAGAGTCCTTAATGATAGTCCACCGAACTTAAATTTAGATTAAAAAATGCTTTTAAGTATTAATATTAAGAAAAGAACCAGTATAGGAAAACTTAAAAAAAGATAAAAAAAAATATATTGGATTATAAAAAGAACTTTTCTTTACGTCCTTTATATGCATATTGGATTGTTAAACCTTTCTTTCAATAGCTATTCATTACTTATTTAGAAATAGTTTGTAGAATTCTATATACGAGATTTCGCAAAATGTTGCTTCAAATCTTTATTTAAGAAATATCTCTCAGTTATGAATGATATTAAATACTTATAATTTCATATTGTTATTGTATTCACAGAACTTGTGACTTTGGGCTATTCACGATTTTCTCTTTACTAACCTTGGGGACTTTTGGTAATTTGAATTGCATAAAATAGCGTTTTCTTCCCAACCAAAATGAATCGTGATTAGGTAAATTAGATGAAGATAAAAGGCGTGGTGAATAGAGATAGTGATATTTAAGTGAAATGGAAATGAAAAAAGAAAGATAGAGTATAACGAGAACTCGATAAATATTTGTAAATTGAATTGAATCATCGTAATTGATCATTTATGTTGGAAGTGAATCTGCTATAATCTAGAAGTGCTTGAATCGGAATGAGTGATTTGACAAGATAGTTAATATTTTATGATGGGAATATAAACTAAGTCTTACTGAATTAGGAGGGATTGGATAGACAGTGACCTTATATATACGTATTCTATGTTGCTAGCTAATATACTGATTTGTTCTGCCCTTACGTATCTTCAGTTGGAGTTTTGAATTTGACTATTTAATTAAAATTTAAGATGGCTGTAGAGTTAGATAAAGAAGGAAACAAATCACAGACATATTTTAACACACGCACACAAATATTTATTTAACCGTTGAAAAGGAGCTTTTGCCTCAAAAAAATGATGAAACATATTAACAAAGAATGAGACTTATTAATCAGCTTATCTTACCTCATCAGATATGAAAAAAAAAAAAAATTAGCACGCTATTAATGTTTTTTTAAGATTCAATATATAGGAAAGCGAGCCTATTAGGGCGAAATAAAAAAAAAAAAAGGAAATGATCAGAAATAAGTAGCAAATTATGTTCTGCATGACAACTAAGCCATTTTTTTAAATTCGGAATTAACATATAAGAATTTTTCTTCAGTAACTTTTCTTATTTCCTCAGCATTAATATTCTTTCTTTCCTTCAATATACATCTCATCAAAAAAATTTCTCTAATAGAATACAAATTATATGTCTTATTTCTTCACTTCATTCAAACTCTCCTTTCTGATATCTTAGTTAGAATGAATCTTTGAAGGAATTTGTTACCATAGCTTCGCGATGAGTAAACAAAATACTAATAGAATGCAAGCTTAAGATTAATTTTTCTTATATAAAATTAACTTTAAATTATGTAAAACTAAATTTTATAATATCTATTTTTAAGTTATTATCCAGTCAAAGGATGCGTAGAAATTTTCTGAAATATTAAAATGTTAGGAAAATATTCTTAAATTGAAATACTTAAAAAAACGCATGAACCTCAACATTTAAAGAACCTACGAACTTATTGATAAATGATCATAAATTGAACTTCAAATTTAAAGTCAAGTTCTCAATACAGTCTTTGATCTCAAGGTACTATTCTGAAAGTTCTGTTTTAAAGCTGGTTCCGATCCCAATTTATAAACTGCAATTATTTGATCAGTTTTTGTTTAATTAAATTAATTGCAATTAAGACAATCATAGAAACAAATTATGAACGATATAATGTGATTACGCGTGCAAGAAGTTTTAATATTAATTTTTTCAAGCAGTTTTAATACGTTGTTGTATAGTATTCGTATATGCTTAAGTATATACCAAGAAGATTCTTTAGTTAATTTTATTTCAATCTCCCTATTAATATTCGCTACATATTTTTCCATGTGCTGAAAAATATTGGATTAATCATAGTTTAACAGATAAAAGGATTAAATATCGTGTTTTTAACAACTGTTTTAAATTATTTTATCAAAATTTCTGTCTTTGAGAAGAATTTAGGATTAGTCCCACAATGACGTAAACAGTATTCAGTTTTAGCGCTATGAAAAGGCAATCGGAAAAAACCCGTTACTTTTATAGCACCCAGAATATGCAGGATTATTTTTAATTCAAATCATAATTAGTGATAAAAATATTAATTAAAATTAAACATGATTTAATAAAGGTATAAAAAAAACCATATAGGTATTATGGACTTCCTGAAAATGTAGCTGTCATTCTCTACTAATTTATCTTTGTTATTAAAAGGAAAAAAATTTTCAGGGAAAGTGTTTTTGTGTAGCTTAGATTAAACGACGTAAAATATAAAAACACTCTTTTATCCTAAGCTCTTTTTTTTTTATCAAGGAAGTGCTTTTCTGTCGAACATAAAGGCGCTTTCTTTTCCCTTGAAGTTTTTCTATGAGAGACATCATGGTTACTTGCACTTAGGAAAACTTTGTTACGTGGTTCACCGTTCAGATTTGCGATGTTAAATTTAATTTTTTAAAAACACTTTGGCATTTATAAAGGCCTCCTTGAAAATTTTTACGACACTTCGAAGTGAGTTATTTATTTATAAAGTCCCACAATGAAACTGAGGGTGGAAATATTATAACTGTGAAAAAATTCTTCAAAACTAATCATTCGTGGATAAAAAATACTTTTTCTAATATTAAACTGCGTGTAGAAAAAATAGTATATGTGTCATATGATTATACTTATTTAAATGTGTAAAATGACAAGTTTGCTCTTCGCATCCGGCCACAAGTTTTTAGTTCTTAGGTCTTAGGATTTGAATTTCATTCAATCAAAATATTTTTGTTTTTTAAATGGAAGAGGAATTGTTGCTCTATAAATCGCTCCAAACTTAAAAGCCTAACAAGGAATGGTGTGGATATTTAGAAAGAGAGGCAGGTGCATAATTAAGTATATTTCGTATCAACTGATCTTTGTTCACATAATTATACATTTTCTATTCTAGCGTCGATCTATTTAAACATCCCTTCATATCAATTTGTAAATAAAATAGATCAAAATGTTCATTATAATATATGCCGAAATATATTATCTTTAGAATCATTATTAGAAAATTCAATACAAGATTATTCACTACAATAAAATGGTGATTTTCATTTCTAAATTTATTTTAAATAACTCTTAGTCATAATCATAGCTTTGTTTTAAACACTACCTTACATAAAATTAATTGAGTGAAAAAGAGAATATAAAAAAAATTGCACCTGAACCATAGAAATCTAATTTCTTATTAAAAAAATCTTAGTTTTAGGAATCACCTTCTTACAGAGCTGACTATTCATATGAAATGATAAATTCCCTTAAAATATTTTTAAAAGATAATTGATGGTAAAGTAACTATTCATATAATTATAATGTAATTCGCAAATACCAGTAAATGTACTGAATTATTATGACAAGCGTTCTTTCCGTCGTGTCGTGGAATCAAATCCTGATTCCACTTAAGATCCACCGTTTAGTGGTACTGATATACGTTAAATCTGTTGAGGCTCCAAGTATCTTCGTTGGAATGATATGGAAGATATGGAAGTTAGAAAAGGGGGTGGCTGCTGAGAAGCTAACCTCGTTACTCGACCAAGATTCAAAATTATGAAGTCCGTCACCAATACCCCTGATGAAACTCTCAGTATGATACTGTATTATTGATCTGGGGGATGGAGGAAATCTATTTCATATTTTTTAGTAATATGTGTAATTATTATTTAAGCAAAACTTTAACGCAAGGAGTTGTAATTATTTTCGTTAACTAAGTTTTTTATTACATTAAATTGGAAGATTAGCCCATTGTCGTATAGTTATAATTCTACTATAATATTCATTCATACTATAAAAGAAACTGATTGCTTTTACTGAATAAGTGTATTCAGTAAAAGCAATTCGGTAGAAAATTTTAAAATAAAAAAATATTCAGAAAGAAAAGGCATTTTCACATGATAAAACAACATAAAAGGGTGATGATAAACTCAAGTTTCCTTTCATTTACGTGCTCGTATATCAATCTTGATATCTTAGCTACATTTATGAACAGAAGAATATATAAGTAAAAGCAAAGAGTACAACAATACCAATCATGAATATACCAATAAAGATATATTACCAACAATGAACAATATATACATTCTAGTACTTTTGTGATATTGAAAGGGGAAGAAAGGATTACTGTTTCTAAAAAATAAGGAGCTATTTTTGGAACTAGAGAGGATTACCTACTCTCATAATAAGTATGTCAGAATATTGAAAAAGAAAGCCTTGTGGCCCTTACTTTGATGCTGCCAAATTCGCTATCTTCAAGTTATTTTGTTATTTTTCAGTTTGTTATAATTTTTATTGTGATTTTCTTTTTGGATATTAAATGTGAAATTAAAAGTGAAAGAACATTTCAAGTTAATTATTACACATATTTACATATTTATTGATATTTTTCTTATTTTGTGATATAAGCAATAAGCTATAATGTTAAATAATTAAAATTGTCTAACCATTAAGGAAATAATTATTTAACAACAAATACGAGTATATTAACATTGAAAGACATACCTAGAAAAATACTTGTAAAAATTAAGTGCATAAAAACCACTACTTGGTTAATATAGAAAATAGCATATTGGCTAAAATTGTGAAGATCATTATTCCAAATTCAAAACTAAGAGTCTGTTATTATTAGGACAGTATAATAATAATAATTCAGACTTAGTAACAGCTTATAAAAGGAAAATCCTTGCAGTAATTTCGAATATCTAGTATTCTTCTAATTTTTTTCATAAAATGTATATATGAAATAATTTCATAAAATGTAGCATTTGTCTCAGTAGATTACTCATTATTTTCGCTTATTATTTCGTTGTGAGAATAAACAAGATTACAATTTTTGTCAACAATTTATTAAACATCATGTAAGACTTTTTCTATAGTGCTATAAAACAGAAACCACAGAAACTATTTTTAAAGCAATTTTAGACGACTTCCACATCAGCTTATTATTGAATAACAATTATCTTGTTATAGATTTACTTTTAGGTTTCTAAGTGACATTCAACAAGAAAAATAATTAAAATTCTACGTTTTAAATCCTTTTTAATAATACTCAAAAAAATTCTTGTTGCCTATTAGAAAGATGAAAATCTAATTTTTTTTTTCTCTTCATGAATATTAAAGTGATTAAGAAATTTCTCAAAAATTCGATTCTGCTGTCAAGTATTTAGAAAATGATTTTTCTGCTTTTTAACTTATATACTTTGGAAATGATTCATGAAAATAATAAAATCCAGATTTTATTTGTTTATATATATATAGGAACTTTTTCGTATTTACATGGATTGGATATGACAGAAATGTCCTTGTTAATATTCAAGTTATTTGTTACACATGCATTAACGCTTCTTAATAATCAGCTAAATACGGGAAAAAGAAAAAAAATTTCGCTCCCTCACCGCATTTAACAAACTACCAAAAATTCAAAAATTCTTTCAGTAACGTAACTTAATTATTTATCAAGAGTAGATGTTGCGAGCTATTACCACAGATTCATATTCAAGTAAAAAGTTTCTCTCGTGTCCATAGTACGAAACATTAGTTTATTTCTTGTTTACCAATATTTTGCTTGCATTCGAGTAAAAAGTATTTTTTTAAATGTCTCTCTTTCAGAAAAAACAAACCATCACCTGTTTTACTAATAGTAGATAATTCTATACGTTGATATTTATTTCTTTTTCAAAAATTCTCGACAATGTTAATTACCTTCTACTTCTTTGAATGTAACATATGTCAAAGAAATATGTAGCTAAGAAACCAGTTCTTATAAAAATTACTTTATTTACTTGAAATCTGAGTTGATTTGAATTACGTAAAATATGATTTTTTTATACAAAAGCTAAATACTTTTATATGTTTCTGACCAAATATTTATAAAATGAAATAAAACTGATATTTTATACAAATATTTCTATTTAACACACTATAATTATGATAATAATTCTAATAGCAATTAATTATCTATATATATATAAGCGAAATACCACTGACTGACTCATCACGATATCTCTAAAACTATACAACCGATTGACTTGAAATTTGGTATAGTTACTCATTTTGCGATGTAGACGCTCACTAAGAATGGATTTTACGGAATTCTTATCCAAAATGTGATTTTCATCCGTTATTCTATTCTTATCCATAAATTATGTCATTTTTGGCGACTTTATCGCCAAAAATGATATGACCGACGCCAAACGGAATATATTTTTTATATATGTATTCTGTGCATTGCTACCAATTAAGTTTACTTGGCGAGATTTACGCGTGCGAAATGGAAATAATTTAATATTGAGGCGCTGATGGAGGATTGGCAAGAACGGAATTTTGAAAAATACTAAAATGGCGACTTCTTACGGAATAGCGCACACCCAAGACAATCCGCTAAGTAGGATGTATTATAGGTTTATCATATATAATGTAAATGTTGAGCTCCGAAATTCCTACATTTAGAGATTTATCACCAAATATCTTCCACCGCCAAGTCGAAGCATTTCAATGACCTTGCATTGTGAATTTTAAAAAGCTATACTATGGTAACCCCAGCTGACTTCCGCCCGCTTTGCTCAGCAAAAAATAATTTTTTTATTGTTGTGGAACCTAAACGTAAGTTTCAAATTTATGAGAAAGTATTTTATTATTAATAATGATTGATAAATTACATTTGTAAATCTAAACGCTATCTTACTAAGTTATTGAAGTTGGCTTTTAACAAATGAATAATAAAGGTATGTTATTCATGTCATTGATAAAAAAAAATAAGTAGCTGTCAAAATATTTATTTTGATGTATGCATTAACTGTAACCTAATGTAAATATTATGCAAACGTTTGTTTCTGTATTTTGGCAATTTTTAGCTTTTGGTTTCTCGGAAATAAAATTTTTTGATTTTTTAAAATAGCTGGATATTCTATCGTTTTCAGAATACAGAATTATTTTTAATGCTATGATTTTTTAAGAGCTATTCTGTCTTATTCAATTGCAGTTCCAGATATGCTGCTAGCGTAGTAGAGTTATCCCTTTGCTAAAAGGATAACGTAATACGGGTGACTTTTTGCTAAAAAATTTTACTATACTTTATTTTTTGTTAGTATTTTTTGTTGAATTTTTAAATAATTTGATATTTAAAAATTAATTTCGGTTATATTTTTTAACTAGAGAAGTATTTCATTGTAGGTTAATACAAATTGATTTTTCATATTTACTTTTCAGTTATAATTTTTAATAATGGATGTTAAATATATTTGGATAGATGGAATACCTACTCCTTTCAAAGTTTTTAAAATTCTTGGCGATGGAGCATGTTTATTTTCGTCTCTGTCTTTGCTGGTGTTCGGTGACATATCAATGGCGCATAAAATGAGAAATATTATTGTTTCTCATGTGTTTTAACAACTGGGATCGGTTTATATGCTACACTCAAATGCTATCTGGCGCTCCTTATAATACTAACGATTTATACTTTACCGAAATGTGTAAACCAAACACGTATGGATCTATTTGCGAAATTATGGCGGCGGCAGAGCTATTTCCCTATCAGTTCGAAGTGTATCAAGGTGGCTGCCTTATAGCTTCTGTTGGGGAAATAATTCAAGGGAAAAAAAGATTACGTTTTACGGGAAACTGTAATAGTGGTTATTTTGATATTTATATTTAAATAGTTTGATTAACAAATAGAAGTAAAGTTAATCCTGGTTATTATAATGTGAAACAAAATGAAGAAAATGAGTCATCTTTAGTGCTTCAGCCTCAAGAAAATGTGTCTGTGTTAGTTTCAAAGACTCAATCAATATCTAACATTGATTTATCAAGTTCAAGTGAATCAATTATTAATGATGTAATATCTCTTCAACTAAATAAAGGTAAAAAAAAGAAGAAAAAGATTCACAAATTCAATTAGATATAAACAAGTAAGACAAGCTGCTACAAAATATACTCAAAGTCATCCTGAAGAACATAGAGCAGCTGTAAGAAAATACTTTTCTAATAACCCCCATGTGAATCAGGCAGCTGTAATTAAATACAATGAAAAAAGATCAAAAGTTAAATTAGCGCCATGGACTTCCAAAAATTTGTCTGGTTTTTTAATATGAAATATATATTGACTATTCAAATGATAAATTTGTCAGTATCGGAAAACGTTTGCCCTGTTCGAGGTGCCATGCTTTAAAATGGATAGAAGAACTTCCAGGAATGTGCTGCAGTGGTGGTCAAGTCCAGCTTCCTGCTATTAGATCCTACCCTGAACCTTTGCTTGGTCTTCTTAGCCATAAGGATCAGCTTTCAGAACATTTTCTTTCTACAATTCGTAAGTATAATGGATGTTTTCAGATGACGTCATTCGGAGCAAAAGAATTGAAGGAAGGAAATTTTATGCCAACATTTAAAGTCCACGGGCAGGTATACCACAGGATAGGTAGCCTATTGGCTGAGCCTCCTCAACAACCTTCTTTTCTTCAGCTTTACTTTCTCTGTGATGATGAACGTGAAAAACACATTCATTGTGGTATTTTCCCAGGTGTTAAGCCAGAATTAGCTATTTACAAAAGGCGCTACAGGAACATAACAGGTATATTCACGATTTCAAAGCTGCTGTTGATTCAGTTCCTAAAGACCAAAAGGAGTTCAAGGTTATAATTAATGCCGATAAAAAACCATCTGGAGAACACAAAGGTCGTTTCAGTGCTCCAATTTTCTTGATATTTTATGTATAGGTTCCAAAATATAATATTATCGTCTGCCCAGCGAAGCGGGCGGGTATCAGCTAGTGATAGTATATAAATACATTACTATAACAAAAAAAAAATATTTTGAGAAACCTCGAAAAATAGTCAGGATTTCTGTAACTTGTAAGGAAGTCGTTTTTGTTCCATTATTCGAAATCTTACAGATAGTAAGAACTATGAATGATTTTCCTTCAGTTACTGTCATAGCTCTTTTACGCACTCTGTAGTCTTACAAAAGCAGTTTCGCACTCTTCCAAAAGCTTAATGAATGTCTGCCTGGCAGAAAAGGATTGTGCAAAACATATGGGGAAAATGAAGGGAAAATAGTTATTTTCGAGAAATATTAGAAGATACTTTCTTGTAAATTTGTATAAAAGGACAACATATTAAAGCTCACTGTTACTTAAGTTTTCTTATTTCTGCTAAAAGTCTATCGAATCCTATTTAAAGCTAACATTACAAGACCAAACTTAAGTATACAACATAAAACAGTCTGATTGTTTAATACAGCTTACTTTTCAACGAGGTCTTTAACAAATTATTGATAGATTTTCTAAAACTCCTTCTGTTGTGAACTTTAATGTATCGAATCAAATATTATAGTCTGATCGAATTTTTATCTATCACTTGTCCTCTTCTACTATTTATTTCAAATATGTAATGTATAGACTACCCTGAATTAATTTTAGTTCAAATGTCTTCCAAAGTCAGAGAATTTAACTAATTTTAATAACTTTTTTTTGTTATTGAATGGAATATAACTTCTTATGTCACCTGTTTATTCCATGATGTCTTAGTACGGACAGGTGAATCAATCCTTGTTGCTCAAACCCTTACAAGGTATTTTTGTATTGAAAAATTTTTGGTTCAAATTCCCTTTTTACATTTTTAGTGAAATGTGAACAAAAAAGTAAACTATGCGTGAAATACAATTAATATAACTATTTTTAAAAGATACTGAAGTATTTTTAGGTTTATACGGCAGTATAAAATTGCCGTATATTGTAATTGCCTTTATGCTTAAATCTTTCCTCTGATTTTTGAGAATTTATACAGTTTTGAAATATTTGAAAAGCAATTTTCGAATGCTAATATGAGAACGATGAAAATAAGTTTTATAATTTTATTTTTATATAGTCATAAAATACCCATTTATTATTCTATTTTAATACAACAAATCTACAAATAATATTTTCATACATTATATATCAATTAAGTTAAATAGCATTTGTTGTATTCTAAAATAATTGTTTTTATTACAAAAATCCACTATCTCCTACACTGAAACTTCAAAGAAAATTTTAATTACAGGTCCTCAATACTTTGAAGTTAATGACCTTTAACATTAATGAAAAATATAATTATTTCTCTTGTTTTCTTAAAATTACGAAAGGTAAATATCAATTACCAAAAACTACATTTTAAAAGTTAGCAACTCTACTTCATTCATTAGAGAAAATTAATTATGTATGTGTTGAGACCAACATAATTTTTTTTAATTTTCAATACATGAAAAGCTTTTTAACTAAAATCTGTTATATGCATATCTTATTTGTTTTTTTTATGTCTTGTCACATATTATTACGTGTATCCAGCATTTCTGAAATACTTTAGAGGTAACTAAAATTGTTGCATTTTTAATGGAGGCACAACTTAATACTAACTAATGTTTTCATTGCAAAGCACTGAAAGGTGCTAATATGATATATTTTTTAAATTTTTATTAATTAAAAGGACACTTAAAATAGATGAATTATTGTTGAAATGTAAATTAAATTTGAGAAGGGAAGAAACATAAAAATAGGTTTGAAAAATTCGCGGGATAAAAGACTTTAGGATTTTTTTTAAAAAAAAGACGCTTACTATTTTTTATCATTTAAACCTATGTAAACTTTTTTAATTTAGCTTATGTCTTTCAAAAATTAAGATATAACGTTCTTGTTTGCTTTCTTATCAATTAAATTCTTTTTTTTTAAAAAAAAATTGCATAGATTTTATTTCGTCCCAATTTTAAATTCTTAAATGCGGACATAAAAATATTAAACTTATAAAAAAAACTTTTTATGAAAAAATGTCTAATAAAATAAATTAAAAGCATGGTATTACTAAAGACTATTGAAGTTTTTTTTTATTATTATTTTTGATTTCTTGAAACCCAGGAATATTCTTACAATCTAGAACTTACAATCTAGAATCTAGTCATAGATTATATATAATATAAAGTGATATATTTTCATTTCTTATAGGACATGTTCATATTACCGACTTTAATATTGCAACCGTTTTGAAAGAAAACGAAATGGTGACTTCAGTTACAGGAACGAAACCATATATGGGTATGATTTATTACTTTTTAGAATAAATATTAGAATGAATAAAAAAATTTCAAAAATTATGCGAATGTTTTTTTTTTCCATTGCAAAAATAATACACTTAAAAAGTCCATAAGATATAACTTAAATTCTATACTCAACTTATTACAAATCAGTATGTGGCTGCGTAGCCTAGTGATCCTGGTCGCGGATTAACAGCCGGCGTTATTTTCGTCGAGCCGTGAATTCTTGCCCTGATACTTCTTAAGACCCACCGTGTAGCGGAGCTGATATATGTTACATCTGGTCAAGGTCTCAAGTTTTCCCGTTGGTGTGTTGTGGAAATTTGGAGGGGGTGATGCCAGCCCAGAGGTCGTCCTTGTCACTTCACCGAGTTTCAAAGCTATTAGTTCCATCGCCAATGACCCTCATGTTGATTCTAAGTACGACGTTAAAAAAACATTAACTACCATTCAAATTGGTAGTCTTAAAAATTTAGTTCCTCATATTTAAAAATTCAGAAGTATACTTCTAGTATGCAAATCTGAATAGTTAAGTGCTTATAATTTATAATTATAATTGCGAAGGGCTTTGCTATAAATAATTTTATATTTTCATTTTAAAAAAATCACATAAAATTAAAAAAAAAATTCTTTCAGGTCTTTGTTGTAATCATCTTTCAATATTTTAAGAACTCTTATATTTTCATTGTAGTCAATAAAACTTTATACTTGGCAAATATTTTTTTTATAGAAACAAAACTTATATTCCAGGTTACATAGAATATATTTTTCTATTTAACGAGAAAATACTTCAAAAAACATGGGGTACTTTAAAAAAGGCAGTTACCATGTATTCATCCGAAAGAGGATAATTATCCATAATTTGTTTTCTTTAATGAATGGTTTTACATCAAAGAGTGAAAAGCTCATTAGGAGATAATGTTTAGGAAGAAGTTTTCCGAAGTAATTTTACGGAAAGGGTACTTCTGAATAATTGCCATATCAAACGTGAAATTGGATATCTGAATAGTTTTAGACTAAGGATCAAGAAAAAAAGAAAGAAAAAGAAAACAACTACTCAGGTTTTTTTCGAATTTTTAAATTAACTAAGTTAATTATAGGCGAATGAGTCACGAAATTTCAATAAAAAGGCAAATACCAAACTAGTTAATTTTAAATGCATTTTTTTCTTTTGTCAAAGACTTGATTGGAGTTCGATGTTTTTTCTTTTAAAAATTAGAAAAGTTATTGTTATTAACAATGAAAAGTTATCAAATACAATAAAGTTATTGAGTTAAAGTTATAAGAACTACATACATACATACATACATATATATATATATATATATATATATATATATATATATATATATACACTAATATCAGATGTTTCTTTTGTATACTTATAATAAACAGTTGAACTGAATTTGAACAATCGAGGATTCTAGACGTTCATCAGAGGAATATAAATATACGAAATCCTTTTTTAAAAATTATTACATGCTTCGCCACATTAATATAAAAAACCATTAAAAGTTGTAACTCAAATGGATGAACCACGAACATTAGTGAGAAAAATTAAAGGAAACACTTTGCAAAAAAAGAATAAATCCCGTGTTATTCCAAAAATGGAAATTTTGTAGAAACATTATTATGAGTGATATCTTAATGTTCTTATCGCAAATTCTTGACATCAAATATTTCTAAAAAATGATGTAAAGTAACATTTCTATAATGAGAAAATAATAAATTTAGGGAGATTTCTATTCATTCTTGACCGAAATATAAATTTTTCAGCTGTTGCTTATACTTTTGATTAAAACGTCTTTGAAGTTTTTGAGACAGTAAAGAATATATTCAAAAATCCTATAAAGTAGTAAATGGAGACCAATAGGATGACATTTGCAGAAGTAGTTGTAATGTGTCTCATACATACTCAATCGAACTTCAGAAATCCATCAAATGATTTCTCAAAAACCATATTTAAATAGCATACACCAAACTAGATTTGTTTCATATTATTCGACAAATCATTTTCCTTCTATTTATTTTTAATAAAGTAGATGGGTTATTCATTTAACATGACGCATAGCAGTGTGCGCATAATTTTACATATTTCTGGTCTCTTCTCTAAGATAAACATTTCAATGCATTATTTAGATTTCATCCAATGACTTTAAAGCTACGTTTCCTTTTAAGCTTCTTCTTTCTATATATCACACTAGTGTATTACGAAAAAAAAAATAGGTAACAAACAATTTGTCTCGCTTGGGGTAAAAAAGTGATTGTTGGGACAGCACATTAATTTTCCAAGCAAATTGATTTCACGTAACATTTTAGCTACAGAAAAAGGGCCCTTCGCATCGTAAGACTTTTTAAAGAGGCAATAAATGCGAGTCATTAAGGATTTAGTAGTTCATCATTATTTTATGAACTTGAAAGCATTTCTTCACGATATGCAAAGTTTTACACAGATACGTTTTCCCTCCATTATTTGTAATGAATAAAATGAAAACATTTTTTTGTTTGATAAATGTTTTCCTTCTTAATGCTTTGAAATTTTAACTATAAAATAGGTTTTTCTTCAAGCAAAATTGCTATCCTTTCCTTTTAATATCACACCTCTGCCTTTTTTTTTTTTTTTTTTGTTATGCTACCGATATTTCAAATAAAAAATAATCTAATCAGAATTTTTCTATATATTTAAATTCAAAATACATAACACTGTAAAATGTTAATTTCTTATTACATCCTCCTATAAATATACTTTTAATAAGCATTTAAAGGTCTAACATTTATGAAGAAGAAATGAATTTTCTGTTATCACACATGACTAATGTGTATAAGATTCGTCACATGTAAAAAGTATGTTATTTATAACATAAAACTTGTGAGTAGGTTCTCAGCACAATATTTTGTTTCAATAGCTCCTGAAGTCCTCCTCTGTGCTATAGATCATTCAAATGGTTATTCTTTCGCAGCTGATTGGTGGTCACTTGGAGTTTCCTCTTATGAAATGATCTGCAATATGGTTCGTATTTTCGGGTTGCTCTTAAGATTTAGACTAATTTTTTCTAATTCTAATTTAATTTTTTAAGAATTATTTTTCAAAAAAATTTCCTGGTACTATGTACTACACAAATATATAAATACTAAAAAGACACATAAAAGCCGAATGCTTCTGCAAAGTTAAAATTTCAGAAGCGCGTTCACGGTAAATATTACTACCCAAAAATTTCCAGCAAAGTCTGGCAAAAAAGAATTTTGTGAGAAATACGCATCCTGTAGAGAAAATTTATTACTTCACGTACATTTACATTTTACGGTTTGGACCGGTATTCTGAGTACCAATCTTTTTACCTGTAAATTTTGCAAACTTATTTTACGGTGTGAAAAAAAGATGTGAAAAAAGATTCTTCATTCCTTCTTTTATTCATTTCTTCTATTTGCTTTATATTAATAAGGAAACATATTTTTTCTGGAATATTTTTTCACAAATTATCTTCCACCATCAACATAGCAAATTATTTAATGTTTAATTTATGTTTTTTTCTAAAGTTCATATCTAGTAATATAAAAAAAATTATAAATTACTCATGTCTTATAACTTAATAATACTTGACACAATACTTAAAGCGCTAAAAAATGAAAGTTGATTAATCATTTGCTTAAAAAAATAAAACATCTTAAGAAAAGGAAAGATATATTATACCCAAAGCGTTTAACAAGTCCTTAGGGACTGTTTGCATAAAAAAACCTTTTAAAAAGAGAATATATATATTTTTAAAATTTTAATGTTATTTCGCTTTTTTTTTTTTTTTTTTTTTTAAGAATTTTTAAAAATTTGCCTCCAGGGAGTTTGCGTTGAGTGTTAACTGTAGCGGTACAAATTCAGATGTGAGAAGAAGAAAAAAAAAATTCCTTTTTTTTTTTGTCATGGTTTTATCAAATAATATTTTTGAAATTTCTTTTCTCATTTTTTTCAGCATTTGTTAATCAGCAATGAAAAATATTATGAAAAAGTGGAAATGTATTATAACAATAAATATGAAAAGGAGAGAGAGTTTACATTTCACACACAATAATCTTTCATATTTTAGAATATGAAATTTACATAAGCAATTATGTACCTTTAAATATGTATTTTTGATAAATTAATGAAGAATATTATTAGAAAATAGGTGATAACATCAAGATAATATTATATGTAAAATATGAAAAATAATTTATTAGATAGTTAACATTTTTGGTAATTGTTTATAATTTAACATAAGATATTGTTTTTCAACTACAGATAGTTATTTTTCCAAATCAATTTCATTTCTTTGCTTATACAATCAGTTAATTTTTTAAAACTTTATACTCGTATATTACGATGTACTAAATATTAGTGAACAAATAACAGCATTTTTAATAACAAATAAATAAAATATGATTTAAATATTTCATAATTCTTTCGTTTTTGCTGATATTTAGCTTTTCATGAGGGGAGGGATTCAGACATCTATTATGAGAATCATTAATCACTTGATCCCTTTGTTCCTAAAAGGAAATCCGGAGGCCTTTGATTTTTCAAAGTGTTTTAAATTGGTGTTAAAATTGTGAAACATACATTTTTGCAGAGACCGTACCCAGTTCATTCATCGACTAGTATAGAGGAAATTTACGCACTGATAAACAACTCTTGCTTGAGATTCCCGAAGTGTGTCGACAAAGGTCTAGTAAGTCTTGTTCAACAGGTGAGAATCGATTAAATCTTATACTTTATTTTGACGATTACAGAATACTTCTGAAATATGTTTTTCCATCATATATGCTATCATAAAAATACAGCCCAAAGCAATAAAAAAAACTCTACACTAAACATCAAAAGAATTAGAATTGAAATTATTTTAGCAAATTTATTTTTAAGCATAGTTTCTTTCTGTTCTGTTGTTTCTACTTCTTCCAGAGAAGCCACATTCATCCCTCAAAAATTATAGAAATGTAATACAAAATGTAAACAACTGTGGTAAACTACAGTTTCTAATTTTGCATATAACGGTATTCTCTAATCGAGAAAAAATATTGATGCTTTGGCCAGTATCATTATGGCTCTTACCCCGCGGGTTGTAACTTTTGCATATCTTTCACAATTTTAATCTAAGTTAATGAAAAAAAGTTTCCCCTTCTAGCTGACATTTTCTTTTGTTTTCCCTATTTGAGACACTGTTTAGTTTATAACAGAATTGTTTTAATTGCCTTAATTCGCTTATAGTGTGAGCTAAGCAAGTGAATCAAAATAACCCTAGACTTCATAACGAAAAAAAAGTCTTTTTAACAATGATTCAGTTCATTATAATTTAGAGAAATATACATTTTATATTACCTATTTTATAAATTCGACAATAATTCTTTTTAATAGTGTGGTAAATATGAGATGCTAAAAAATTATATAAATTGATTCATAGAAGCCAAAATTAGTGGTATTGGTGAAAAACTAAATTTTCTCAATATAATACATCTAAATATTTTAAATGACTCTTCAAACAGATCGATAGCTTTTAAGCTGATTGAAACTTAGCAAAAAATTATAGGGAATAAGCGAGAAATTACCATTCTTTTTTTAAAAGTTTTCTTCACTTACTCGTATACGCACACACGCATATAAAGGAACTACTCACTGCTTAGAAATAACAACACAATCACCTATCGGCAAGCAGATCCCTCACGTATTTTTCATTTCGTTTATCTATCTGGTCACTCCTTCACTGTATATGAACACCCTTTTCGCGTCTATATCTAAGAGCGCCTGCATCGAACGGTCCTACTCCTGTTGAATGTCCTCATATATATATATATATATATATATATATGGGGGAGGTGTGTTTAGCTATCAAAGTTTTTTAATTCACTTTTATTCACAGTGTTTTGGGGGGTTTAACATTCTTTTATGCAGTTACTTTAATGTTATTGCTATGATTTTCTGTAATACGGGTGTATAAATTTGGGTGGTGAAAGCAATGAAGTCTTATTGGGTAACTACCTCATTGATTTTCAATGGCTAAATTTTCATTACCATGAAGATACCGCATTAGCCTGCTGCTCTTCGCGAATTCGAAACTCTATTCAAGTAAAGATCGTCTTGTGGAATAAAAAGTGCACTGTTGTGCGGTAAGTCAAGCTGGATTTCAAAACTTCTTTAGATTGATGTAGAGGCTTAGGTATAAAGGTTCCTCCTCAAGTATCTTCCTTGTCATACGGTTATCACTTAAATTAATGAGGTCCTTGACAATAATCTATCATATAGAGTAGTTTCGAAATTAACTCAGGAAAAAGTGTAATCAGTTTTGACTTTTAAAATTGTGAAAAAAAATGTTTCTGGGAATTTGAATTTAAGATGATACTTTTAAGTTAATATATGTGACTTAAGTTCAAACTTATTGAGGTTATTTTTGTATTCAATTTTAGTCTTAAAATTCCACCATTAGAAAATGGAAAATATAAGAAATTCAGTTTCATCGTGTATGTGATACGGAAAAATTAGCTGTAAACAATCTGATTTAGAAACTACTATACATCACTTTCGTTATTTTATGCTTCAGTTACGATTAACGATAACTTTTTTAAATTGTTGTAGCATGTATCCAACGACTAATTATTTATTGAAGAAAATCACGTAACGAGTTCGTGCATCACGCAATGAAAAAGTAGGAAAAGAGCAAATGTTTCCTAGAAGAATTAATGTCACGATAAATAACTTGAATTTAAAAATAGACTTTGTTAGCAATGTCAATAATTTCTATTCCACAGCCGAAGTGTGTGCACGAAACGTAAAATACAACAGATCAATGATAGTAGTATGAGTTCTGACTGCTCCTTTTTTTCTGTTCAAAATATCTTGCATGAGTTCTGACAGTTCCTTTTCTTCTGTTCAAAATATCTAACGACGCTCTGAGAACTGTCGAATTTTGCCTCAGATCACGCAATTCAACAGAATGGAAAACTTCTAAAATTCAACATCGAGTGGGTAATCTTTTCATGTCCTATACCTGGAAGATTTCTATGAATGACTCATATTAAAGAATTATATTTCAGTAAAAAGAAACTAGCGTTTGTTTTATATATTAAAAGTAAAGTTTCACTATATCCTCCGATGTTTATTGCCAGTAAAGTTGTAAACAGTATTACGCTAGTTAATGATTATGCTGGTTTTTGTTGTCAACACACGTAGAATGACATACGGTCTCGCAAAAAATTTAGCCAAAATAATTTATTTATGCAATCTGGTGAATTCTATGGTTTAGTTACACTTACATGGGATTTATTTATATTGAAATTTGAAAATTTGTTTGAATAAATATGATCATATATTTCCCGCAACTCATGATGACAAATACAATTATTACTGCTCGAAGTTGGTGTTTTTTATGAACTTTATTAATTATGTCTAAAAACCATGATCCATGATTATTTTTATTACAGAACAAAAGCATGTGAAAATTTTATTTATTTTTTTGAAGATTTAATATATAAATCTAACACAAATATTAGTTAAAAATACAATTTTTCATATTTCATTTGTAAAAAAAAAAGAGAAAAAAATAATAAATGTTCAGAAAGGCAATTTTCTGAATCTAATCCTGCTACCTTGGAAACAAATGAATTAACAGAGTAACGAGTTTTAATTAACAATAGATGAGTTTTAATTATAGCTAATCATAATTAGTGTATTATTTTCCTAAACATTAAATATTCGTCGAATTCTCATTTTTTACTTCATTACTTCAGCTTCTAAAAGTGGATCCAAAAGAACGCCTTTCCTCCATTAAACAAATGAAGAAGCATAGCTATTTGAAATCTATTGACTTTAATGCAGTTTATAATCAACAATATACACCATCATTTGTACCAAGAGTAAGTTTCTGATATACTTTCTTAGTTACTTTTTTAAAATCTAGCTCACTGAAATTCAGTTGTCAATCTTATGTCTTAAATTTTAAACATAGGTTGTAAATTAGTTTTTGCTTCGTTATTTTTTTTTCCAGACAATATTTTAAGACGTAAAATGTTTATATCTCGATAGCACTTTAATAATTTATTTTTTAAAAAAATCTAGAAGTTTATAATAATAATTTGTTCGGCGCATTTAGAATAAAATATTTAAAATATTTTTGTCATTAAAGCCCCACTGAACTTGTTTTTTTTTTAACATTATTAATCAGCTAGATTCGTTTAGCGAAATTTTTGGTGTTTTAAATTTTTATAATTGCGTAAAGCGATTACTAAGTATTGATTAATTTAACACATATTTACATGTATAACCTACCTATAGTATAAGCAGACTTCCTAAACCAGTATATATGGCTATTTGAATTTATAAAGTAATAAATAAGGACTTTTTAAAACATTTACATTATTTTATTTTTCAGAGCATGTACGACTAGAAAAGAATTTCGCAGCTTAGAATTGAATAACCTTAAAAGAAATTTTACTTTTATATTATCCAAATGTGTTATTATTATATTATTTTATTTGATAATAATAATAATAATGAAAACAGGTTCATAGCATCACTTCCAAATTCCATTTCGGAAAATGATCATTCAGAGAGATGGCTTTCGTGTGATGCAAAGAAAAAATGACACAACGAAATAACAATTTGTTTTAAAAGATCGACGCACAGAAATATTAGTAATTTGTATATTTGATTACCCGTAAATCAATTACTAAAGTATACCCATTAGCTCAAAATAATATTAAAATACATTCTAATTAAGTTCAACAATCTTTGAAAAGCCTCTCGTGATAAATTACATTGTCTATGGATTTATAATACTTATAATGTACTCTGTAAATCAATAGAAAAATTTCTGTACTAAATCTTACGATGTATTTTAATTTAATACTGATATTATTTTTAAGTTAAAGATATATTTAAAGTTCCCCTTTTTTAGCCTTTAATGTAATATGATTCCCATCTGAAATTCATTTATCATCTATCCCCTTTTCCAGAGATCATCAATCACCTACTTCTTGACATTGTCATTACAAGAGAAGTATTAAATAAAAAAAAAATGTTTTTTTCCTTTCAAACCAATGTTTAAATGATTCGACGCGATATTTTTCAAAATAAAAAGAATCAAATCATGTTACCTGAATTATAAATTTTATTCGCTGAAAATACGGCATACTATACAAACGCAAGGGATCGATTATTTGTTTTTATGCATTTCTTTAGAAAAATCAGCTTAATTGTGATCCAACATTTGAATTGGAAGAAATGATCATAGAATCAAAGCCACTTCATAAGAAGAAAAAGAGGCTCTCGAAACGGAACAAAACCAGGGCTGTTCTCACGACTCAGATAAGCCAGGTAACTTATCTTCGAATTCTTACCCTCCCTTAGACCTTGATATTTGAAAAGAACTGTCCTTAATGGGAGAAAGAAAGGAAACATAAATTCGAACAGGTCATTTTTATTTTACATAAAGAGACAAAGAAGGAGAAAGTAAAAAAAAAAACTTCTTTCTCTTTTCTCTGGAAATTACTTTCAATCGAATTGAACAGAAAATTAAAATAACAAATCTGTCGCTGTTTAAATTAAGTCTTCTTAACTTTGAGGTGCAATTAAGCATCTAAATAAAAACTCCAGCTTATATATCCCTCTACTAATTTATTTTCTATCAGTATTTTTTTAAAATTTCATACATAATTCTTTGAGTTAATTAAAATAATATACTTTTTGGTTTGAAATATTTTGATAAAACTCAGGATTATTAATTTTTGTTTCTTAATTCTATAAAATTTGGAAATAATCGTATGTTTTAATAGTAAATAATTATTATATATTAATGATAAATATTTCACTTTTATTAGAAAATAAATTAAATATCTTTAAGGTTATTATAATCAAATAAAGTGATATACAGAAAGTTTGATATGAATAAGAGGATTCATCGATGCTTATTTAATGCTGAACTAAAAATTTCAAAAAAAATGTCTTTTTTTTTTCAAACATATAGTTTCAATTTATAAAAAAAATCCTAAATCCTTAAAAACACCTAAAATAAAAATTCGGCTACATTTAAGAAAAATTTCCTATATAACACTTTAGGGTTCAGTAAAAATAAGAATAATATCTTAATTACAAAAACTATGTAAAGGCTTGACATATAAAATCTGAAGCTGCAGTAAAAGAAAACTAATCATTCAATATTTAAAAATTAAAACTAAAATTTAATAAATGTATTCATAACCTGAATGGATAATTTTCTCCGGCAATGAATCTTTAATTCAACCTTTATATTTAAAAGCAAAAAATTAATTCAGGGAAGTGAAACGTAAATGTTTAATTTACTTAATGAAATTAAATTATTGAATTAGTAATAATTTCTAAATATTAATGAATAATGCAATACTAATGAAATGAATTTGGGTGCTCGTGTTTCGATATGTTATTGGATTATGTTATTTAATAAAATTATGTTATTGTTTTTTATTTCAATTATTTCTCCAAGTTAATATGAAATAAAGATTATTTCAAATATTTTGTACAAATGTTCCCGAAATATGTTCGTTCTGTTAAAGAAATGTTTTCTTAAACATTTTGTTAAAGAAATATTTTCTTTAATATATTGATAAAAATATTTCCTTAAATATTTAGCTAAGCAAGTATTTTAAAAAAAATTGTTGGGAAAACCTTAACTTTTTTCTTCTTGAGAATACCAGATAAATTCCATTTTACAAATCTCCTTCTTTTGAAATTTAATGATATAATTTCCTAAACATATTGATCTTAGAACATTATTTTTAATTATCCTAGTAAAAAGGCTCAAGTAAAACTCTCGTTTTACAAACGATTGATTTTTGAAAATTTCCAATCAATTCCCAAAAACTGGAGATAATCATATATTTTATATACAGATATATGTTGAATTACACGTTGCAAATGAAACTGAATTTTTTCCAAAGAAACCTTCATTTGACTAATTAGTTCATTTATAAATTAAATATAGAGGAAATTATTCAAGAGAAATCAAGACGAAACTGAAAACTTACTGAAATAAAAGTATCTAAGGCTATCAATGACTAAATCATAATTAAAAGATACTAATGTCGATAACTTAAAGTCAATTTTCATTCGAAATCACTGTAAGTGTTTAATATTAACACATGACATTTTTTTTTCAAAAAAAAATATTTTAGCATTATCTTAGAACTATATTATAAAAGTCCTTTTGCTTAGATAATCAATTTTTTTTCTAAAAGATCTTTTTCAACCTGTGTGATTAAAAGAGAATAATATTTTTTCTGATTAACAAATATTCTTTTTTTTTTATTTCAGGATGAAGAAATGATGCAAACGTGTCTCAATACTATGCAAAACGATTTCATTCTTTACAACAGAGAAAAGTAATATTTACTTTAATGTTTCAAAAATTTATTTCATACAATAATCAACATTTATAACCCACGATTTTAAAACGCAATGGCTTTTCCAACCAACGCGTCTCACTAATTTTTCAACATCTGTCTTTCATAACATTTGCACATGCAACATATTTTTAAAAAAAATATATTTGGCATTTTGAGAGACATTTAAGTAATTAACTATAGAGAAAAATATTTCACCTGAAATTGAGAGGACCAAAATTCTTTTTCAAGTTAAAAGAATTCCATGTAATATGTTGGGTGGAAAAAAAATTAACAATATTTATGATGCTGTCAAATTTCATTAATTCGATGTTTTTTGCTGAAATTTACAAGCATTTTCAATACTTGTACATTTGAGGTACAAGTATTGAAAATGTATCTCTTTCTATACACAGACCCATAGATATATATATATATATATATATATATATATATATATATATATAATTTTAAGATGCATTTAAAATCATACTTTGTACAAAGTATATCTAATAAAAAAACCAAAATTAAAATGATATAGAACTGTTAAATTGCAAACATTACTGAATCAAGAGAAACATTAAGTAAAAAATGCAAAACCCAAAATCATTTTAATTAATAATGTTATCAAAATTTAAAATATATAAAGTATTAAAATATAAAAAAGTCACAAAATTATTTAAATACAATATAAAAGGAACTCAAGAATATATATAAGACACGATAATTTTATTTAAAGAAAATCAAATCAATAATTTAAAGAATTACATCCAAGATGAATAAATATAATTTATCAAGAAATATAAAGTATATCTCAAGTGAAAAGAGCTAAGAAAAATTCGAAATGAAGATAATATAATATATATTCTGTCTCCTACTTCGGACGTGATATATATATATATATATATATATATATATATTAATTAAATTTCAAAACAGTCGAAGCCAAGTTCAAGTTTAACTATTTATTTTATTGTAGCGGAGAGAAAGAGAGAGCATTTCCACACGGCGGGAGATACAACTCCGCCATTGGATAAACAGTACAAATGTCAGAAGAGGGCCGAAAAGCGAGAATTTTTCTTTTTTGGTGTTTTATAGTAGGGATTTTTATACTAGATAACGTGAGAAGAATGGAAAGATTTTAGGGGCAGACATAAAGTCTAATAGGGATTATCCCTACAAGTCTGAAGCCGTGTGAACTGTATTCTCAGCGATTTTTTTAGAACACGTGATTGCACTAATTAAGTTAAAAAGGAATGGTATCAGGAAATAAGAATGAACGCTTTAATTTTAAATGAGAGAATGGGGGAAATTAGGAAATTAAATTATTATTATTATGAGAAACTAATATTAATTAAAGTTAAATCATTACACACACACACACACACACACATATATATATATATACTGGTGTGCGCAAAAATTTAAGGACGAATTGGTTTTTTCAATATAAACGTTGTGCAAAAACTTTCCAAATCAACACAAATAAAACCATAAGATCCCCCAAGACGTAAGAATAGGAGTAATGTAAAGAAAACTTACCAAAAAAGAAATCAAGAGGATAAAACGAACCTTTATTGAAAAGTAGCATAGAGCACAATACGACTGAAGGCCGAAACATCCATGTGACAGGTGTCCAGTCAGAAAAATCGAGCCTTTAGTAGTGGACATGATCTCCCCTAACTGCTGTGCAGGTTTCAGAACGTCTGACCATCCTGAGTATGAGGTTTTCAATGAGTTGTTGAGGCATTGAAGCCCATTCGTCTTATACCACCAATCGGAGCCCCGGAATCGTTACTGGCGTAAGTTACGTGTTGCCAAGCGTCTCCCTAGAAAGTCCCATAGATGCTCGAGGGGATTTAGATCCGCAGACCTTACCGGTCAGTTCATGCCTTCAATACCCTCATCGTTCAAAAGCTCTTCGACATCTACTGTGAGATGAGCTGGCACATTGTTGTCCATGAAAAGGAACTGTTGACCCATAGCGGCTGTAAAAAGACGTACATGCGGAAAGATAATCTCGTTACAATTGCGGAGCCCGGTAACTGAACCTCCTTCGAAGATGCGAAGATCAGTACGGCAGCCAAACATTATGCCTTCCCAAATCTATCCCTTTCATAATATTGGAGGGGTTAATCCGAGTTTCCCACTCTCTCCAGATGTGTATGGTTCCAGAATCGCTATTCAGAGAAAAACCTTGCTCTCCTCCAGATTACTCGACCCCATTGATTATTTGCCCAATTCTGGTGTTCTCAGCACCACATAAAACGCCTTCTCCGATGAGCAAGCGCTAACAGTACGCACCATACTGGTCGTCGTGTAAACAGTCCACCACTGTGCTGCCTCCTAGCCACGGTAAAACCAAACATCGGTTGTTCAATCGCCTCTGTCGTGTGTTAAGCGATTTTTCCGCTGTCTACTGCATGTTCCATCTGGCCTGTAGGGTAATATACTGGTCGTCCGCTGGAGTAGGTGCTCGTGGATCACTACTGCTGAATCGTCGAACATCTGTTCTTGTTGTTTAAAATTTTCTCCAAAGTCTTCAAACGATGCTGTGAACTTTCTCGAGCTCCGCAACCATACTTGTCATACTTCGACCTTCCTCTATCTTTCCAATGATTCGATCTTGGGTATAATCATCCAGATGCCGTCTAACAGACTCTTCGTTCCGCAGCTGTACTAGTTTTTCGACTTCGCCTTTAATTTTTACCCACCAGAGTAAAATATAAATCAGAAAAGTAGAAAAATAAACAAAATATGAAGAAATAAGACAATTTTGAAATTTTTTTTAAGAACCTAAAGATTTTTTTGAAAATACAAAAATGGAGATATATTTAATTTTGTAACATGCTTTAGACAGTTAAGCTGGGTTATTCTAGAATTATCGGCCTAACTACCCCTATTAACAAAATGTATTTTTAAAAATGTTTATAACACTAAAAATATAAATTGAAAAAAAATTTGAGATTTTAAATCCAAAAAATAAAATTAAAAATAAAAAAAACTTCAGAGAAAAATAAAGATTTTCCAAGTATTACACTCCGCGTATATTAATATTACATACAGCAATTCAAAGAAATGGAAACAAATTTTTAAATTTATGCAACATAAGCAAATTAAATTTAGAAAAGATATTTACTTTCTTTAAATACTCAATATTGATTTATTTCGAGTATAAAAACACTTAAAAAAGCATAAAAAATATGTCAAAAATCTGTTAAGCAGCTAAATACCAACCATCTTTTCACATGGAGAAACATTTTAAGCGTTGACAAAATGCAAACACTAAACTCTAAAAACCTGAACTAAAAACTAAAAAATTCTTTACATACGTATATATGTGTGTGTTAATATATAATTATTTCCTTTCATTCTAATTAATTTTCCTGATTTATCCTATATTTTACTACTAATAGTATTAATAGTACTGAGTTCATCGTTATTTTGTGATCCCATTCTTTTCAATCTCTTAATTTATGCGATTATTCGATTTCCAACTCAAACTTAAAACAGCATTTCCCATACATTGAACTAACAGAGATATTCCCTACCATACCCTCAAATTCCATATATATTTCTAAATACCCCTACATCTATTATCATGTGATCTCATTAATCCTTAACTTAACTTTCCTGAAGAAACAAACAGGGAAAATTCTCTGACACCCAATGTATCTGATGTATTTGTCTTCCCCTCATGTAAAATAAAATAAATTCACTACTCTTTGATCAAAAAATTTCCTTACTGTGCCACGGTAAACATGTTTCAAATTCAATAGTTCCAAAGTATCGAAGAAGTTGTATTACATATATATTAAATAATTATACATATTTAAATAAAAAAACACATAAAAAAATTTCCCGGAAAAAAAATCAGATATTTTTTGCTGTTCAATATGGTCCATCGTTTTATTTATTTCGTAATTAGAATGTGCCTCTTTTTCATGATCTTCCACATTTCTGATGTAGAGATGACAGGAATAGCAATGTTGTCGGAATCTGCATCTTTATTATCTTTCTACCTCTGAAATAATCTGTAAAATGTCTTCATCTGTCATAATCGACCCTGCGCAAACAATATCATCAATTGCAACAAAGGCATCCATTGATGCTTAGGACAGTCTAATAATGTAGAATCTTTCCCAAACATTTTATAAAAAGTCTGCTGAGTTCCAATATCTCTCAATGGCTTGGGGCGCCTTAGAATCTACTTTGTTGGAGAACGCCGCATGGAGCAAATATGGGCCGGAGAAGTGAAACTTTTTGCGTTAAGCTATTTTTACTTTATTCTTCAAAACAAATTTTAAACTACCTAGCATTTTGTCGGTACCGTAGTATTACTTCGTGTTAACCAACTTTGCATGTTAAGCTCTTCCGCGTGAACCGTTTTTCATTGTATTTCTATATATTTTCACAATTAAAATATGATATTAAATATTCCCCGTTTTATGACTCACTATACTAAAATTTCTGCATAATATTCGATTAATAACAGCAACTTATACAATAGCTTGGAACTTTTTACATGAAGTGTGGAGAGTGATATGATACTATGCAGAGTGTCCTGTTCAAAATTATCTTATTTTAATGTGTCAGTGCAGTGCACGGAATAATAAGCATGTAAATAAAAAAAAAAAAGTAGAAATAAAATGTGAAAAAGTAACTGTTCAAGTTTAATTAAAAAATCAGTACACTTTTACATGTTATTCTCTCGTGGCACGTTGAAGATACACACGGAAGGATGAAGACTTTAAGACAAATAATATGTAAAATTTCCGGGGATAAAATTGTTGCAGTAATTCTGGTTTTCAATTAATTTATAGAATAAACTTTTGTGGCAGAAACTTTATCATTAACAAAACCGCTTAAAGAAGTCAAGGGTAATAATGTCTGTTGACGAAGAGCCATGATATTGGACTATCGCATCCAATCCACTTGTTTGAAAAAATTATATTTAATGTTTCTCTAACGAGTAAACTTCAGTCAGGCGAAGCATCAACGTTTTGAAATTAATTGATGGATGCAGACGATGAAGTTGTGGAACGACAGATTGTTCCAACATATGGAGCTAAACTTCTCATGTTAATGTCTTTTCAACAAAAAAAAGAAAGGACTGATAATCTGGTCGTGTAACATTCCACACCAAACAAGCTGTCACGAACAAACTCAATCACATGATAGGGATTTTCCGCGCCCCAAATTCGTGCATTATGCTTATTTACTCTTCCGCAAACATGGAATGTAGCTTCATCAGAGAAAAAAAAATACGATTTAAAAATTGAGAATCATTCTCAACGCATTGCAATAATTATATGCATGTGCAACATATGCATTTTTCATTTTGGCGGCGAAGTAACGATATGCACGTGTCCAAAATCACCGCCTCCTGTTTTCAACGTAAAGTATAAATAATAGCTCAGCGTTTTACAAGAATAAAGTAATCGATTTGGTAATTATCAATATTTCACGAATTTTTTGCTAATGTTCCCTTTTTAAAGGGACACACAGAACATTATACTCTATTTTATGTGAATGCAGACAAGTAACGCGTCATAGAATTCCCACCACGCAAGACAAACTTACTCTCGAGAGAATAAATATTCTGACAAGTTTCAGGAAATTTGGATTTATATATATATATATATATATATATATATATATATATATATATATATATATATATATATATATATATATATAAGTAAGCATTAATATCAAATGAAATAAACAAATAAAGTTGAGTCTTATGAGCTTTCCACCACTGTATATATAATTATTAAATTTAATTAGGTATATTTTTAATACGAATTTAAATAAAATAATAAGTAATAAAATTTAAATTAATAAATATTAAAATTATAAAATTACAAATGTTGCAAAATTATTAAAAAAAAACATATTGAAAATTAAATCACAAGTACAAAACATTTAAAGTTAAATTTAGAATATGAATAGAATATTTATAATTATCTGTAATTTAAAATATACAAAGTTATAATGTAAAAGAGTCGGTGAATTGCTGAAAGTATAAAATTACATAATATTCAAGAATATATATGCTTATACTATTTTTTTGAATTTAGTTTTAGAATAATAGAATAATTTTTTGAATATAGTTTTTTTACAGATAAAATAATACAAATCTGTCTCAGACGTGGAACTGAGAAAAGTGTGTTGATACTAATATTACGGATCCAGTCCAGCACACTTCAAAGAGTTATAGTATAACAAAATGGATAAAACCAAAATAAGCAGAAATCTCTAATCAAAACAAAAGTTCAACCAATGAATAAAAGAAAAGAAAGAAAGGAAACAAATTCATTTAAAGAAATGTAAAATAACGTAATCATCGAAAACAAACTATACTTATTTATACACATTATTAAATAATTTTAGCTGACAAGAGAGTTGAAAAATTTCACCATATAAGCAGACATAAATGACGTACTAAAGCCATTCTTCCAATAGATCTGGATATACTAATTACGAAGAACGCTTTTACCACCAAACATGTTTGATCTGTTGATTGATATTACGAAACAAAAAATATTTACTTACCTAACGAATTTTAAAAAAAATATTTTTAAGAAACCTTTACACCGAGAAGAAAAAGTATAAATAATTTTAAAAAATTTATTTTTCACAGTAACAAACTTTCTTAAATTAATTAAAATTCAAAAATTCGTAAAAAGAAACGATCTAAAAATAAGTCGTCAACGAATGACAAAGTTTTAATTTAAAATGATTTTTTAAAAAATTAACATAACCAAGATTTAATTATAAAAATCTATAAAATGTGTAAGCTGTTCTTATAAACATACAGAAAAGAATTATACATGCGGAATACAAAATGCCAAAATATTTATTTATATCCAAAAAATATACACGCATTAGTTAAGTATATATACCCATACATAAATAAACATATAATAAATATATTTTTATTTTTAAATTTATCTTAATCATTTTTAAATTTTTATTAATAAAAATTAGTAGAATAATTTGCATTAATGCAACTTATGAAAAACTTTTGATAGTTATTATTTTTATTATAGAACAGCTTACTAAATTATTATTTCATAACTAAACACAATGCTTTTAAAAATAGAAATATGTAAATAGATACTCTAGAAAGGTATCTTATTAATAAAAAATTAAAGCTGTCTGTCTTGTTTTTAATATTATTAATAATTTTGTTACCTATAACTTTCAATCATATGTCTAAGTATTCTGTTTCATATTTACTTTTATTAATTTAAGTTAGATTTAAATGAGTAGAATAAAAAGATAAGTTAGATTTATCTTGAGAAGGCTATGAAATGTTATATTGATATATTACTAAAATATATAATATCTTTAAAATAACTAAGATTTTTCTCCCACTGTAAGATATTTTAAACAATCTAATCTACTAATCTTTCTCAATTTTAATGTAATTTCATTTCTGAATTGTAATGCTGGATTTCCCGCATTCATGTTTTGAGTTAGTATCTTTATTCAGGATTCAATACTTAAAATTTTTCTAATATGGTCAGTAAATCTTAAGAAATTTCTCGTATAACATTGATATTTTTGTGGATGAAGATAAATAGTTTATAAAAAATAAATAAACCTTTTTTTTTTCATGGGAATTGACAATAAGCTTTGAATCCTCCGAAGAATTTGAAAAATATTAGGAATAATTATTAATTAGATAATTAATTAATTAGAATTACATGAAAAAATACATTAATTAGTGCTGTTAATTTATTATTATTAATAATAATTTAGAAAAATATGATATATAAAATCTAAAAATGTAGAATTGTCCCGTTTGAAATGTAAGACCTTATTAAAATACAAGATTAAACGGATTTTTTTCCTTTAACTTTTTATTCACAAAAATTGTTTGCTCATATAAGCATCATATGCTGAGAAATGCATTAAACAGTTCAGTAAGTGTAAAGCACTGAGATAATTTCTACGGAATATTAGAAGTACAAAAACAAAATTAAAAAAATATATGTAAAATATCACGTTTTTGTTTGTTTTATATGGATAAACTTCTCATTTTAGCGAGTTAAAAAACCTTGCGATGGCTGAGAAGAAGAGGTTGTGGGAAGAGGAACTGGCCAAAGTCATTAGTTGATTTCAGAATATTTGATCATTAGCTGTAGAGGAAGTATGAACCTATTTGGTACAGAAAGCTTGATGTCATTTTTGTGCTGCAAGTGAATTTTCGAACAAATCAATTCAGTTTTATCTATTTATATTATCTATTTATATCATGCGTTTTGTTCTGCACTTATTACATACTACTAAAGTAGTATGAAAAACTGCATATTTGTGTGTGTCCTTCATAATAACTACGCAAATGTAACAATATTAATGTCATTAAAAACAGTAGTGAAAATAATCATGAATATAGTCACGCAAATGCTTTGTAATAATTCTTTTTCTGGAATGGTTTATTATTCTGCATTGTGAATAAAAGTAAAATGAAACATTTGTCCATTGAAAAAAATTATTATACATATATTTTTCAAACTTATTGTATTTAAATAGGCTTCTATTTTTATTCTATAAAACATAGTTCTTTTGAAGATATTTTTAAAATGAACAAATATAATGATTCATACTAACAAAAATAATAATTTAGACAAATAACAAAAACATAAATACAGTTTTTAAGATTTGATCCGGGCTCATCATTCGCATATATCAAAAGAATACAAAAGTATAGTCGAAAGAGGGCAGTATTTTTTATGGAAAAATATTTTATTAACTTTCAGATTTTATATAGTTACCTAAATAATCAAAACGTTGGTAAAAAAAATATGTATGAAACAAGCTAAATGACTCGAAAAATGATTTAAAATACTTTGAAATGACAACAATAACAAATCTCCCTCAAAACTATGAATCAAAAATAATCGTTCCATATTAAATCTTATATTTTCCCTTGATGTTATAACAAATAAAAGTGTTTTATAAGTGATTCTTTCAAAAAGAAAACAGAATTATATTTCAGCTTCGTATTCTTTTTTCAAGCATTTTATTTTAAAACTCCTGACAATTGCCAAAACATCAAAAAAAAATTCTTATAATTTCAAAAAAGTAATAGAAAGGCTTCTAAATTGAAAGAAAATGAACAGAAAATAAAAGAATAACAGAACATGACCTCATAAATATAGATTTATTTAATCTGTAATGCATCATCAGAATTTATGCACTATTTACTCATTTATGTGATACTTCATTAAGGTTATAAGCCATCGAAGTACAAACACTGTTAATTAGTCTCAAACAAATGAGATACTCTCTTGTTAACACGTTGTCGTGTTCTCTTGTTACGAGCAAATCAATCAATGCTGGAATATAGCCTGGTCAAGTTGTGATAGTCACAGCTCAGGAGAAATAATTAAGCAAATGACAGAAATTAATTTTATGTTCTCAATTTCTCAGATTTATTGCTCCCCTTTATCACAAATATTGTTAAAAAAAAGACTTACTTTTTCCTTTATCAACTTGTCAAATACTAGTAAAATATAGCAATTATTGCACGAGTTACAAAAATGATTTTTAATGATATTTCATTTAAAAAAAAATAGCGACAATTTTCTTACGCATTTGATTTTTATTTTATATTAAAGCTTTAAATTTAATTTTCATAATTTTTCTGAATTATGTTTTTAAACATAAAATGAATAAGACGAAATAAAATATTCCATTTTATTCGATCTATACTCACATACATGTTAAAAATATATTTGATAATGGCAAATTAATAAAAATAATGAAAATTTAATACAATGTTCAGCATTTTTTTTTTTTTTTACTTTTCTTACTGCTTGTAAAATTAAACATCAATTTCTTTAAATCTTTTACGAAAAGAGCGACACATAGAATTTTGGCTTTAAAATATTTTCTTTCGATCTTGCTAAATTGGATAAATATTTAAAAAAGACAAACTCTCTATATACATTAGAGCGTAGTCTTTACAACTCTTATATTAACCTTAAAAACTACTCCTTTCCAAACAATTGCAATTTTGTTTTAAATTAAATCAATCAAACATTTCATATTTTAGAAGTCACGTAATACCTCATTAAAAACAATAACCAAAAAATAGGGTACATCCAAGAGATTTCAACATCTCGATAAAACCATAGAGTATTATCTTACATATTTCACGATAAACGAGGAGAGAATCTTTTATTTGAACGAGGTTAATCTTTATGAAATTCTTCCTTACAATCCATTCAAGCCATTATTGATTTTTAGCTATGTAACCCCATTATATGAACGTCAATCATTTTCCTTTCAATTGAATCACTCCCATTGTCAGCAATTCTCTCCACAGCATTCATTCTGTGCTTTATTTTCAGCAAGAGTTCAGTCAAGAAAAACTAAATTAGAGAGATTTAAATTCTCCCCAGGGACACCAGACTGCACGCCTGTAGAGCTCTTCGTCATTTCCGAAGAATAACAATGAAATATGGGAATGAGAGAGATTTCTATGGATAATGACAACAAATACAAGAAACTCCAACATATTCTGTATTATTCTAACATCGAAAAAAATACGTAGCTATTCCTTTCTGTTAATAAAACTAGTGACGAAATGTTGGATATCGAAATCAATATGATACGCTAAACACCAATCTTTTATATTAAGAATTAATTCGATAATCTAATCTCTCTGTTATATCAAAATTCGTTAAATGATGAATGAACTCAAGCTTTCAGATTTTTTTTCTCAGTTATTGTTGTAAATGATTACGTTTAAAATAGTAGAAAGAGTATTATTTCATTTTTATATGGGAGGAGGTTAATCTCATCAAGAAACAGAAGGATTAACCAACGAATTACAACAGAAGTTATATAGGGAAAAACTGATTTTTTTTTCATCCAAAATCCATTGAAAATTTTTATAAAAAATGGGTATGAAATGGTTTTCGAAACTGGTCTAGAAAGAAGTGCAGTAGAACATCTCCCCCACCCCCGGAAAAAAACATCTCGTTTATAGAAGACATTTTATTAGTTATAAAAATAATCAATTTCCGTACAGCTACAGTAATGTAATCAAGTAAACGAAATATTATAATGAAAATAACTACAAGTACTTAATATACAATACTTGCGTGGTTCCAAATTCCTTGTTGCAATGCGAATCTCACATAAGACGAAATAAGAACTAAAATATTTCTTTTATTCAACAAGATAAATTCAACATAGATGCTCTCATCTTGAAAAGTAAAATAAAAGTAAGTTCAGATTGAGGTAGTAAATCATTTAAATAATGTAGATGGAATTTAAGATTATGCAAGTTGTGTGTGTGTGTGCTACCGAACAATCGCGAGTTGTTATGCAAGTTGTTATTCAAAATCGAAGCTAATGATTATTTCGAGTAAAAAGTTGTCGTATTCAAGGTTAAATCTACGTAACAGAAAGAGTAATGATAGATAGATTTCCTTTTTAAGAGTAGAAAATTCAAAACATCAATCTCAGTTCTACTTCAAACGAGAACGCCCATTAAGTACTAGAGTAACAAACGCCATTAACTTCAGAACTATGCATAAAATTCGGAATGGTCTTTCAGGCTCCCTCTAGAAGAAATAGAATCGATTTAAGAGAATATAATAATACTTACAAAATGAAGTAACTAAAATTAAGTCAGGTTCTCATATATCTCTTGAATAAAACTATGTAATGTAGCAGATGAGAAAAAAGTTCTCATGAAAATAAAATTATTAACCAATTGCCAAAAGCATTGAAAATTTTACGATTCTATTCAATTTTACAATCAAAGTATAGCATCAAAATTAATAAGATACATCTTAGCTAGTTTAATCATCTTTCTCTTAATAGAACAGTTCTTGAAAAATGCTTTGAAAATATAAAAAAAGGTCGCATAACTTCAAAGAATTCTAATTAGTTTGTATGGTGAATAATTATTAATTGGTTTCAAAAGAGAAATCTTCACATGGAAATTGCGAAGAGACAACATAAAAGAAGCACAGGAACGAAATACCTCATCAATTTATTCATTTGAAATAAAACTTTGATACTATTTCACTTTCAAATGATAAAAGCTTACATTTTAAGAGAAATATTTAAGAAATAACATTAATAATGCATTCATTTATCTCATAATCTTGCAAACACGCACACAAAGGAATATCTTTCAGAAATTTCAATGTGATATAGCTTAAGGATATTGCAATGTGTGTGCATTAGGAAGAATTTCGCATTTCCTACTCGAGCAAAAGGCATATCACTTCTTAAAAGGAATTTAATATTTAATACTAAACCCTGTATGCAGCTGTTTTCTCTTTACAGTTTTTATTTGCATGGAATGATTGAAAATTTTAAAGTTGATTTCAGCCATAATTTGAATATATGAGATCAAAGATTTCGATCAAAAGAGCCACTGAAGGATAAATAAAAAAATAAAAGGGAGAAAACATTTTTTTTGCTATGGGACTGTCAGATGAATTGAACGGAAGAAATCTGAAAAAATAAATGCATTCCACGATTTATGAATAAAAAAGCGCTATCCGCTTATAAGATTTGAAATCATCTTATGGAAAATCGTGTTCGTGACATTTCAACAATTTTTATTTTTAAAAAAGTTATAATCGTTTCCCTTCTATCATACGAAAGAGTTCTCTGGTGAATTCTATTACTCAGTTTACATCTTTTACTGAATTTCTAGGTTTATTCAATTTTATTTTCTGTTCGGTATCAATATTTCATGATTTATACAAGACGGAAAATAAATTAAAAGAAAAGTTTGTTATTCATTATCTTCAGAAACACTGAAAAATTTCTCCTCTAAAGAGATTACGAATAAAAAGAATATTCCTTTGTTGACTGATCAGATTTCTTCATTTCTTTGCTTCCTTTCATATCTTGAGAGTTTTATTGGATTAGTTCATGTTTTTATATTAAAATATAAAGTCATCATATGCATAGAAAGGAGAAAAAAAGATTTGCTCACAATTTTAACCTTTATTGAAAAATATGATTGCTTCGATTGAATCGCTTAACGTTTGTAATGGAAAAATGTCATAATTCCTCAATCTGTTTTGAGTAGCAAATTTGATTTAACTTGAATAAGCTTAGTGTTGTTTCATGCTGCACAAAACCTTGGAACTGGACTTAGAAGTAAACAACAGAAATAAGGGCTATAATTTCATATATCTTATAAGTTTCCACCTCATACCATTTGAGATTTATGACAACTGTATTTATTTAAGATGATGTAGCTTCGTTATCTAACATATTTAAATGAAGTTAAAAAGTTCTATGTAAAATTTTACGAAAAACAGATTTAGTCTCCCAAGGTGTGCTTTCTTATAATTATTATCAAATTAATCAATTAAATATAAGAATTAAAGTAAACGAGATGAAGTATCAAGAAATGGACAATAGTAAACTTTTTCGATATTAAAATTAAAGCAAATGATAAATTATTAAATTGAATATTATATCAGCTACATGTAATTAAAATTAATGCAAACGACACATTATTAAATTGAATATATTCAGTCTAAATGTAATTAAAATTAAAGCAAACGATACATTGTTAAATTGAATATTATATCAGCTACATATAATTAAAATTGAAGCAAAAAATAAATTATTAAATTGAACATATTTAAGCTAAATGTAATTAAAATTGAAGCAAACGGCAAAAAAAAAAAAAAAAAAAAAGAAAGAAAGAAAGAAAAGAAAAGTGATCTGGTACACCAAAAGTGATCCACCTAAAATAATAGTCCCTTGGGTGGTCAAAAAAATGGCTGCCAAACAGCTTTCTTAAAATTCTGAATATTACTTATTTTCAGTCATATCTTGATTCCCGTTCACATATGATTTAAAGTAGTACATAAATCGATAAGTAAATAAAATAGTTACTTAATTTTTATATTTGTTTCACTTCAATCCAATAAAAAAAAAATTAAGGGAAATTTATTACGACATATATTTGGAAAATATGTGTTCATTAGTGGTGAAAGCAGGTATCAGGCATTATTACATATATTTTATTTCAATCCCATAAAAAATTCAGGAGAAATTCATTATGACGTATTTTAGAAAATTAAGTTCGTTACTGGTAAAAGCAGACATAAAAAAATATACGCAAAAACAAGATAAATTTTTGAAAAGTGGTTCGGTACATTTTAGAGTTAACTAAAACAATAGCCTCTTGGGTAGCTCTTGGGTGGTTAATAAAAGGCTTCAACTTAAATACATAATCTCAAGACATTCAACGAAAAAAAATCACAATCTGTTCAGGGTTTTTCACTTGAGTCTACGAGCTATGCGTAATTTTTTTAAATCTAATATCTCGTTGTATTTTACTTGTAAAAAGTTAAGTAATTGGGTTATGATGAGAAATAAAGGTAATAACCCATCGTAAATTTTCAAAGAAACACGTATTAGTAGATATTTAAAAGTAAAGGGATGTTTTGCCAAATGATTTTTCTATAGCATCATCTCTTATGTAGGTGACAGAAAATGACTTACTCAACTTTGAATTTGGCTAGCTTTATGAATACTAGTATAGCAACAAAACATTTCTCAAAGGGAATGTCCTGATTTCATTTTAAAGCGTACTGATTAAAACTTGTTGCGAATCAAACTTCTCTCTACCCTTTTCTTCCTCTTATTTGTTCATTCTCTAATTCTAACAACTTTTAAGTCTGATAAGTTATGGTTTAGTTTCAGAACTAAAACATTCATACCGAAAAACTAAAAAAAATAATTATGCAACTTGAAGCTGATTCTGAGCAAAAATGTTAATCGAGGACATAAAGATATACAAATAAAAACTTTTGGAAAAATATCTACACTAAAAATTATACTTATTATTATCCTTTCTATATGCGAATCCGTACAAATTGTTATTGTGTTTCATCTTAGTTTCTTGCGCAGGATACAACGCTTCCGATTCTGAGCGAAAAATTGTGACTCCACAAGTTGGCTACTAAGGTTCTAAGCCATCGAGATTCTATAACTAATCTATTAAGAAATAGTCACTTCAAGGAAAAGAAAATTGGATTTTATTTATGTCCTTAGACGGTTCACACAATGATTAATCTACTATGACTATATGTGTGTGGAGTTGGAACCCTCCCATCTCTTTCATTAAAAAGCACATCTTTTAGTACTACTTACATAATGACCGCCATTTCCTTCAACCCTCTATTAAATTCCTTCCTTCAATCATCTGTTAATATCGAACCTCCACTCTATTCCTTCTCTACATATCGTCAACTGGTTCCCCTTGTTTTCTCTACCTTATTCACCTTACCAGTGCTGGGCAATTGTTTTTGCTCCATGGCTACTTTGTGGAAGGGAATGCTTTTGGCGGACAGAAAATTTTAAAATCATTGCATTCATGAGTTAAGTTTGAACTTCAGAGAAGGTATAAATTGTACCATAAGAAAATCAATAAATTTAAATTAATTAAAATAGTGACAGTTTTGTTTAATTTAGTTTTTGTGCTAATTTCATATAATCTACAGCTTCAAGCACATTTAATTTTAGAATCAGTTTAATGAGACAAATGTACCCTATCACATTTTTCTGCAATTTTTTTGAAAGGAATGAGATTGCTTGTCGAGATTCTCCTCAAAGCCTGCAAGTTAAAGTTTGTCAAAGAGCATCTATGTTTACTTTTGTTGATCTTCAAACAAGAAAAATTTTGCTCACAAATATATTTAGACCCAGTTATACAGAGAAAGCTTTTTCGACATATTTCTTTTCACAGAGAAGTTTTTGAGCAGACAAAAATTTGTAAAAGGCAACTAATGTCACAGCATTAAATATTTCTTTTTGAGATGTGATCTGACTGCATGTTTATTGACATGCAGTGAGATCATAATGCAATCTAATCTTCCTTCAACTGCAGCTCCTCAGGTGTTCAAACTGCTTCTCGGGTGCTGTGTCAATGTCAACAGTGATGGGATAAGGGAGTGAATTAAATTTAGGCTCAATATTTGTAATGTCCTGAAATCTTCTTGTGACTTCATCCTTCAAACTCCATAAATGTTCTCTAATCTTAGCAGAAACACTTTCAGGTAGTTTCTGTTTTCTTAATAGAGAAAGAACTGATTAAAACTGCCTTCTCCTGCTTGCTTTGCAAATAGTGTCGAATTGACACTCTAACTGATTAGTATCTTTGTTTTTAATAGTTTTGCAGTTGCGAATGGCAACAGTTGATTTTTGTTCTTATTCTTATTTGTGTACTCAGAAAGTGGCTTTTGAGTGATATTTTTATGTTTTTTTTTTTCGAGAAATTAATGAGTAATTTTACGCTATTTTTGCTTTAAAGAGTTATTTTGTGGTGAATAAACGTTTTCGTTTATGCGAAAGAAGAGATCTGTCATGTATTAAATGACAGTACAAACAGCGAGTATTGATATTTTTCTGATTTCGATATTCCAAACGGAACAAATAGACCTAGTTTTGCTTTGAATGATTGTACGCAAGGGAAGGAAATCTCAGTTCAAGGAGGATTTTTCTAACTTTTTTGTCAGGCCTCGAAAAAACTCTTAGTGGGCCGCTATTTGCCAATTCTTGCACTATACTATATCTCAATTTATACAGTAACTCTACTTATATATTTTACAAGTTGAGTTGTTAAATTCAAGCAAAGTATTACAAATGTCTATAAGGGCAGTTTAAGGGGAGTAGGTAACCGAATTGTTACACTTTCTATAAATCTCTTAATGGAAAGGATTGCTTATAAGAAAAACTTTTATTTTGATAACAAAATATTCAGTTGTCACTATACTGTAATACATTAAAATATTTTATAAAGTTGATTGCTGTTGTTTATAATATTAGAGTAACTTTATAGATTGTTTTATAATATTCTATGTTGGTGTGGGTGTGTTTATAAAACAGAATTGTTAACGGGACCATTACTGTCCAAGAATCAGAAAATGAAGAGCAATTGGGCTCCTATCAATTACCGATTAAACAGTGAGAAGAAGATTATTGATTAATACGGATTGATTTGCACAATTAGTTAGATTTTAGTTTGTGTATGGTACTGTAAGAAAAGCCTTCCAAAATTGCTCCTCCAACTTTTTGCTTTTCATTTCATATCGAGAAAGCTTTCCTGGTATAATACTGTAATAGAAATTTTGCTTCAATTAGTATTGGTAAGTCAAAAAAACCTCTTACGGAGCATTCTTATTCACAAGTCAGCTGCTACTGCACACACACACACACACACACACACACACAC
>BMAW01024589.1:143277-221220 GCA_019974015.1 Nephila pilipes
AGAGAGAGAGAGAGAGAGAGAGGGAGAGGGAGGGAGAGAGAGAGTGTGTGTTCTAAATTACATATTACAATAAAAGAATACAAATCAGATTTATTGATTTGGAAAAGGTATCCATATTTTAACCACTGAATTAAAGCCCTCAAAAATACTGTGTTTAATCTTAATTTGATTATCTACCTTCATATCTATTTTTTAATAATATCATTTACAAACTTAAGAAAAGTTCACGAGATCCAAAAATACATTTGAATTTATTTATTGATATCTGAATATAGTCATAGTACTTTCGATAGCTTTCTTTGTAAACAGCCTGATATTTACGTAAGTAAAACAGTTTTTTTTTTCTCAGAGCTGTGAGATGCATTGTTTATTAGCATTGCACACAGTGACAACACAATTGGTCACGGTCTTTGTAATTTTGAATCTAGATCAGGTGACGCGAACGACATCTGAGCTGACACCCCACTCTCCTAACTACCAAACCATCCTTACGTGAGGATATCCAGCCACGACATATTTACAGTGCATAAGCCCCTCTACACGATGGGATTTAAGGGAAACGAAACCATGACTATATAGAAATGACGCCGGCCATGAGCTCGCGACCATGACCATTCGGCTACTACGCCAATTCAGAGATATTTGAGCAACAAACTTGAATTAAAGATACACTGAGACATATCAAATTATTACAGTCATAACTTGATTTAAATTACCGAAAGCAGAATCAATATATTATTGGGAGAGAATTTGAATAATCCAGATCGATATAACAATTTGTATTATCATTTAAATTATATGTAAATTCTCCGTTCTGAGATAGAAATATTAATTTATTCCTGTTTTCTTTATTACTGGGTACAAATCTTCATTTCTCTCTACCTAAGATTCATTCGAAGAATCTTTCACGAACTCTCTTTGTAATTGAATTTTAAATTAGATCGGCAATTCTGCTCATTAATCTTGAATCATTTCAAATAGTAATAACAGAAACACTGAAAGGAGTAAATCGATCATTATTTTCATGAATAAATTTAACTTAGGTTTTCAATTTCCAAGAAGAGTTCGAAGAGAATTAGATGCGATATTAATTTCCTTTGACTGTTGATTGTGCAAAGAACGAATTAGAAAGTTATTTATTATATGCCCTAGAATGCTACAATTTCATACGACATTTTCTTTTAAAGTAATGTTCATTATTTATACACATTATAAAATATTCCTATTGAAATTATTTTTAATACTATTTATTTGTATAATATGTATACTGATGTGAAAGCACAATATAAATTACACTTCCATCTGTGCATTATTTTTTTTTCTTGCAATTACAGTAGAATAGCATTAAAAATATCTTTACTAATTCATTTCTTAAAATAGCTAAATGAAATATCAAATTAAGCTATTACAATTAAATAGTTTGAAATGACTATTCGATTTTTAAAACCCGCAAGTATTATATCACAGCTTTCCTTGTCTTTGTAATTAGAAAATTAAAACATCTCAATTTCATTTTTTAAATCTTCTATGTAACAGAATATTTTCATATTCATAGTATTCACAGTTTAATATTAACATTAGAATGCATGCATATGTGTATGTGTACACTAAGTCACAAAAGTAAGTATGCACCTTATGTCTCCAGTCAAAAAGTCCAAATTTTTAAAATAAATACAATATATATATATATATATATATATATATATATCTTTGGAGAATATACCTTATTGATTATGAATTACAATATTCAAGAAAAGGGAAAATTAACTTTGCCTTAATTTACTTTACAGTTTTAAAGATCACTTTCTTATCTATCAAAAAACTTCATCATAAAAGTATGAATGCAGTCTGAAAAAATTCAAAGGTTGTAAGTCTTTTAAAAGTCTAGATACGCTTCCTTATCATTATGTTGTATGTTACGGATAATTCTGAAGGTTTTTCTGCATTTTTCTATGTTAGAAGCTAACTAATCAAATAATTTACTAATGGCTTCACGAGGAAAGGACCTATTGCAAGATCTGAAAGATTTAATTATAAAACGGCACAAGGAGATCAAGTCGCAACGAGAAATCTCTAAGTTCTGCTACAATGCAAAAAGTTATTGAAAAATTTCGGACTGAGGGCAGTTCTAGACACAAGGTTAGAACTGGTCAACCACTCATATTCACTGATAGGAAAAAGTCGGGATATTAGAAAAATTAAGGAAAATCCAAATATTAGTGTTTTTTTAAATACATTTAAATTTTGAATGTAATAGGATTATGTATATCTTATTCTTTGAAAAACATCAACACTATTGCTGTGCATACTTACTTTTGTGACTCAGTGTATGTTTGTGAAATCCTTTTGAACACAATTTTAAATTTGAAAACTTTATAAGATATATTTACCGAATTTTTCCCTAGATTTCTGAAACAAGTATATTTAGAAAATTGTAGGAATTTTCACTTCTAATTTAAATATAGAATGCCCTTTGAAATCAAATTTGCACTACGATCCAATCCCTCCGCTAAGATTCCTGAATGATTTTGATCTTATAGCAATAATTATTAAATTAACAATAAAAATGAAATAGAATTTCCTCCGTATTTTCTCTGTGGTATTCAAAATGGAATATGAAACGATTGTGAATCATTCTTGTTTGTCTGAAGGAGAATTGTCGTTAAATTGCCCAATTTTACATTCAAATGGATTCATTTTACAAACATTTTTTTTCTTCAAATATTTGAAGACCTTCTATGTGGTAAACTGTAATAAATAAGTGTCCTGAAAATTGCTATATTTTTAAATATTACCGGAATGGGACTTAATCCAATAATGAAGCAGATGCAATGCCTGCCAATTATTGCACGTTACTTCCGAATTATTTCCTGCAGAATTTTACTATGAAATAGAAGAAATAAATGTTAATTAAAATTCAGAAATCTAAAAACAAAAAAGCAGAAATTAAGGTAGAATATTGATTGATTGATCGGTTTTATTAACTCCGTACTAGAAGCAATACAATAGCTATTGGCGACGGACCTCATAATTTTGAACCTCGGTCAAGTGACAAGGAAGGACGACACCTGAGTTGGTACCTCCCTCTCCTTATTTCCACACCACGTCACCGGGAGGACTTTGAGCCTCGATAAATTTAACGTGCATCAGCCCCGGCTACACGGAGGGTTTTGAGTGGTATGAATGCTCGAGCTCACGACCCAACGAAAACCACTGGTCGTGAGTCTACGACCATGACCACTAGGCAACCACGACCACAAGATGGAATAAATTATTGGATAATAGATATCCTCAACAACTGTTCCACCAACAATTAGTCGAATAACACTTAACATTCAAGTTTAAAATAAAAAAAATATTTTTATATGAAAACTGATATTTTCGTGGACGTCTACAAAATAAAGCAGAGATCCAAGAATGTTGGCACATTCCTCTTTCCTATGATAAAATATATGAGATTAAAAATTTCGTTATTCAAATATTCAATCACAATTTGGCTAAAATCAGAAGAGCAAATCCAGATCTTATGAAATCATGATATAAATAGTACCCCTCAAAAATAAGAATATTTTCCAAATCTACTATTCTTTAATATAGATCATTGATTTTTTTTAATACGATAGTTTTTTCTGTGATTTTGCATTTGATTAAGCTAAAGGTATAATATGGGTTAATAGAAAACATCAAAGAGTTAATCTCATAAAAATGATATAAAATTACCTAGAAAAGAAGAAATGAAGTTTCGAAAAGTTTTCAATATCTGATTTGGACTAAAAAGAATTCCTTTAGAGAAAAGTAATTTTAAGATTTTGAATGTGATTTTTTATTCTACATCTACAACACAGCAACAACAAAAAAAAAGATGTATATGTGAAGAAGGAAATATACGAGTACAGTAATTTTTAGCACTATTCATCTGAAATTTAGTTACCTTAAAGTATTATAATCAATTTCTATTCATTAATCTGCTTTCTATTTGGAGTCAAAGATACATTCAGAGGCTCAAATACTGAAACAAATGATTCTGTTAAAAATACGAGTTGTCTTTAAATATTTATTAATTCTTCAAAGCAGTAAGTGAATATATAGATTACAAAGAAAACAGATTTATCTTAAAACTTTAATATATACTTGAAATATTCAATCCGCTTTTAATTTTGCGGATAAAATATGATAATTCATATGATATCAAAGTTAAATGACGAGAAAGAAGTATTTTACTGTGAAAGTTTTCCAAGTTCACTGTTCTACGTTTGTACAGAACGATTGCAATAAAAAAAAAAAGCTCTATACAAAGTTTCGCAAAGAACAGATTTAACCACCCAAGGTGTTATTCTTTTTATGTTTATTATTAAATTACTCAGTTAAATATAAAAGAAATAAAGTAAACGATGAAATATCGAGAAATGGACAATAGTAAACTTTTCCTATATTAAAATGAAAGGAAAAGATAAATTATTAAAGTGAATATTTTATCAGCTATATATAATTAAAATTAGAGAAAACAATAAATTATAAATTTGAATATTATATGAGCTACGTGTAATTAAAATTAAAGGAAACGATAAATTATTAAATTGAATATATTTAAGATAAAAGTAATTAAAATTAAAGCAAACGATAAATCATTAAACTGAATATTGTATCAGATACTTGTTATTAAAATTAAAACGAACGATAAATTATTAAATTGAATATTACATCAGTTGCATGTAATTAAAATTGAAGCAAACGATAAAAAATTGAAAATTGATCTGGAATGCCAAAGTGATCCACCTAAAACAATAGCCTTTTAGGTGGCTAAAAATAAAATCTAATTTTACTAAAAAGATGATGGTGAATCGATTTTTAAGACGATTAGCTGGCTCTCATTTTAATCAAAGCTATAGTTAAGTTAGTCGAAAATGGATTTCTGACCACTCAGGCCTCTTTCCCACAAAAGCAATAACTTCAATCATGATGGTGCTTTAACTTGCCTATTCGTGATTCAGTCTACTTAAAATAACAAAAGGGACCCTTCAGTCCTAATTTAAAACACATCTACGTTTTCATCGAATAAACCAGAGAGTGAGATTTCTTTTTAGTAATGTTATGCACATAAAATCTGCATTTAGTTTTGAAATAGATGACAACGTAAAACGTCTTTATTTGTCCGCTTTTATTACGTTTCATGCGAGAAGCTGCTCGTAAAACAATGGAAGAAAATAAATTTATTTTGTCTGTTTCTCAGAATACATTCACACCATAAGTCAATTTCAAACGTTTTTGAAGTAGTTATACCTTAGCTCAACATACTTCCTTTTCACTTTTTATATGATAGTCACGTTAAAGAGACATAGAAACAGATCCGAATCTTTTAAACCTTCTGTGGGAATTTATCTCTTTAGAAAATAAAGTGACTTCCGCAATTCAATATTACGTAAAATACAAGACCTAAAATAGATTCACTTTTTAAATAAACAACAATGCTGCAAATATGTAACACATATGAAAGAGTGGTTGCAAGCAATCTTATTGTTGAATAGTTATTCTATTCATTATTTGCTACTAGATGATTGATTTTGTGCATTCACTACAATTCTTTCTAGAAAATATTTCATAGAAAATAGTTCGTAACATTTTATAAAAATTTATTTTATATGAAGTTAAGTTTAATTTAAATTTATAGAATAGTACATGTGTGTTTCTTAAAAGATGAAATCGATAATAATTTTTATTTAAATGTAAACGTTAAATGTTAATGAAAATATTACCCATGCCTAATCAGTTCATTAAAGATCCAATATTTCACAACAAATGAAAAACATCAAATTTGATACCTCAAAAGAGTAAATAAATGCTTAAGGATAAAAATTGGGTTTTAATATAATATCAAAAGGGCATACAGGCAAAAATATTTTATTCTTTCTTTTTAAAAACAAAAATATATTATGATATTCTAAAGTGCCATTTTGTTGCAATTAAAAACATCAATTCGCCTCTTTTACCAAATTCTTAAGAAAAAGTTTTGCGTAATAATGAAGGAAATACAAATTCCCTCGGTAATTATCTTTCGTTAATTTATTTATGACGAGAATGTTTGCATCATTTTTCGTTTAGAAAAATATAAAAATTTATGAAGAACGCAAAATACATTCTTCGAACGCATAATCAGGTTATTTTTCCATCTTAACACATGAAAAACGTATAATTTGATTGTGCACGCCATTTAGTAAAGAACGTGTCTGGTTTGAATAAAAAAACAATTTTCTAGGAGGCTATTTTAAAAACAATTTCACTAAGAGACTACCAAAAAAAGAATTTGCATTAAAATATCACCTGCATGGCCTCAAAATATCTCTTTTCTCTAAACTTAGGTAAAATAAAAAAAAAAAGTTTTATGATTCCAGAAGGAATTTTTGAAGTTGTTGTTTAAACTTTTGAAGGAATGGAGCGGAAATGAGAAGCAAGAAATAAATTATGTATTGTAACATTTTCTTCTCAAAAGTACGGATATTTTTAAATCATACATCGCATTACACATTATTTAATAAAGATAATAAATAAAAAAAACACAGTTTCAGTATCCCCAAAACAAAACATTCCATAAAAGTACATTCTAGAAGGGATTAATAAATTTTAATTTAAGGGAAATAATTAAATTGAGAAAAGAGCTTTTAATATTGTAAAATAATATTACACAATTGCAAAATGCCTCAAAGAGTATTCTAAAGAAAAGAATTAAGAAAATGCGACGAATTGAAGGTGGACGCGGTAGCCTTGTAGTCATGGAAAAATAACCGTGGACTCACGGCCAGCGCTTTTCGTTGGGTCGGGAGCTCGAGCCTTGATGCCACTCAAGACCCACCATGTAGCCGGGGCTGATGCACGTTAAATTTATCGAGGCTCAAAGTCCTCCCGGTGACGTGGTGTGGAAATAAGGAGAGGGTGGTACCAGCTCAGGTGTCGACCCCGTCACTTGACAGAGTTTCAAAATTATGAGGTCCGTCACCAATAGCTATTGTACTGCTTCTAGTACGTAGTTAATAAAACCAACTAATTAATCAACGATTTGAAAAAGGAAGTCTTGAATAACAAAACACAGTATTTTGTTGGAGAATTTTTTTACGTACATAAAAGGAAAAAAAAGTATTTCTTTGAAAAAAAAAAAAAAAAGAATATAGAACATCACCCCCTCTATAAATACTTATATCGTTTTTAATTCCTGCAGCAAGATTTTCTTTTCAATGCAATTTTTTGTGTGATTTTTAAAAAAATATGGGAAAGTTAAATCGAATATTGTATATTGTAAAATATTTTGAAACTTACTATTTTGAGATGATCAATCAGAACATTTGAGCGTATAATTTTGACTTAAAAAAAAACCTCTAATTCTTTTTTTATTAACTTTTTAGAACTTATGAGTAAAATGAATTATTTTAGTAACTATTTAGGGTTTATTTTAAGAATAAGAAATTTAAGTCTTAAAATATATTAAAATTTCTGTTTAAGTTAAAAACCTACTCTATAAATATTTTCTTAAAAGTATATAGCTACAGAATTCAAAACTAATCCTTTAAGCAAAATTTAAAGGAAGTTCTAACATTTAAAAATCTCTCTAGGCAATAATTTATTTTTAGACGACTCTTTCCCCCTTTTATTCTAAGTCTTTAAATCTCTAGCCATATACCAAGATTAAACCCTTGGGTAGTATTAAGGGATTTATCTTGTCTCACTGCAGTTGGAGATCTTGATTCGAATGAATTTACTGATTAACCATATTGATTAATGCATAAAAGACTTCTTTTGATAGTGATAAGTTTTTTTTTTATCCCTATTCACTTTTGAAAAATAAAAGTTTTGAAAGGAAAATACCAAATTTTTCTATGAAAATTGACCTGCATACAAAATAAATTACACACATCACATAATTATAAGAAACTTATCAACAAGTAACCAAAAAGATTCAAGAAATGTGTTTTCTTTAAAAACGTGTTTTTGTATAATTTATTTATTATGCCTGTTTCTTTAAAATAGTACACAATGTTTTACTGAGATTTTACTCCTTCACTGGAATGAAAAGAGGGGAAATAAATCACCGGAAGTTATATTCAAGTAAATTTACATTATTCCATTTTATAATAACATTTAAAAAAAAAATATATTAGCTGTCGATCCTATTTGATTTCTTATTCAACTGCGTAAATTAATATTGAAATTTAAATAGAAATAATTGTGAAATAAAACTTGGAAAAAAAGGATAATCAAGAGCAAAAGAGGCTTTTCTCCAGAGATGAAGTAACAAGAAGAGCGTATGAACTGGTTGAAGTAAAATGAGGGAATGACGCGTGAATTATGGGGAGGGAAGCAACTCGAAGGCCGCCTATATAGGTCCCTGCTGACAAATATACTCCATTCTCGAGTGTACTTTGCTTCGACAAACCTGCTGAACTTCCAGGTCACAAAGAGGTAAGTGCTACTGAATTCCTCTTTGTTTTCATCCTTTGGATTCCTCGAACGAACAAATCCCATCATCCTGAGCAACAGAATGTGACCACTACTAAATATTTGTCTCCGTAGAAATTCAGTGAAAAGACGAAACAATCAAGTTATTTTTAGATGGAATATGCGAATTAGGATTTTAATATTTCAACAATTTTCTTTTTTTACGATTTAATAATTTCATTTTTTATTCAATTTTAATAATAAATGTACGATATTACTATTTTTTTTATTACTGATCAATTTTTTAAAACCTCTACTTCCGTCTTAGGAATAACACCTACTCGTCATTTTTAAACTTAACTTTATAAGACATTAAGACTTATTTATTTAAATTATTTTTTTAATAAGTAGAAAGTGATTTTTACAAATTTATAAATGAATCTTCTGCTTTAAGATGAACAGCTATAGTAAAATTATATCAAAATAGTAAAACATTTTTCGCCAAATAACTTGATGAGAGCTTCAGATTTTTGCTTTTAAAGAATAAATGTCTTTAAAACTGGTAAAAAATACAGTTAAATTCCTTATTAGCTTATGAATTTTTAAGAAATTTAAAATGATAGGTAATATTCCCTTAAACATTGGATTCGTAAATTTACAATGCTCTTTTTTAAAATTAGCGGGCAAATCAATTTTATAAATTTTTTTTGTTGATTTTCCTCTTTTTTGTACACTCAATAATGTTTATATTCTAAAAAATGTATCAAAAAATAATAATAAAAAAAAAAAAATCAGTATTTTCCATTTCCCTCAAATGTTTAACCAGCATTATTAATTGGTGCTTAATTTTTAGTGAATGAACAGGAACTATTAACATTAGTGTTACTTGAAAAACAGGCTGCAAGTTTTTCCCCCATTGTATACGCAAGCGATTATATTGAATAATTTGTGATCTAATGATTGCCCCAGAAGGGAAGAAAATACTGTTTATTTTAGATTAGCTCTAAAATAATATTAGTTATAATGGAACTCTTTCTATGTCTGAATTAAATTAGAAGAAATACTCAGTACACGCTTTACGAAATGTATGTATTGTTAACTGTAAAAATACCTTAATATTGATCATACATAAAAAATTTTAGTAAGACTTAATTAAGATTCTCAATAAGAAAATGTTTTTTAATACTTTTAATCTGAGAGCATTAACAGTATATTTAAATTTAGCATAACACTTCGCTTTTCTAACTTATAAATTGAGTTGAAAATAGAAACAGGCTTCGTGGTTTAAATTCTTATCTGAATTCTAAATGTATAGATCCTATCTGAATAACAAGCATTCAAAAGTTTAAAATGATGTTTATACTTTTAAATAATACGTTTAAGAAAAAATGAAAACTGAAAAAAAAAATTTATTTGTGAAGTTTGTGTAACAAAATAAATTTCTACAATATTGAAGCATGAAAAAAAAACTAGGGTTAGTAATTTTATTCAAGAATTAATCACCGAAAAAACAACTTTGCATCGTAATTTTCTGTTTTCTTAAAAGTAATTGAAAAATATCCTCCAAGATCACTGACGCGCAACTGAGCACTTATGAAGATTATGTACTCTCTGTTGCAATCATATAAGTATCTTTATTAGTTTTTAAGCTTTATATATGGTTGTTTACCTGTTGTATGCGAGTATAAATATTCCTAATCCCTTCTTGCACCTATGGTAAACTCGTTGTAGTTCTAAAAGGGTTCGGGTGCACTTAACGAAATGAAATTTTAACAGATGTGTTGCACGCAAACGCCATGTTTTCACGTCTCATTTTGAACTTTGAATAATGATATTTCCTGAAATTAGGATATTATACTTAATTTATCAATATTAGCATTTCTAGCCATTAGGCTGTAACAGATATTAATTTTAATTCCTGATGTTTGACCATTTCCTCTCTTTTTTTGTGATTTTACATCAAAAGATAATTCATATCTTTGAGAAAATGAGCAAGCTAGTTATGCATCAATTTTTCTTTACATAAGAATAGCTTAATAATTAGGAATAGCTGAAATTGCGAAGTTTGTGACAGGAAACAGAGTTTCATCTTCTTCGTGATATTTATCGCGTTTATTGTAGTAACAAATGTAAACACTATGTTCTTAAAATATCTCTTGTACAAAAGTTATAGAAAGAATATTAATTTTTATGAATTTTACCCTTTTCTCTTTATTTATTGCCTCGATTTTTAAAGATATTTATTCATTATACATATAATTAAACAATGAAATGGATTTAATTATTTTGTCAATAATTTTAAGTTTTGTAGTTATGTCTAAAACTATCTCAATAAATTGAAAATTATTTGTTAATTTATCCATTAATTATGACGTATAAGATGTTAAAAACAACTCATTTATATCCACAAGATTTTTGTAGTACAGTTATTTCTAGTTACTAACGAGTCCATTATTGAATTTATATATATATATATATATATGAGCCGCTCAGAAGCCAATGCGGTTAAGTCCATTTTTTGATATATTCTGATTTTTGGAAATTTTGATGAAATAAATAATAATCTTCTTAGTTATTAAAGGATTTACTCGTTGTTTACTATTTTCTAGGTTAGACAGCCCTTTTTTAATAGCTTCTGAATATATTGTATAATAATTTCAGAAGCCATTGTAAATAAGTCCACCTTTTATCAATATTTTTTTACATAAACTTTGAAATAAAAATTAAATTATTCTTCTTCTTTCGATATTTGTCGGTAACACTGAAAAACAAGTAACTGTAACCGTTACTTCTAATTAGAATTTCTTATCTTTTTCAGCTGCCAAAAGGTATAAGTCCTAAAATTTTTAAGATGCTGTTATTATTTCAATAAATACTTACGTTTTTATTTACACATCCTGTACATATCTTGTTTTTTTGCAGAGTTTACACCTCGAAAAAAGACTTTATACACTTTTCTAATTAAATTAATAAACCAAGAATTTTAAAAACTAATGTATCAAAAAACATTAATTTTCTCAATTTTTGTGTTTTGGACTTAACCGCATTGGCTTCTGAGCGGCTCATATATGTATAGTATGACCTCTCTTTAAAAACAATTCATATTAATTTAGTGGAATAGAACATTGGAATTTCATGATTCGAGCTATAAAAGCATTTGACGTTCACTGCATCCTTTTTATCAAATAATTTACATATTATTTAAATTTGGAAAAAAAGGAATAAGAGGCTATTACCCAGATGATATCACGACAATACTAAGAAACTTATGAGTTTTACGCTGTTGGCTTAGAAAATTGCACCTTAGCGTTAACGCATATTATTTAAACTCCTTGACATCTTTTGTGGGTACATCATTTGCGCATTTTTATGAATCGTGGTTTCTTGGTAAATTTTTTTATTAGTTAGGAAAAGGAAGAAGTGCTTGAATTTATTTTTGCTACATGTTATTTAAATCTTTAGACTACCAACGAGACGCATGTGTACTATGAAGGAGAATACTGATACCACAATTACAAAAGGGAAAGTAGATCTCACACGATACTGTCCTATAGGCTCAGAACTTAACTCACGAAGTTGAAAAATTATGCATAGATCCAAAGACATCAACAAACACCCCGAATTGCACTCCTACATCCCTAAAATTGCCTCCCGTTTTCATATACATAACTTACATGATTGTTCATTAACATCGCACTGAGAAGCAAAACTAAGGCTTCTGGTGACGGTTCTCATCATTTCGAGTGACGAGGATGACACCTGAGATGGCACGCCCTCTCCAAACTTTTACATCACGCCAACGGGAAGACTTTGGATCTCGACAGATTTAGCATACATCACCTCAGTTACACGATGGGTCTTTATTGCCCAGGGCTCGAACCCACGAGTCGACGAAAACAACGGCGGCCTCGTGTCTGTGATCATGATAAACAATGAAAAAACTTCATAATTTTGAAAACTAAGAATGGTTTTTAGTCCGAGGGTTAAATACATCAATTTTACAAAATTAAAATAAAAGGGGTATTATATGAATCCAAAGCTTCTTTTATTAACGAAAAAACTAATTAAGATAATAAAGTGATATTTTCTGTAAAATAACATAAAGAACTGCGAGGGAAAGTTAGTGCTTAGATTAAAAACAGCATTTTTTCGTATCACTTTTTTCAAACTCGTGACCGGCGTTCTTTCAGTTGAGTCATGGGTTCGAGCCCGTATGCGACTAAAGACCCACCATGTAGGGGGGCTGATGCACTTTAAATCTGTCGAGGTCCCAAATCCTTCCGTTGCCAGGTGTGGAAGTTGGGAGAGGGGGTGCCAGCTCAGGTGTCGGCCTCGTCACTTGATCGAGGCTCAAAATTAAGGTATTAAATTTTTGACAATGAAAAAAGTTGAGCTATTTTATTATTTTTTCTCCCGCTGAACAATCTTAGTTAAGGGAGAATATTGTTGAAAAATGAAACAATGATTTTAATTATGTAGTATAACGACAGGTTTAAAATTAATAATTGGATAGTTTTCATGCCTAGAGCATATGCGAAAAATGACATCTCTTTGAAACAAAAATAATCAGCAATATTTTCAAACAACTTACGCAATAGAAAAAAAAGCTATTTTTGTAAATGAATTTTCCGTTCCTTCCGGAAGGAAGTTCGCAAATGAGTCACACAAAATGATTAAATGATTTTCTAAGTAAAGAGAAAGTTCTCATTGAAAAAAGAAGAGAAATAGCGAGTGTGCTTTATATTATTCTTAAGAAAATGTACAATATCAGCTACCTTTAATGATTTTCGTGTAACTTTCAATGTCCCTTTTTCCATCATTATTCTTTCAAATAAATTTAATTAAGATAAAAATTGAAGAATAATCTAAAGTTTCATTCTATTAAAAATGGCATAATACACGAAATATTCTTACCGAAATCATGTATTTGTTTGTTTTGGTTGATTTCTTCTAAAATTCTCGGTTTTTTAACCATTGTTCCAACTTTTACGATTTCTGGATCCTGGTGTTTGCGTTATTCATATTTTGATCCATAACCTGTAGCCTAAATCTTGCTCTAACCATATGTAAACTTATTTTTAAATTTTCAAGCTGAAAAGATAATAAATTACTAAATTTGTTAACTAACATCATTAAACAGTGATCAAATATTGAAGATTCAATATCTCAATTTTTATACAAGGAAGTCAAAATATTTAAAAAAAAAAAAAAAAAAGAAAGAAAGAAATATGCAAGATAAACAAAACACTACGATTTTTCAAAGTGCAAATAATTTCATGAAACTGTAAGAAATTTATTTGCTATCAATATTTTTTACATCCATCGTTAAGCTTCCATTTCTTCTGATTAAATTAACTTCAAACATCCTTTTAGATTTATTTTAATTCAATTTATTTCTAAAAATAAAATATACAGTGATTTTCAAGCTAATGTATTTTTTGAGCCTTTTTACTCTTTTAAGTGATTTAGAAATGAAAAGAAATAAAAAATACTTAAAAAATAAATAGATTTAAGCTTTGATTTTTTTTTTTTTTTTTTTTTTTTTTTTTTGCAAATTTAGTTCCATTTATATATTAGCAATTTATCTATCATTTTTTAAACAAAACGTAATGATATTCTTTGTAAGGAATATTTAGGCATTTTATGTTTTATGAAGTAAAGTGTTTATAGTGATGCGTCGATCTTCATTCGATGATTAAATCTTAAAGTTTCTTGCTTTGAAATCGAAAGACCCCAATCCTAGGCCGAGAGGAAAGATGTATGTTTTGTTTAGAAAACATTTTAAAAATTTTGAAAAGATGTAGATTTTTTCTGTTTGTATAAATTTACCAGCGCTTATCATTTTAAAATATATCATCGATTGAAAGATGTCTTGCAAAATAATTTGAAGAATTTTCGGGGATGTAAGAGAAAAAAAAAATTCTGTTACTTTTCCTCGAAAACAGTCTTTAATCCCACACTTTCAAGACCACGGCTGAAGCCAGATCTTAGCGATTTTACCGTATTATCGAGCTTCAATTTAAATTTATTAATTAAATTAGAGTGGCTTATCTTTGATATTCCTGACAAGGAATACCAAAGATAGGCCACTCTAGCGCTGTGTTGCGACTTGACAGTCAAGGTCAACAAACGCCTGAATCCAGGCGAAAAAATACAGAAGTGAATTGCCAGATTATAGAATGTGCCGGACCATCAAATACCGGAATAAAGAGCTCTTACTGTACTTTGAAAAAGTCAAAACATACGTTTCAAATTCAACTTCATCAAAATAAAGCAAGTGAAATAGAAGATATAGAAAGAAATACAAGAGTATAATGAATTTATATATCAGAAAAACTTTTGAGAAAAACTGAACGAATGTATTAAAAAATACTTTAAATAGTAATAGACTGAAATTGGACTAAGTAGGTAAAGAAAATATTGTGACAATGATAATATATTTCATAATAAGTGAAAACAATTTTATCAATTTACAAATCTTATGTCGATTATTAGAGGGTGAAATCTGATATTGACATGAGAGAAGTATATTCAAATTCGCTTGTTTATCTCGCTTATGAGATACAAACAAAGAGCAATACTTTTTCTGGTTCCATTTAACTCCGAAAGAAATCCAACAAAGGAACTTAGTTAAACAATGCAGAAGTTTCAAAAGATCAACAATAAATCAACTGTGAGATATTTAAATATATCTTAAACCTCACCTACATTGATTCTGAGCTCAAAAAAGTGCTTCACTTTACCATTCAGATCTGAAGAAGGATTACACTAGAATTTGTAGATTACATTATTTTGCTCTATCAATACAAAATAGTCACTTACAAGCGTGAAATATTATTGCGTAATTGTCGTCCGAATAGCATAACATGGTCCACCGGGTCCTTTTGAACTATTGTCTTTGCTCAAGATTTTTTTTAAAAAAAATTCCTATCATATGTCTGTGCTGACCCAAATATGTCTTTTTCAAAAGCTTTATTGCTCATGCGCACGGAAATTATGAACGTAAAATAAATCTGTAAGTGAAATACGTATTTTTTTTCTCAAATTATTTCCAAGAAATTCAAGGACACTTTCATTGCTGTGGTGAGAAATATAAGACATATTTGATACTGTTCCATTAGACTATAATATATTTTCATAGCAGATAAATGCGACGCATTGTATGTGCGCTGAGTTATAGATGATTTATGGTAAAAAAAAATTATTTTTTCTTCATAATGTACATCAGCTTCCTTGGAGCTCAAGTGGTCAACTTCTAAAGGTTCACAGTTCATGAATTCTTTATATTAATATGTTTATAAAAGTACTAAATATTATAAAATGTTTCGATATTGTCTTAAAGCATCCTATCGTTTTTATAGTCTTAAAGCACTAAGACATTTTTAAAAGCATTTTTTTTTTAAATTTTAAAGTGGAATTTACGTTGAAAATATTTAAATGAATGCTAATAAAACTATATCTTAGTTGCTTTTGAAAATATATTTTAATTTGACTGCACTTTTAGGAATGGGAGGAAACGTGCTATTTTGAAACGCACCGTACGTTTCAAATTCTATTCTGCGGTCTACTTTCGTTACTGATTTTACGCTTTACAGTTATTAAAGGAGAAAATTCTTTCTTTAAAAAACTAATATGCGCTAAAATAAATAAAACTATCTATAAGTAAATTTATTAATTGAAAAAAGTTTCAAAAATGAAATTTCATCCAATTGTTTTACTTTATTTTTATTCAAAAATATGTAATTTTCTGCAATTTGTAATGGGTTTTCTTTAACTCACGTAACTTTGGTTCAAAACTTTAAAAAAAAAATTTCTTACATTTTAAAGCGCTCAATTGAGCTGAAATTTTCAAAACGATTATTTTGAATAACAATACGATAAGTTAATTATAATTAATAAAAATTAATTGATTAAAACTAATTATTTAAGGAATTAAACTTTACGCCAAGTTTCTCTCCAAGTTGCCAAATTGGCGCCATATCAGTCATTTAATAATTTATCGTTTGCTTTATTTTTAATTACATGTAGCTGATTTTTTATTCAATTTAATAACTTATCGTTTGCTTTAATTTTAATTACATTTAGATTGAATATATTCAATTTACTAATTTATCGTTTGTGTTAATTTTAATTACATGTAGCTTAATTGATTCACATAATGCTTAACTGAGCTGAAAAATTTTACACGTATATATTTTAGATGATACATTTAATAAATATCAAATAATAAAACTAATTATTAAAACTAATTATTGAATAAATTCAATTTGACTCAACGTTCCCTATTGCTCTTAAAATTTAAAGTATAAGAAATTTATGCTACGCAAAGTGTGAAGTTTGAAAGAAAACCCATGTTAAAAAAAAACTCGTTTTTTACCGGTGTTAAATGTATAAACATGCGTGATTATTATACGTATAAACAGGCAGATGTATACACAAATATGCAAGTCTACTTAACGTTTAAGGTGTAGAATAGAAATGTTTATTTATTTTTTGAGTTATAAGTACTTTTTTTAAATTTATAATTTAAATGCTATTTTAACTATAGAGAGTAAATGAAACAGGATTTATATAACAAATAAAAAGTTCTATGCAAAGTTAAAAAAAAAGCAAAAGTTCTTGCAAAGGACAGATTTAGCCACCCAAGGTGCACTTTTTTTTATAATTATTATTAAATTACTCAGTTAAATATAAAAATTAAAGTAAACGAGGAAATATCGAGAAATGAACAATAGTAAACTTTTCCGATATTAAAATTAAAGGAAACAATAAATTATTAAATCGAATATTATATCAGCAACAAATAATTAGAATTAAAGCAAACGATAAATTATTAAATCGAATATACTTAAGCTAAATGCAATTAAAATGGAAGCAAATGATAAAAAATTGAAAAGTGATCTGGTACGCCAAAAGTGATTAATCTAAAACTATAGTCCCTTAGGTGGCCAATAAAAATATCTGTCTCCTTTCCTTTCGAACTCTTCATATAATTAATTTTTCAAGTAAGGGAAAAAATTCGCCATTAATTTAGCATAAAATAATATTCCAAAAGAATGTTTATAAAGTTTCTAAAATTAATTTATTAATGATAAAATTAACAAACTTAACAGTATCTTTTTATAAAAAAAAAGTTATTCCTTTTCAGAACAGAAATTCAGGATTTTTTTCCATGGAAAGTAATTGAATGGAATTAAATAGTCAAAAAGGGGAAAAAAAGTAATGAAATAAACGACAAGCACTAATCTCTGTATATTCATTTCGACCAATATGCTTTAAATGAAATATATTTATCAATTTCAAAAATAATATACTACTTTTCTTGCAATTTATGATACGTCTTTATTTGTGATAACTTAAGTTCTTTTTAAGCTGAGTGTTAAGCATAGAGCTTGCGCACAAGTGAGTAATTTTCAGTTCTAAAAAAAACATTTCTTGGCATGTTTGTATAAGTTAAATATGCTACGCAAATGCTCTTTTACATAGAGTATTTTGCATGTTATTGAAATATAAGGATTGATTACTTTTAAATTTGTTACACTAGGGAAAATTTCTCATTCTGCTATGATATTCTTATTTCGGTCCTTGTAAAAACTTCGAACTTTTATAATCTTAAAAAATATCTTAGTTGCACTTTCATCCAAAGATATTTTGCACATGGTATCTTAAAAGAGATATTAATTAAAGGGGGGGGAAGCATATTTTTTCTCTTTATTACAACATAAAGAAAATCTTAAAAATTAAAATTTACATCACCTTCAATGGAACACTTCATCATAATCACTATGTAAGTGCTTACTGACAAATTTCAAACTCATTTTCCTTTTTAACCGTTAAGAGTATTCTTCGTAAAATGTAGTGATTAAGGGATTTTTTACATCTTGTTTTATGATCGATAATGTTAACACAAAATGTTTCTTTTAATACAAATTCGTAGGACAGGTTTTAAAGAATTTTGAAATGTTAATGTTCTAAAGAACCACAGAACTTACATAATGGATGCAAAAAAAGATAACTGATTAACATGATGGATCTTCAAAACCGAACTTGAAAAATATCTATTTAACTTATGCATCAAAACATAAAACAAACAAAATATGTAACAGTTTTGCAAAAAACAGATTTAGCCACCCAAGAAGCCCTTTTTTACAATTATTATTATTAAATTAATAAATTAAATATAAGAATTTAAGTAAATGATGAGATATTGAGAAATAGACAATAGTACACTTTTCTGAAATTAAAATTAAAGGAAACGATAAATTATTAAACTGAATATATTTAAGCTAAATGTAATTAAAAATAAAGCAAACGATAAATTATTAAATTGAATGTTATGTCAGCTACATGTAATTAAAATTAAAGCAAACGATATATTATTAAATTTTTTAGCTAAATGTAATTAAAATTGAGGCAAACGATAAAAAAATTGAAAAGGGATCTGGTATGTGATAAGTGATCCAACTAAAATAATAGCCCCTTGAATGGCTAATAAAGGAAAATAATATACATTGCTCAATGAAAGATAATTTATTGTTTTATGAATTTTTAAAAAAAGAATAAATTCCTCATATTTACTGTACACATGAACAAAATTACTGATTGATATAAAAAAAATTAAACATTACATTTGATAAATGAAAGGTAGTATTATGAAAATTTCAGTAAATATGTAGCATAATTTATGTCATAAAGATAAGTAAAAGAGAGAGGAATTTTGCTCAAGAAATTTTTTTTCACATTGTTACAGATGGTATTAATCATAGATTTTTGTTATCTCTGATGAAAGTAATTACTGCAAATGATTGTGATACATTCCATAAACAGTGGGTATTGGTGGTACTTTTATTTTATTTTACAGCATCATTTCATGAAAGTAATGCTACTGATAATTGGTACGAGCTTTTATAATTTCGTGTACTCTCAAATGATTAGAATGATATTTTGAGGCGTAGACCTCATTCACCAAGCATTCACTCTCTCCAAGTGAAATCTTAAAAATCCGCTTGACTTAATGTACGGGTTCTCTTCTGTCTCTACGGTCGTCTTTGGCAAAATCAAGATTACAAGCCACAATTCAACTTAAACAAAGATTGAGTTTACTTCATATATATATATATATATATATATATATATATATATATATATATACTCAATTTAATAATTTATCGTTTACTTTATTTTTAAAACCGGTAAAGTTTATTATTGTCCATTTCTCGATATTTCATCGCTTACTTTAATTCCTATTTTTAATTTATTAATTTATAATATTTTTTTTAAAAAAAGTGCACCTTGGGAGGCTAAATCAGTTCTTAGCAAAACTTTGCTTTATATTATTTATTTATTTATTTATCATATTTTGTAAGTTAATCAGAGAACTAAATTCTAAATTTTCAATGCATGTAGTTCTTAATCAGAAAATGGGCTTTCATTGAATTTTTATATACATTATTCAGAGTAGTATTTTAAATAATATTATTGCGCCCTTTTTCAAGATATTTTGAGTTTTGCTTTCGAAAATAAATTAAATTTTTCTTAAATAATTTTCAAAATTCACGATTCTAAGAACAATGTTAGTCGAAAAACAAATGCTACGCACAAAGCCAATCGACTCGTATTTATCGTATTGTAAGTTTTTAGTTCTCAATTTAAGTTTGTTATTGAGGTAATGTATAGTTTACTTTTATGTTCAGGAACAAAATAAGTTGGAAAAACAAACCAAATGAACAAACACAGTCAAGCATTTTAGCCTTTTAAGGAAAAAAAAAAACAACTGTGCCCCCCGTCGATGTAGATTCGGTGTGGATGTACTCTGTATATATATATATATATATATATATATATATATATATATATATATATATATATAAACTTTTTAACTTTAATTTAATAATTTCTCTTAATAATTACTTAATTTTCAATTCTGTCCTATTTTCTCTAATTCAGAAGTAAAGAGTTCATTTTTACTTCCTGATCCAATTCCAAATTATTATCCTTTTATTTATTAGATCACGCGCTCATAAAATTTGTTTTGTCCACTTTTCCATAGTCGTAAATCTGTCAGAAATAATCCCTATTAGACTCTCCAACAATAGCAGAAGTCTCTGGAATCCCTAATCCTTTGCCGCGTGTTCTAATACATCTATTGTAAAAACTCCCTACATATAACTTGGTACACAGCGAAAAAGCATTATCTTCTGACTTCTTCTGTAATGCCCTTCTATAATCTTCATATGGCCTTGGTGGCCGAAGCCGTACTGCGTTCATCACCGTGTAATGCTCACTCTCTCAGCGAAGTAAATAAACAACCAGGAGATTTAAAAATTGTGTTTATATTTCCTTTATTTATCAATAATTAAATTCTTTATATATATATATATATATATATATATATATATATATATATATATATGAGCCCAATAAACATCAGTTTGTTCTGTCACAAATGTATTTTAAAAAGCATCATGCATCAAGTAAATTATATTAAAATTGATATAATTAAATAAATTTTGTTGCATAATTTTGCATAACCCTTAAAATTTTGTCTCAGATTCAAACTTGAAATATGAATAAAAAAGATATTGAAATATATGAGTAAAAAGGATATTGATAAATGATACTGAAAGAAGAAAGGCCAGTTTTCTTACAAATAAGGATGGAGAACAAAAGAGCAACTTGTTCCTTTGAAATATGCCGGGAACACCATATCGGTTTCTAAATAAACCAGCTTTCACAGTTCATCTCCTCGCGAAGTAAAAACCATTTTTTTCTCATAAAACTTCTGTAGTTTTTACGCTGTAATATGTTCACTTGCTTATGAAGAGTTTGCTTTTCTTTCTCACTCTTGTAACGATATCCTGTTTGATTTGCACCATTCTGTATACATGTTACATGTCACAGATCGAAAGAACATGAAGTTTTAGAAAATTAAGTGTTTTGCGCATATAATAACACTGCTGGCTTTTATACTTTTTTGTTAAAATTTTTGTATTTCATGTTACCTGATAAAATCATAATATTCCAAAGCTAAAAAAATATTTTAAAGTAATAGTTAAATAATTATTATGTATCATAAATTATATATATACATAGTTTCGTTTCTGTCACTTGTATGAACTTCTTTATGAAAAACTCGCTCAAAATCCTCTTTAACGAATTCATTCTTTATTATGTGAATACTAACAAATAAAACATTTCAACTAATGGATATCATTCCCTTTTGAACTCAAAATACCAATATATATATATATATATATATATATATATATGGTGGGGTAATATGAAACTAATAATGTACAAAAGAAGTACCGTAAAATCTTGACTATAATACGCACATGTGTATAATACGCATGCTTGATTTGGCACTAAATTTTCGGAAAAAATTAAAATTCGAGTATAATACGCACCCATAACTTTTTACAATTTTATTTAAAAATTGCTCAAGTATTTGTTAACATAATTGGAATTTTTAATAAAAAGAAACGAAAACGTCAAATTCGATAGAAAAAAAATTTAAATTTTAACACAAAACAAACAATATTGTCAAATTATCGGTCTTAATGGCTTTCACTAGAACACAACTAATCTATTGTTGTTGTGTCCAAGGCATAATTATTGGTGCCATCGTAAAATGCGACATTTACGTGTGGGCGACATGTATGGTAAGTTCCCGTTTGTGTAAAAGGATACTTGTTTTATAAAAGAACACCTGCGCAGCACGCGTGTTACAACAATCTCTTGCGGCGGCTGCACGTTCGTTGTTCGATGTTTAAAAACCTTTTTTTGAATTTTTGCACGAGTAAAAAACGCACCTTCATTTTTACGTACCAAAACGTTGATAAAAAGTGCGTATTATAGTCAAGATTTTATGTTACATAATAAATATGTATACACACTAATCATAAATAACCTAATCATAGCAATATAAAAACTAAGCTATGTTTAAAATGTGAAACAAAACAAAAAAACAAAAAACTGATAATTTTGAAAACCTTCATTCATCGCACAGCTCTTTAAAACGTAAACATTACTTCAGCTTACAAAGAAAAAATTAAGAAAAATAAGATAGTAATGTTAAACAGGAGATAAAGAGTAACTTAAAATGCTGTTTCTGGATTAGAACAGAAACTCATGGTTACTCCAGTCTTAAGAATCCAAGCTTCCATCTCAGCAAATTACTTCATAACAAATCTACAGTTATGAAAACATTTTGAATAAAAAAGTACATTAATCCCTTCAATATTACCAATCGTCTGGTTCCTTCAGCCAAACTTGACCAAGGTTCAAAATTACGAGGTCAGTCGCCAATAGCCCTCAGGATGTTTCGAGTGCGATGTTAAAAAAACAAAAACAAATAAAATCTTTAACCAAGTATATACATTAAGGTCAGGAAAGTACATCATTATTAACAGAAAAATATCCCACATGCATTGATTTCGGAATTTAAAAAAATGGTATTTGCTGTAATGCCATGTCTGTTTGATGGGCGAAAAACATTTTCAAAATTTTTGTTTTTATAAATCTCTTTATAATTGCATTTATGTATATAGATATTGTTCAAAATACCTGTGTTCAAAATTAAGAGAATTTTCCTTTTTTGTTGATTATCTCTAGAAGTATGGGCATATATTTTAATGAGAAATTACAGAATTATGTACATAGGGTGATATCTTTACGAAAAAATACCATACAGCACTAACGGTACACACGCAGGATCGTGTCTATGACTTATCAGCGCCGGAAAGTTTGGAAGATAGGTTACAAGACGAAATTTTAAAAAAAATAGTTCAATAGAGATTATGAGCTCTCTTACACAGCTTTCAATGGAAATTTATGCTGGAAACGATATAGTGTAATGAGTCCCTAAGGCAGTCGATCCTATTCCTCCAGTAACGCAGGTCCTGGATGGTTCTAGAAGGGGGAGTTGCAACTGCTATCCTAAGAGTTTTCCATGTATACTTCATATAATTATGGTCTAGAGATCCATTTGCCCAATCCATCCGGCGAATATCCTCACTATTCAAAAATTTGTCGACCAGATGGACCTTATGTGGGAGAGCGTTGTCATCCATAAAAGGGAAATTAGGGTCAATTGCACCCTCGAGTAGGCAAACATAGGGCTACAAGATCTCCTTTCTATATTTCACAAAAATTACAAAGCCTCTGTCAAAGATATGCAGGTTTTTGCTCCCATCCAACATCACGCTTGCCCAGAACATCAAACATCCGGTGCATGTTGCAGAATATGAAGCGGATCTCTTCAGATGACGGTACGTCGAGAATCAGTGGTTAGGCTGAATCTGGACTCACTAATAAATCTGTTTCGATGTTTATGCTCTCTGTCCCCTCCTAGATGGATTTTTTTATGAGAGGGAGGCAGTCAGAAGGTCTTCTAACAAACAGACCTCTCTTGTATAGTATATGGAAATAGGTTCTTGTAGTTGCAGGAAAGTTCATGAAATAGGTGAAATGCTGATGCACCCCAGTAACAACTAACTATAATGGACGAATATCGATTTTCATGAGTGGTCGTGGCTCTCGGGCGGTCTTGCTCAAACCTTCTCTCTATGGATAGGATCTAATTAATCTGTCTCCATAAGTTGCACACAACGTTGAACGTTACATTTAAGTCTCTAGAATTTTGTACTTGAGATCGCCCTGTCTCAATTTTTCTATCGATTCGCCTCCTCATTCCATTATCCTTATGTTTGTGGTTACTCGTTTTAAGTGGTTGCTTATTAATTTCACTGAATGTTGCAAAACACACAACGAAAATCGCTTATGTGTGCGAACGAAAGAAACATGGAAATCGGTATGTGCACCCTAAAAAAGCATTTACCTCTAAATACTCAGCCCACACAAAAGTATACACTTATGCAATCGACACTAAAAACTTATATATTTCATAAGAAGCTTTAACTTAACTTTTCGCTTAATACTTTTCGAGAAATTGAACTAAATATGCAAATTCTCTTATTTTTGAACATTTTTTGAGTGTTTTATACATATTTAAAAAATTAAATTATATGCCTCCATTTTTTGTCTGATTATTCCTATTTTGAAATTTTAGTTTCAAAAGAAAAATCGGTAAAAGAAAATTCATAAAGAAAAATTATTTTAAAGAGAACAAGGACAGAAAAAACTGTTCACCTGAAAAAGCAATTTTTCCTTTCTCTAATTACAAATACGAGCAAAATTCTTATATTTGTGAATATTGCTTACCTACGAATTTGCTGCTTGTAAGTTTAGCTTGATAATTTCACGAGGAAAAAAAAATTCAAAGGCATTGATTCTGCATTTCTAAAAATATACTTCTGTGTTTCCTCAATTTTTTACGTCTTTGTAAGGAATTTGTAATTAAGTTTTTTTCAAATTTAATTACTATTCCAAGTTTATTAAATAAAGTGATTACTTCTTTTTAAATAAATGTAATTAGTTAAATATTAAAGCGATTAGGATATACTGCTTGTATAATATTCTCTTCTATTTTTAAACATTACACGAGGAGTCACTTGGGAAAGAAACTGATCAATAGAAAATAAAAACAAACGTGGCGCCATAAAGCGGCAGCTTTCTGAAATATTTCTCGAGCTTCTGTTATTAATCGCACAAACTTTTGGATCTGATAAATTCATTTGAAGACATTCGTTCATATTTTTAAGAATTCTGTACTTTACAACAACTAATTTTTTAACAAGAGCTAATAATCCAGAATTTTGGTTTTAGATTTCCTATTTATGAAGTGAAAAATAACGTTCTATTGATCAGTATTTCAAAGTTTTTGAAAAGTAAGTAATACAGAGAAAATTCATTTCATTTAAGGCTTGAAATAAAGAATTATTATTTGATCAGTTCTTTTTAAAGCCCTTTATGCTAAAATAATTTATCTTACAAAATTGGAAATGTAAGTTTATTTCATAAGAAAGAATTATTCATATTCGAAAGAATAGTATATCTAAAGAAGTTGTTTTATTATATTTATTAAATAATTATGTTACTTACGTTAGTTAATCTATTTATCAGTATCAAAATTTAGTTCTTTTCGAGCTATGAAGAAGGATAGCAGATTCATCTGAAAGAAAAATTTTACGAACGAAAAGTTTCATTTGAATGACTCTTCTAAAATGCCCCACAGGGTCTATAACGATTGAAACCTGAAAAATATTTAAAGTTCGTGGATAGTAAACATCTTACTTCATATTCTAATTCTGTTCCTCCATACTTAGATAAACAATCGAGCACTCGTCTTTTTCCAAATCACAAACTTTTGCCTTTTCAACGGTATGCATACCCATTTTATTAGCTGGTGGATAAAAATGTTTTAAAATTTTACAATAAAAATAACACAACAAATTTATATGAAATCGAGAATAGAATTTCAAAATTTCTTACAATGGCCATCATTTATAATAAGAAATTAATGCTTCAATTCAATGCTGCTTAATTAACCTCAAAACTGTTTCGTAAATACCCCATTACGTGAGGTGTGGTTAATAATATATATCTCTTATGATTAATATAAAGAGTAATTTATGTTGAAAAATTATCTGAATAGTCTCCTCCTCTAACTATTTTTCACCTAATCTGTCCATGGTTTTTTTTCTTTTGTTTTTCTTCCATGTAACTCTTAAACTACTCATAGTAGCTTTCTAACGCTCCAAAGGTCAGTCATTTTTATTGCATATATTGATAATTTAAAAACTATTCACTTATCGAAAGGAAATTTTCCCTATTAATTCGAGCTGGAATGAAAGTTTATCTTTAAATTAATTTTATTTATATGAAATCGATTCCATTTTTTTTATTGTCGTTCTAAAAAGGTTTGTGAGTGAATATGAAGGTTAAAGGAAAAGCATCCTTCAAAAATGGAAAAGGTTTTTCAGATATTTGAAACTAAGTAAAAGATAAAAATTACATTTTAAAAAAAAATTCAGAATGACTATAAATTTATAATTTCATTTTAATATTAAAATTTTAGTGATTTGGAATACAAACGTCTTAATTTATATAGTATTGTGAATAGATGGAGTCGCAATCCTGAAATATATCTAATCAAAGTTGCTTGAAAAAATATTATCCAATTGCCCGAGTTTCATTAAATGGCTAGCCACTTTCCTTCCAGAATTTTTCTTTCTCCAATTAATTTAAATAGGAAATCTAACGTAGCTATATTTCGCTCTTCTAAGTGATTATTCCAAAACTGAGATTATAGTTAAACTTGTTATTAGCATCTATCTCTATTTTGTTTTATCCACTCGAGGGGCTGTGATTTTTGGTAATGTATAAAACCACTTTTTAAAATAGAAAGTGTGAAATACGCGTGACTTGTTTTCATTTTACGGCAGCAATAACTACATTATCTTAAAATATATTACTTTTAAAAATTTACCTTTTGTTTTAATTTTAACATCTGAAAAGAATGTTATTGCACACTTCAGTATTTTATGGCTTGCTTTAATCCTAATATTTAATTGAATTATATATTTATTTGAATAATTTAACAATTATTTTTAAAAAGTTAACAACTTTGGTGGCTAAATCTAATTTTTGCAAATCTTTGCACAAAACAATTTTTCTTTTAACGTGTGCTAACATATGGTTGTTTTAAGAAAATGGCATTAGCTAATATGCGTGCGCATAAAATAAAAGATACATGATGTTAGGCTCAAAAGATTGAGATTATAATACAATATGATTATAATAATAACATTTAGTCTACCTAAGGTGTATTTACATTGCTCAGTTATATTTAATTTAATATTTTATCGTCTGGTTTTATTTTTACATCCGAACATATTATTGTCTATTTTAATAATTTATCATTTACTCTTATTTTAATCTTTAATGTATTAATTAATTTTATGGCAGAATCGTCTGCTTTTATTCTTTTTGTTGTTAACACTGGCAACGTTTTTGTACTTCAGAATGTTTTGTCTGTAAAATTAAAAATACAATAGGAATTTAAAGACCGTATTTTCTTTTCTTGATAGTAATTATTTCTGTGGAGCGTGGAACTCGGAAGTAAGCTCACTTTTCGCTAACTAATATTCATTTTGAATAATTCTAATTTTTCGAGAACTTAACAGGAACAAAAAATTAAAATGAAATTAGCCTCATCTTATTTTGTTTTCGTTTGGAATGAGCGAAACTGGATCTCATTTTAAGAACATAAATGTTGCCCGCAATAAACCAACAAAAATTCCATAAAACGGAGAAAATAATAACTTTATCGAAAATTCAATAATTTTATTTTATTCAAGTGTCAATTTCTTTAATGAAACTCCAATGTAACAGAAAACGAAAGACTCTTGGCCAATTAAAATTTCTGCATTTAAATGTGAACAATTTTCCAGTTTCAAATGAATATCAAGAGACGTGTGAAACTTGTGTGAACGCGAACACAAGGGAGTGTGTATAAAAATCACCTACAAAACTACATTTTTAACTAAGATAGGAAACAAATCTACTTTTCATTTAAAACTGATTACTTATAGTTACGTTTAAATGAATGTTTCATGTAATAATGTTTTTTGTGGAAAATAAATTTTCAATAAAAATTGCGTTCTGAATTTGGCAGACTCATAAAATAATACACATACAATACGAAACACGTTGTACTTGTAGTTACTGTTCATTTGCTTAAAAGGACATTCTCATATTCAATATGGTAGAGAGAAGACCTTGCAGTATTGAGAAATAATATTGTTACTATTTCTGAATGTGTAAAACATTCAGATAAATCCTTACTTCGAAAATCTTGATAATTGATTTTACTGTTGCCGTGTTTGTGTAAGCGATTGGGGAGAACTCGACTTGGAAGTGTAGATCATTAATTTACTGCTCTGTAAACTATCGTTCCTTTCATAAATACAAAAAAAAAACAGGGGGGGCCGGCACGCGATTACGAAACATTTTAAAATAAATAGAACAATGTTTAAACTTGACAGAAGTGCTTTTAAAAAGAAATAAATGTTTTGTGTGGCTAGTTTCTTATTTCTTTCTCGAGCGAAAATAGTTTTCTATTCTTCAAAAATCGGATTTGTGCCTATACATTTAAAATAATTTTGAAATGTTTACTCATATTTCTTAAAGCTAATAAAAACTATTGTTGGTCAAGAAATGAATTTTCTGTTCATTTTTTTTATTGAATTACTCACAAGTGTTACGCGTCTGGAAAACAAAATAAACAATATAAGCAGCAACTGAATGCAAGAGAACAATTTTTTTAAAAAAATCCAGCTGAATAGCTTTTGTATACCTGCACATTCAAGCATAAAAACTATACCTTTTCTTTAAAAGTAATCTTATTAGCCACCCAAGGGGCTATTGTTTTAGTTAACCCAAAAATGTCGTACTTGACCACTTTTTAAAAATTTATCTTGTTTTTGCGTATATTTTTAATGTCTGCTTTCACCAGTAACGAACCTAATTTTCAAAAATACGTCGTAATAAATTTCACCCGAATTTTTTATTGGATCGAAATAAAATATGTGCAATATGTGTCTGATACCTGCTTTCCCCACTAATGAACTCAATTTTCAAAAATATGTCGTAATAAATTTTCCCCGTCTTTTTTATTGGATTGAAGTGAAACAAATATAAAAATTAAGTATTTTATTTACTTATCGATTTATATATTACTTTAAATCATATGTAAACTGGAATCAAGATGTGACTGAAAACAAATAACATTATTCAGAATTTTAAGACAGCTGTGAGGCAGCTCCCCCTCTTTTTGCCTCAAGAATTTCAAACGACGTCTTTTTAGTTTAGCTTTCTTCTTGGAATGTTTTGGTATCAAATGATTTTAATATTGATTTACTATTATTAGCCCCCTATGGGGTTATTGTTTTAGGTGAATCACTTTTGGCGTACCAGATCACTTTTCAATTTTTTTATCCTTTGCTTCAATTTTAATTACTTTTAGCTTAAATACATTCATTTTAATAATTTACCCTTTGCTTTAATTTTAATTACATGTAGCTGATATAATATTCAAATTAATAATTCATTGTTGGCTTTAATTTTATATAATTACATTTAGCTTAAATGTATTCAATTTAATAATTTATCATTTCCTTTAATTTTAATATCGAAGCAGTTTACTATTGTCCATTTCTCGATATTTCATCTTTTATTTATTTCTTATATTTAATTGAGTAATTTAATAATAATTATAAAAAAAGCACACCTTGGGGGCTAAATCTGTTCTTTGTAAAACTATGAATATAACTTTTTAATTTTTTTATTTTAAATTTGTTTAACTGAGCATAACATTCTTATTAATTGATAGATAGAAGTGTACCCTACTTCTCACAGAGATGGTTCGTAATTTGACTTATTAAAACAAATTTGTCTGAATTGAATATTGAACATTGAATAATGCAGAGCTCTAGTCGTGCATTATTCTATGATAAATATTTAGATCATTAAATAATAATAACAATAAAAAATCATTTGCGTTATATAAAAGGGTTAAATGTCAAATCAAATAAAAATAGTTGAGCCTACTAGCAAGGTAGTGCGTGTTTCGTAAACAGACAGTATGGAACCTGTCATGATATGTAACGAAACGGGCATATGTGAGTTAAATCCAAAACGGATCTAAGAACGTCGAAGATGAAATTTGGAGATTGAAGTATTAAATCATGTGGTTGTTCTCATGACTTGATCGCGTTATTCAGAATTATGAAATCCGTTTCCAGTATTTTTTCGTGTAGTTCATGTGTAATATTAACAATCAAAACAAAAACTATCAGGGAACCTTGAGTGGAATTGTAATTAGCATTTCAATATTTACTATAAAATATATGTCCCAGTCAGTTATCTCAGAGAGATCTGCTTAAGAATAGTAACTGCTGAAATACGCGAAGTTTTTAAAATGTCTTTTTGAAAATGCAATAAAAAAGTCATATAAAGAAATACTATAATATACAGAAATAGAATAAAAATATGATCATATAAAAAATGAAAAATTGTCTGGCTTTAATTAAAACATTTTTAAATTTCATACATCATATTTGTCTCATAAACTGTAAAAATTATGAAAAAGGTGTGGGAAATTCACTAATGTATTTCTTTTCAAAAAATTTTCTTTCTTTTATCTTAGGATATCGAGATGCCCAAGATATGGATAGTGGTGTGTGTATTCATTCTAGAATATCTGATGCATGTGACCAAATGTGAAAAAAAGTTAAGAGATGTTGAAATTCCAGCAAGATATGGATCAAAATGGTCACAATTTTTTATTATTGGGTCAGGAAACAAGGAAAAACAAAATTCTAATGGATATTTCTATGAAATTAATCCAAATCAATCATCTGGAAATCAAATACTTCCATTTAATCGATATACAAGAATCCCAACACGTGAAAATCAAGGGGAAAGAAAAAGTAACGCAAAACAATCAAATTTTAATCATAATCAAGGATTTCGAGATCATCCCCATATTAAAGCATTTCAAGCAAATTTTCAACGGATTGTGCCTGCAATCGAAGACAATATTTTCAACAACGAGACATCATATAAACTACAAGATTTACCAGACATCACACAGGCTAATTTAGACAGGGAAGGCGGTATTACTGGTACTTTTCACTCTCTTAGAACCACTTCTGCAGCTCTGATTAAAGTGAATAACAAAATAAATAAAAATAGGGAATTTTCTAATCAAAACACTGGTCATCACAAAGTAAATAGTGAATTCGTTCGCCTTTCCAAATATCAAAAAACAGAATTTCAACCCGAAGAAAAAGATTCGAATTTACGAAAGACTTCTGTAATTTTAAAAGAGAAAAAGCCATGCAATTCATTCTCTTGCATTAACAATTCAACTGATTTCTTACGAATTTTTGAATTTCAAAAGGCTCTTTCTACCTCTACACTTCAAGTAAACAAAAGAATTAACAAAAATACCGAACTGTCCAATCAAAACATTGGTCATCAGAATGTAAATACTGAATTAGCTCGACTTTCTCAAAACCCGCAAACACAACTTCAACATGAGAAAAAAGATGTGAACTTACTAAAGGTACCTATAATTCTAAAAGATAAGAAATCATGCGGTTCACTATCTTGCATCAACAATTTAACAGATTCTTCACGCATGAATAAAACAAGCGGAAGAAGAAATGCTTCTCAGATTGTTTTAACCGACACCACTCGCTCCATTGATTTTTTCACCGCAAAAGGCACAAGAAATGTACCACAAACTGTTTTCATGAAAAGCATATACCATTCTTCAACTACAAAGAACAAGAATAAAACTCAAAGTATTCAACCAGTTTTCACTTCAAGTGCGAACATAGGCCCTAAATACGGCACAAATCTGAAATTTCACAAAAATGATTCAAAATTAGAAGATAATTTTCAGTCCTATCCAGCTGCAATGAGTAGTCATAAGCAGTGGATAAAGAAAATTTCATCAACCCATCAAAAAGAAAATGTAACAAATTATTTTCCAAAAAATGCTGCGATTCAGAATAAATTGCCACGTTTTGGTATTACCACATCTACAACTAATAGGCCTTTAACTTCATTAACGGAACTTCTATTTTATCCCCGGAACAATAGTGTAATAGAAGCCTCTAAGTTTGGTAAACTGACAGAGGATCCAGGTTTTGAAAAGCCTACTACAAAACCATACTTCGGCCAACGCATTAAACCCGTGAATCGATTCTCTCAGACTACAGTGAACAAAGAAATATCCGATCAAATACATACCAATCTAGATTTTTCTAAAAATGAAAGTCCTGAAATTTCTACATTCAGCAATCAATTTGAAAACAATATCAAACGAAAGCAGTACGAAAAGTCCTTAGCTGAATTGAATCAAACGATTTTCAACTTATTTTGGAATTCTGAAAGGATTCCAGTTCAGAAAGAGTCTAATGTACTCATCCTTAAAAAAGATGCAACGCTAGAAAATATTAAGGGGAGTGGAGAAATTAATTCCTCTAAATCTGAAATTAAAAATGACATTTTGAAAAAATCTCCACAACTCGATTTGCTTGTTAACCCAAAGCATATAGATGAAAAATCCCAGATTCATTCCCCTGACGACGAGATTTACAAGACACAAAACATTTTCAAAACAAGACATGAAATGAATCATACAGCAAAAGAGAAAAAAACAATAAAAAATACTGGAAACAACAAAGATAAAGATGATGAGCAGCAACAAAACTACTTACTTCGATCTTATCGAGCTCAAAATCAAGAAGTAGAACGAGAAAGCAATCCTTCAGAATCTCCTTTATTACGACAAGCAGATTCAGATTCTTATAAATCATATTTGAAGCCTACACATATCACGAATCACGAATCTGATTCCCCTCCTACACGTCTTTTTAAGAATTCGAAAAATGCAGTATTAAAATTAAAGGTACAGCTACTTCCATTAAGCAAAAACGAAACTTCTGAAAAAAGTGAAACAGAATCGAAATCAGAAACTGTTCATCAGTTGCATGTATTTACTGATGTTTTCGAAAAATTTCCACCTTATCAGATTCAATCTTATTACGCACCAGTGCAACAATATTACATTCCACCATCTCATTATCACTATCCAAAATATGCTTACGTTCCACTTTCCCAATCCAAACATCAAAATCAATTTACTTTGGTTGCTCCTTCTTTGCAGGAATGGAAACAACATGAATTAACTAAAACTGTCCCACCTGTTGTTAAAAAAGGAGAACCATTAACAGCTCACTCTGATTATCAACTTACAGATTCTTTTTCGTTTTCGAAAAGTACGGAGAAAAATGTTCCTATAACAGAAACTACAACCATTCCAGCCTTTGAAGACAAAAGTTCAAGAGTTCTAAGAACAACAATAAATGACAAACTAGGAAAAATTAGAGAAAAAGAGGAAAGCGATCCAATAACTACTGCTCTTTCTCCAGGATCTCGTAACCAAATGTTTCATTTTGGGTTATCTGGAAGCTTTAAACCTGTTATTAATATAATTTCAGCTAAAAGCTCCAAAATTTCCCATGAGGTAAATAATAATAAAGAGAAATTTGGAAATCAGTACCATACCGAAACAGAGAATTATCCAGTTATTGAAATGTCTACAAATTCAAAAATGAAGAATAATAAAAATACTACTTCAGGTTCCTTGGAGAGAAAAGACATTTACAGTCATTTAATAGCAGAGAATCCTAAGTCAGAAACTAGTATTACAATGAATAGTCAGATGAACAAATATTTTGTGACTAAAATTCCAACTATTGGAAAACAAAAGAATGATCTACTTACAAATTTATCTATTTCTAATAGAGCTGCAACTTTTCAGTCTACACATCTAAAAAAATTTAATTCAACCATATCTACAGTTACCTTACCAGCGATTAATATAACTACATCGAGTTTACTCCATACAACCACAGTGAATCCAATAGAAACATCTATATCGTCCCAAATCAGAAGTCATAATGCAAACATTGAAAAAAAAAGTAAAACTAGACTTCCCTTTTTACAAAGACCATCAAATTTATTTAAAAATGTTACTCATTCTCATAGCACTAAGGTTCAAGAAATGATTACCTTAAATCATACAAAATATGATCAGAATAAATTTTCATCAGCAACGGATAACAAATACACTAAGCCGAACAATCTCCGAACAAAGAAGCTTGAATTGGTGAAGCACGACCATTCCTCCGAATTTAGTTTACTAAGTACCTCTGATGTTATTCGAAATGGATCAGATGAAATACAATTTATGGGAAGCACTGATGACGATGATAAAAATAGTACAATGTTGAAACATAAGAAACTCAATCAAAATGTCAATGAAACAAAACAAATTTTTCAAATAATTTCTCCCATGGAGATTGTTCAAAGTGATATTGAGTTTGCAACAGCTACTCCCATTAATATTATCCAAAATAATACTGAATTTATAACATGCGCTCAAGAATTAACTACACTGCTTATGACAACTGAGTTACTTGATAACTATAATGGAACACAAGAAAATTTTATTAATGATACACAAACATCAAATTTAAATAATTCAACGGTCTTTCAAAATGATTTGATGTTCCGCTATAACAATAGAATTGATTTAAATAAAGCTTTTTCAATGATAAACTCAACAAAAGACATAACATTAGGAAACACTTCCAATTATGTAACGGTATCAGCAGTCAATGAAAAATTTAATATGAAATTTGAAAGTATTGACATTCCTCCTCATTGGGACAATAAAAGCATGGATAAGATTAGTGAAAATGAATATTTTTCAAACTTTTCAATGACAACAAATGAAAATTCTTCATTTGTTCCGACTACTAGGGTGGAGCAGTTTCAAACTGAGGATCCAGAACTCCCTGGGTCCTCAGAATATCTTAATAAAGATTTTTTATCAAGCGAAAAGATTGTTATAACAAATAAAAAGGATGAAAAAGAATCCATCCACGATAACAGAACTGCACAAGAAATGAATACTTTTAATGCATCTGTCGATATTGATGCGAATCACTATCAACCATTTTAAAATATATCACTAGAATTGCTAAAAAGCGCATCATTGAAAAATTATGAGAAATAGGCAAAGATTTTAGTCCCAGAGAAAAAGGAGATGAGCTGTTGTCTCAGAAACAAAAATATTATCATTTAAGAAATGTATGACAGTATTAACACGATTGAATAATAAAAAGGAGAATGATGAATTCGACAGAGTTAAATGAGGAAATTGACAAACGAACTTCTTCAGAAAATTTTTCAATTGAAATTTCAAAAAGTCATTGGTGATGTCGTGTCTCAAAAAGTCTCGAATTTCAATACATCACAAATAGTTGATAATGAGATTGATTCAAAGGTTCTTATAGTTATGTTTTCAAATTCCTCCACAATGCCAAACACTGGAGCAACCGAAACGTACGAGCCTTTAAGTCAGCTGAATACATCAGCAACGAGAGCATCATATATTGTACATGAAAGCGAAAAATATCATCTTACAACTAAACAAGTTCGCATGATAACAGTAAAAATGAAAAGGACTCATAACAGTTTCTGAAATCTCATGAACAGCTTGAATACCAAAGATAAAAGGTTCATAAAGTACAACTTTTTCATCATCTCACTCGTTATACTTGTTTTGAAACGAGCAGATTTTTAGAGAAAAGGGGGGAAGGAAATGAGAAAAAGGAAAAGAGAAAAGGAAATTTTATCAAGTATAAAACATACTAAATAAACACATTTTTTCTATAAAATATCTTATAGGTTAAAAACCTTAATTTGTAAGAAAACTTTTTGTGTTTAATTTTAAATTAAGTAGGGTATAATAAAATATGTTATGAGAAACAAGATTAATGGTCAGAAAAATTATCTGTTAGTTTTTACTCCTCTTTCGAGAACATTTTTATAAAAAATAAATAAAGTGTGCCATGAAGTACGAGTATAATCATATTAAGAAAAACTTTTTCCGACAAAATTCAATCCAATCCAGAATTTTTTTTTGTATTACTGTGTTAAGAATTTGTATTATGATCACTTACTTTTTCACATAAAAATCATATTGTAAAATAGTGTGGATGTAAATAAATGTTCAATCAAAATAACTTTAGTCAATTATTTATTTTACTATTTATATACTCATATACAAAGTTAACCAACAGAAATATCATATTAGAATCAGAAACTAACATTAGAATATTTTTATCATTTACTGGTAAAACTGTTGTACTTGAAGAAGGAATTTTTCGGTAGGTCTGATTGTGTAAATATGTACATAGAATATTAAAAGTATAAAAGGACAATGGCTGGTGGAATCATTTTAATAGTGAATCATTTATTTATAGTAAGTTATTCTATTTCCTATAACCACTGAACTACACCCAGAATTCCAGTAGCGGGAATAAGATGAGCAATAAAAGTAATATGGCACTAGGTATGTTTTGTATTCATACGTAAACAAACCCGACCTTGAATATTAAAGTTGATTTTGCACAATCTAAGATTTTCCAAAATGATTGTGAATTGCAGATTAACTAGAAGATTTCTTTTTAACTGAGAGTATGATAAGTCAAAATTGTTAAAAGTTATTGAGGATAGTTATACGTCATATTGAGACAACATGTCAGCAATTAATTTCTCAAAATCGCCTATTGAGAACTCTCTCTCTCTCTCTCTCTGTGTGTGTGTGTGTGTGCGTATAATTGGAATTTATTGTCGGGTCACTAGAATTCTGAGTTAAGACAATGGGAAAAATTGTGGATAAGTCCTATATTTTGGATGGTTATTTTTTGGTGCTTGAGAGAGATTCTCATTTTGCATCATTACTGTAAAAATGGTTCATGAGACATTCCTATTGACGAATATTATTATTTCAACGGTCTCTCTAACGTAAGGTAAGTAAGGAATATTGGATTTTTTTTCCTCCATCACTTGATAGGTTAGAATCATTTGCAATGACTCAAAAAACACTTTCAAAGAGGCAAGTAAAAATAAGCGATTTTTTTTCAGAAAAACGTTGTTAAGGTACATGGTAAAAGCATTTGATATATTGTATTTTCCGCTGTATAAGACAATTTTTCTTTAACTTTAAACATCCATCATGAAAATAGGGCGAGTCTTATGAAGGCAAAGATTATTTTCCCTTTTTAAATTCATACGCACTTACTTATGTTTTGAGATGTTTGTAGGCGGTTAATATGGTTAGAGAGGAATCACATGATTGTGAAATGTGTTTCTTAAAAGTCAGTTTGCTGTTAAAAAATTACCTGTTATTTTATCCATTTTTAATTCGTGTCTTATAAAGTTTAGAGGTTTTTTTCTCCAGAAAATTCAATTAAATTTCTTGGGTACGTCTTATGCTCGGTAGTCATAAAAAGACTACCCCGACGTATGAAACCCTATCGAAATGAAATTTCAGATATTGTTATTTGAAGGTATACGAGATTGTGATTATTTAAAACAATAGAGCACTCACTGTCACAGTTATAGTGAAAAATTTCGAATTTTTTTAATATTAACACACGTTTATTTTTGTTTTGTACAAATGGATCAGCTCGTCGAAAAACCCTAAATGGCGTTGGACGATGTACATATGGCAAAAATTACCAGCGTTAAACATTTGTAAAGAGGAGCATTGGAAAAGACCAATGACAACACAAGAGGAGAGAGGGGGGGGGGGGCTTTTATTGGAATTATACAAGTTTTCACCTTTGAAAATTATAACGCATTGCATGCAGGAGATTGTTGACAACAATGACTAACGTAACATCGCGAGAGGAATCTGTATAACTTCACGTTTTATGGCATTTTTCAATTCTGACAAAACTCTTAGATTTGATAAGTGCACTTTAGATTTCAAAAACCCCAGGAACAGAAATTCAAGAGAGTGTTTGGAGAATCGGGTTGATTACGAAACTGCAATGTGGCGAGAGATGACTCTATCACCAAAGTGTTGTTGCAGCACCTCTGTCAAACGCATGTGGCTCCATGTGAAGGAGCACCGTCTTGCACCGAAACAATGTCGTTAAAGACATTTCATTGTTGCAATTCTAGAATTATGTAATTTTTCAACATTTTTATATACAGAACACTTGTGATGTAGCACGTTTTCATTCTTGTGGAAGTGACTTCTTCAAAGAAGTACAGGCTGAGAACGAATGTGCTTGCGATTATGCACCACACGGTCACTTTAGCTTTGTGTAAAGGAACTAGTACCACACCGTAAGGATTTTCGTCTGCCTTGTGAACGCACAGTTCTTGAAGTTTACGTTCCCACGTAAGCAGAGATGTGCGTCATCTATCCATAGCATCCACAGTGGCCACCTGTTATCTACATCATATCTGATGAGGAAAAAATTCGTAAAATCGACACTCTGTTGCTTGTCTCCTAGTTGCAACATCTGGACCCACACTGGTTTAGTTTTTATTAACGTCGCACTAGAAGCAACACGAGGGCTATTGGCGACGAACCTCGTAATTTTGAACCTCGACCAAGTGACGAGGACGACACCTGAACTGGCACACCCTTTCCCAACTTCCACACCACGCCAACGGGAGGACTTCGGGCCCCGACAGATTTAACGTGCATCAACCCTGGTGGGTTTTTAATAGCCAAGGCTCGAACCCGCGACTGAATGAAAACCGCCGGCCACGAATCCGAAACCATGACCATTAGGTTACCGCGGCCACAGGACGCACACTGGAATCGATAAGGAAACATTCGAAGAAGCTTGAGAATTGAAGTCTTCGGTACATCCAAATTACGGGCAGCACTTCTGATAGTATACAATGGGCCTACACAGTAATCGTACTATACACTTCCGCAACATCTTCAACCGGAACAGATAGTCGTCCGGATCGCGGTCTATCACATGTACAATTAGGTTCCTTCAAATTTTTTTACCAATTCTCGTACAGGTTTTACAGAACATGGGTATTGTCTTAGCTTATGATTTCACCGATAAACCTGCAATGTTTCAACAGCATTTTCCTTATTCACATAAAACAGCTTTATCAATTCACCTCGTTGTTCCCTGCAAAGTTCATCTTAGGTGGCTCGTTCGAACACCTGATAGAAGAAATATAATCTTCTCATATTACATATCAAAAATGTTTTCCAAAAGTATTGCTTTGCACATAGTTTTCTGTGATAGGTGCTTCTACTGTCTATTCCTGTAAATTATGAAAAGTACGTTAACACATCTCCTCTCTGTGTTGTCATTGTTTTTAACAATGTTCTTTTTTGTAAATGGTTTATGACGGCAAATTTTGTCACACGTGCATCGTTCTAACGCCCTTTATGGTTTTTCAGTACGCAGATCAATTTGCGCAGGGAAAAAACGGGTATTGTCCTTCAAAAATTTCATCATTGTAACCATGGTAGCTCAGTTGTTTTAAATAATCACAATCTCAAGCGCATACTTTCAAGTTACAATATCTGAAATTTCATTTCGATTGGTTGTGCGGATAGGTCGCTAGGGGTGTGACTCCTGCCCATTCCGGGCTACTTCTTGTGCCATAACTAAATTCAATGATTAAACACCAAGATTCAATAAGTCAATCAAAGAGACACTAGAACACTTATTATGCAATTTATTAACTTCTACTTAATATAACTACAATTAATGCTCTCCCGGGCAAGGATTTTACTACCTTAATTCAACCCACCAATAATAATCTAACATACTCTTACCACTAAGCCTTCCTCGACTGCAACTCAGACTCTGGAACAATTGTTGAACACGAATAACTAAATCTCTGGAATTACTCAACTTTTAATCCAACCACCTACTTCAACCCTCTCTATCGCGATTTTCAGTCGGAGTTTATATATTTTCTAACTCTCCCGCTTCACTTCATTTCTACCTGCTTTCTATCTAAATATTCACGTTTCATTTTTGGTTGGGCAAATGTTGTTTAGCAAAAGCAATCAATCTTAATTAAAAGTCCCCGAGGTTAGTGAAGAGAAACCGCGAATAGCCCAATGTCACAGGGGTTCATATATTGGGGAATTTTTTTTTTTTTTTTTATGATCACACAGTATAAAAGTGTCTAATTCGGCATTTAAAAATGTAAATAAATATACTGTAATATATATCTATTTTACGAAATAAATTTTACGTGTTAAATCTTTGATTCGTGGAGTTAATTTTATTATATATTCATATGTTTTAAGAATTAATGTTTTTTTTTCTAAGAATTAATTCTTCACATCTTCGAACTATACAAATTTTGACTGCATATCCATGTAAAGTATAATTTTCTTAGAAGCTTAGTGTTCAAAAAATTATGCAATTTTAAAATATATTAGTGATAAATCAAATCCAGTTGATGCTTTTACGAAAGCATTACCACAGATAAAATTGGAAGAACTCAACCATTAGATTTTATCAATTCAAAGAATTTGCTATGGGTTTTTAAGAAATATATAAACCATTTAAAAAAGTAAATATTTAAATAAAACAATATTATTGCTTATGCTTCATTTTTCAAGTCAATGAACTGAATATTATTGCAAGTATGTAATGCTGAATAATTTTTCTTAAAGGTGTAAAGTAGAGGCATTGTTAGTGTGTACCTCAATGTGAAAAGTAAAAGTAAGAAAAACTGTTGTAACATAAATTTCAGTCAAATAAGTAATTCTTTTTCTTCTATATGCAAGTAATTTTTCCTAAAAATGATTTAGATAAACTACTTTATTACAACTGTCATGCAAGATTTTAATAACATAGTTTTTCTTATAATTAATTACGAATCTTTGTGGTACAACAAGAGTGATACAAATCCAAAAATTAAAATGGCAAAAATTTTCTCCAAAAAAATAAAAGAGAGACGTGAAGAAAATGTGTTGTTTTTATAGTGAATATATGGGGACACAGACCACATGATATTCTAAAATACTGAGTTTGTGTTTATGAAATTCAGCACAAACACCTTTTGATATGCTTATATTTAGAACATTTTAAAAATATTCAAAACTTTGAGTTAATTCTTTTTATTAACATTAAAATTGTTTCTTGCGTTTTAAAATTTAAAATAATTTTATAAACTTTCGACCATTTTTAAATATAAAATAAAAAATTTCACACATGAGATTTTGAGTAGTTATATTTATATAAAAGAAGAAAATGAGCTTTGCAGTGCGATATTTCATGAAAAAGCACCCAAAACATTCATTTGGTTATGAAATTTCTTAATAAATTATCAATAATCTATGAGCGATTATTTTTATATAAAAAAAAATAAAATTTTAAAATGTATTGCGATTTTCATTCACAATTTTGAATTGCAGGAGTATTTTGAACATAAAAAAAATCCTTTTGAGAAAAATACATTTAATCCAAACACATAGCTACCGAAAAGTGTCAAGTCAATACACGTACACACACAACAAACACACTAGATGACTGAAACATTTTCCGTTTGTAACACTTTGTTTCTGATGTTAAATAACTATCAAGAAATTTTTTTTTAATAAATTTCCTTAGATTTGACCTTTTCTATGTCCTATATCCAAATAAATATATGTAAAAGACGTAGATATTGAAATTATTACAATTTCAAAGGCCATAGAGCTCTAGCAATTGAAGGGGAGGAGAGAGACATGGAACATAACAATCAGTAACCGCTGAAACTTCTGGCTTCTATAGAAACATGTATACACCCCCCTTTAGAAAGAATATTAATCTTATGTCATAAATTTTGCCACATTCCTCGTTTATTTTCTATTTTGAGATACTTGAATCTCCCACCACCTAAAACATTCCTATGATATTAAACTAGTGAAGATTCAAAGTCCTTTTTCTGGTTAAAGAAGAGTGTGAAGAGCAAGAAGGCAATTTAGAGATATTCGTATGTAAACTGTGCAAGACCAAGATATAGATAAAGGGAATGGACCTTAGGATGGTGTGCTATGAAGAATAAAGTAAATATTTGCATACTATAAACACACCATTGAGCTGATATTATATCAACATATCACTGATTGACTTCTATCCGGAACTACTAAGGACAGCATGCTATATTATAGCATGTCACCCTTAACACAATCACACATGGAACAATGCCTCTACTTTCCTGCAAAACAAAATCTGTTCCAAGAGCTCGGGCCTGACTTTCTTGTATTTTTTTGTCAAATGCTTTAAGATTGTGACACATTTCCTTCATTATTTAATTCTACAATCATCTTAAAGTCTAATTAAATAGTCAAAAAACTCCAATTGAAGATACACAAGAGCAAAAACACTTTAATATTTATCAAAGAACATGCAAGATCACTTTCTCTCGAATCCCTCTCAATTCAGTTAACCTTAATTTACGTTTGAATTATAAAGTCTTAGCATACCACATCACTCATTATGATTCAAAAATTTTTTGATATCGGATTCGACTCCAATTAGTTTATTATGGGTAACTTCGAACTATTATCAATGTAAATGATGAAGTACAATGATTCACTATCAATTCTAACGATTCCCAACATCTATCAGCGTTTCGCTTTCCCTTTCCTTCTATATCACTATATATTCTTAATTCAGTTTACTACATTTATCTTCGTTTAATTTATCTAATTACGTTTCATTCTGGTTGGGAAGGAATTGTAATTTTACACAATGCAATTACCAAGAGTCCCTAAGGTTAGTAAACAGGAAACCATGAATAGCCCGTCGCAAAACAGGTCGGTAATTACCACTGATCCCTACGTGATAGCTTTCTGCTGGTAATCATGAGGATAAGGCAAGATACCTCTCCAGATGGTTTTGTTAATGTTAGGGATTAAAGACAGAAGTCATGGAGGGCTCAGCAAAATGGAAGAAAGTATACTAATGGACAAGACATATTGCATTTTGTTGTACAGATGACAGTAATGTCATAGAAACTATTTAAGTCTTTCTCATAATCAATTTAATTTTGCATTCATACACTCTGATTTTCACGAGCTTTTTTTTTGCCAATGCCATCTATCAACTGCAAAAAGAAGACTCAGGATACAGCAACCATTACCTTAGCATACCCAGTACAACCCAAATGACGATTTGTCATTATGATCATCACTCTTCCTACCTCCAACTTTTGGAGGAAACATAACGAAACACATTTTCAGATAGAAAAAAAAAAAAAAAAATGTTTTAATATTCAAATAAGTGAGTGGTTTAACAATATGCATCCATTTATCATACTATGCCCTTAAAAGTTTAAAATATTCCATGTTTTATTTATTAGGTAAAATTAAATATAAAGTTAGCAACATTAGATGAAGTACAGAACATATTTTATACTCACAAAAAATTGATAGATTCAAACAAAAATGGGTAAAAATGTAATAAAATATGTTGGTTTTTGTATGATAGAAAAGTCAGAATGTAATATTAAAATGTTTTACCATTATACAATCATAGAAAATACAAGAGTTTATGTCCTTCCCCATAACATTAGGCAAATGCAGCCTTAAGGCCTTTCAATTCATAGCAAGTTTTATTCATAGTCTCCAGAGAGCTGTCTTACAATCGTTAGCTGCTTGATAAGATACTCATTACATAATATGCAATAGGAAAGAATTAAAATATATTGGTCTTAAAATGTTTTGAGAATAAAAAAAGTTGTATACTAAATTTAGATGATAGAATTATTATAATTTTTACTACAAAGTGATTAAAGAAATTAAAAGTCCAAAAAGAAACAAATTCTTATTGACTAAGATAAACTACATATGAATTTTGATTTAGTAAAAAAAAATCATCCAAAATTAAGTCATGTTTTTATAGTTTAATACACAGTCAAAAAAGTTTTAAGAGCATAAAGTTTATAACTAACTAATAAAACACATACTACCAATGACTGATTCTCAGTAATGAGTTTAGTTTTTATTAACGTCGCACTAGAAGAGAAACAACACGAGGGCTATTGGCGACAGACCTCGTAATTTTGAACCTCGGTTAAGTGACAAGGACAACACTCAAGCTGCACCCCTTCTCCTAACTTCCACATCACGCCAACAAGACGACTTTTGGCCCTAACAGATTTAACGTGCATCAGCGCCAGCTACATGGCGGGTCTTTTGCGACATCAAGGATTGAACCCACCCATGTTTACCCTTGAAACGTAAGCTCCATGGGAAAGAAAGATATCTAGCAGGCCCTGGGGGCATGCTTGCCACACCTGCCTATAGAAGGCAAGCACCTAAGAGGATCTTTTTTCATTAGTTATCAGGTACTTGGATTAGTGCAACAACAGTCAACATCATAAGACCAAATTTTAGTATTGTTAAACAAGATGTCAGTACTCAAAGTTACAAATAAATAAAATTCTATTAACAGCCAGAATTGAGATTTTTTATCAACATTACACTCAGAACCAACAAAAGGACACTTTAGCTGCCCTGTTCAAACACAACATTGGTATTTACAGAACCCTATATGTGTGTGACAGTTCCAGGTATTCAGCACTCCACCTAGGGTAAAATGCAACTTTTCTGACCAAAAAATGTTCCAAGGCCATGTATGAATATAATCAACTACTATTCTGGCCAAAATAATTCTAGCAAATTGAATATATTTGCCTGGATCTACAAAGTTAAACACTTGCACAATGTGGACCTTGCATAGATAACCACTTTACAATGGATCAAAGAGCCTTTCATACTGTAGACCAAAGGAGAGGCAATTCAAGATCCCACTCGAAAACTTGTCAAAGAATAATTTGAACCAGACACTTTTTCTGCCACAGCAAGAGTACCTTCTTCCAGTTTCATTTGAAAGCCGTTTCCACGCTCTTCCTTGCAAAGCACCCAACTCCCTAATCTTTTTGCATTTAGTAATCCTCTTTTTCAAAGCCTTCCCATCATAGGCTCCTTTAAAAGTTCTATATTCTCAGTGCTTTTGACAAATTATTGCCGTTTTGATTAAACAACTTCCCTAATAATGCTCAGTATTGATCTTCTCTAATATGGTGCATAATGATTTTACAGCAACTAGAAACTTTTAACACCCCTCCAAATTTGCACCACATCCTTTCTTGTACATGAAAACCATCTATTGGTCCAAACATGAATTATTATAATTTATAGATTTCTTTTCTCCACAGTTCACATAACATATACCAAGTTTCAACATCCATCTACCAGAATGGACTCTGTTTAGGTCTAAATAGGGTAACTTTAATTATAACCACTAAGCATATTACCTCTTGCAAATCTAAACATGAAAAATGTCCAAATATAATCCCTTGGAGCAAAGGAAGAAATCACATTTTAACAGCAAAATATAACATTTAAAGGATATGCTTGTTTACACCAGATTTTGGTAAACTATTTCAATTGTACACCTATTCTTCAGCCTTTGTCTTTCAGTGATAAGCATGTACCAAAGGAAAACACACACACATACCATATCTTTCTGAAAAAAAATTATTGCCTACCCAGACCCAATGGTCAAAAATTAAGCAGGAAGTATATATTTTTTTTTAGTTTAGTTTTTATTACTGTCGAACTAGAAGCAACAGGAGGGGTACTGGCGATGAACCTCGTAATTTTGAACTACGGTCAAGTGATAAGGAGAGCAGGAAGAATAAGCTGTAGCTATAGAATAAGCACTTTTTATTAGCGGACGAGAAAAAATCATCTGACCACTATCCACTCATCTATTTAATGCAATAACTGCCACATGGGGCAAAACTGGCTAAATAGATCTCAGAACTTCAGTGATACACGACAATTGCATAACACACAGAAACAAGATACGGAAATGCTGATGAATTATCTTCTTTGCCTCAAATAGACAGATCTTGAAATTAATCTAGTTATAATAGATTTATGCATATTTATACTTGATATTTTAACAACATTATGTACTTCAATTTCTTACCTTAACAGTAGTTATACATATTTTACAAAAAAATTTAAAAAATTCACATATAAAAATATATTCTAGTTTGAAATGCAACATTTCTTTCAAACTAAAAGTTTATTCATAAAGAAGACAAAATGAATTTTAATGTTTATTGAAACACTAAAAAATATACATAAATGCAAAAGGACAACAATTTTCTTTGTTATATCTATATCATCAATATGAATTTAGAAATTAAGTTTACATTAAATTCAAAATATGGATTATTGTTGCATTATACATAAAAAGATATCTTCACAGTCATGCCATTCATATATATTTCTTTGTGAAATGTCTTCTTAACAGCATGATATCAAGAAATGGATGTTCTCAACAGAAATGTATTACCAAAAAACTGTATTTGGCTATTTTGATGAATCTGAAGGGAAGGAAAAGATATGTCAAAAAGCGAGTTCGATATGTGAAACAAATACACTCTAACTCTTAGGTAAATAAATTTTGTTAACTACAAAATATTACAATTTATGTATATAAATTATATATAAAAATTAACAAATTTGTTGCTGCTTGAGAAATCTGGTGAAAATAGCTACAAATTTTGACCTAAACCATATAATCTCCACTTATAAAATATTTCAATACATCAGATACATGACACTCAAAGTAATCGTGGGCTAAGTACAATTATGGTAAAAAATCTGCAGTAATTTCTCATTTTGAAAACATGGGGGAAATGCAATAAGTAATAAAAAAAATTGCTTGATCAACTACATAGTAATTATCATCAAAGAACATTAAGGTTATTAATAATTTTTAAAATTGTAAATGGTTAAAATTAATAGAAACAAAAATTAAAATGTTTGATAACACGGCTAATATTAGTTTAGCAACAAAACATTCATACAGGCAGCATGCACCTTTTGATTTGAACAGATTAATGTAGACAAACTAGTTTTAGGGATCAATATCCATTCGAATTGTACATAAGAATGCATCTAAAAACAAAACTTAAAATACACAGAAAAACAAAATGCTATGAAAAATATAAGAATATTCAGAAGACATATTTACACTGAAGAATCAAGTTCTTAAACAGGCAAAACACAATATAATTTTGCACAATGTTTTGAAAATTTAAGCTCCGACAGATGCAATCAATGTTTAGGCCATATTAATCAAATGTAATGAAATCACAATATACATTATTAGAACATTTGGGACAATCAAGCAAATCTAAATTAAGCAAGCATTGAAAAATTTCTAATTTTGAATAAAAACTAAGAATACCAAATACATATCAAAATTCTTTGCTACAACTAACACATCGATCAATAACTCCCGAGACTAACCCAGAGATGGCGCTCGTAGTAAACCAGTAACCAGGTCTTTCTAGAGTACTAACCTTTGCTTGAAACGTGTCAAAATTTTAAGTCGATCGGACCAGGAAAAAGGTTTTTTGAAGTGAAGTGAAAAAGGTTTTTTCCAAGTGGGTGCCGAGATAGCTTTCGATGGAACAAAAACAGCAACGAGTCGATGTTTCAGAAAGCTGTTTATCGCTATTTACTCGCAACAAAAAAGATTTCTTGCGAAAAAAAATAATTTGGAAAAGCGTTGGAACGATTGTATCACCCTAAAAGGTGATTAACAAAAGGTGTTATGTTGATGAATAAAAAAAAAATTTGCAAAAAAAATGTCGTTTTCAATGTTAGACTCGGGAGTTATTGATCGATGTGTTAAAAAATACAATGTATTATAAAATTTTAAGTCTTAATATATTAAATACTAAGGACAAATAAGAGCTTAAACACTTTTAAGACCTCAAGTAAAAATGTTTACAGTAACACTCTTGATAATTCCCATGAACAAAATAAATAGAATAAAAATAAACAATGAATTATACGAATAAAACATTCACCATAATTATTTTCTTTATTATCTGTACTTATTAAGTCAAAGAATAGATGAGGAAACTCAAGAATAAGACAGTTATTGGGCAATGATTAGCACAAATTTCAAGAAACAGCAGAAAATGCTAATATTCAAGAAAATGAGCAATTTTTAATCGGGAAAAAATAAAGAATATCAAAGTAAATTGCACTCAAGAGGGTTGCTCAATAACTCCTCAGAAAATCCAAGAGATGACACTCATAGCATCCAAAATTGTTTATTTTCAGTAAGCATCATGACTCATTAGACAGGGGTCAAAGTCTCAATTATTTCCATCACATGGTTTCATTTTTATTTTTGATTGAAGCAAGAAATTATAATCAGAAAAACGAGGGGTATAATCAGTTTCGAGCGGTGATTAATCATTGATCACTTAACATCAAAATAGATCAAAGCCGAGTTGGATGAAGTTCAAGACACATCTGCCTGTGTTAGAAACTGTTTAAAATAGGATAAATGAGTTTAAATGAAACCATATATTCACAAAAAATGAACATTGCTTGGGACAACCAGTGGAGTGAACGAGTGAAAGTTAATTTAAATGGCACAAGAGCCAGATGTAACTACGATGTAACTGTAGTCTAGACAAAGGGGTAAAAATGGAAAATATATTAAAAGTTTGACAATGGGGGTTGAAGGATTGCTAGGGTATCCCGGGGGCACATTGACCAAAGACAGTAAACTCCATGGCAAAGAAAACAACCACTGGGGTACTTCGGGGTCATGATACCAGTACTTACCTAAAGGTAAGCCCTTGAGGTCCCCCAATATAATCTCCCAAGGCAGAGTGTTTGGCAGTACCCTCAGATGTTGGGTACCCATTTTAGTTGAGTCTTGACATACATGAGCTAAACTGGGACTATTCTTTCATACCTGACCACCACACGAATGGAACGACTAGTGGAAGCAACCATTCTCAGAACGATTGACGAAATTCACAATATGGTTTAGAGCGATTGACTAAGCAAAGTGCATAAAATATTTGAGGCCACTAACATACTGCAAGGCAAAGTGCATTCTATTTTGCACAAAAAATTGGGTATGAAAAAAATCTTGGCAAGATGGGATCCATGTTTGTCCTCAGTGGAAAATAAACACAATCATGTGGTCAAATCTGAGGCTATTTTGGCGCTAGTTCATCACAATCCTGATGAGTTTCTGCATTGATACATAAACTGTGAATGAAACGTGGATACATTACAACACTTCAGAGATAAATGAACAGTCAAAACAGTGGGGTTTTAAAGGTGAACAAGTTCCAAAGAAAGCAAAGATGGTAAAATCCACCAGTAAGGTGATAGCCAAGGCTTTTTGGGATGTACACAGAATCATCTACAACAATCACTTCAAAAAAATGAAAAATAATAACAGTATAGTATTATGAGTCGTTATTGTAATAGTTGAGCAGAGAAATCAAGAAAAAAACCCACCCTCATTTGAAAAAGAAAAGATCCTCTACCACCAAGGCAATGAACAGGTGCATACCCGAGTAATTTCAATGGCCAAAATCATGGAATTTAAAGTTTGAATGATTACATCATCCACTGTATTCAACCCCCAATGACTCCCACTCAAACTTTACCTTACTTTTTACTTGGCTTTAAAAAGTTGGAGAAATGCTTGAATACAGCTAAAAGGAGATTAAGTTAAATATTTACTTAAAATAATGTGTTTTCCTATATTTTTCTAAGGACTTATTGAACGACCCTCATAACAAGTTAACAAATATATGCAATTTTTATATGTATTATGTGGAGTACACCAAACATTACCATTTCCTTATTTATTTTTTATATATGAATCCAACAAATAAAATTACAAATTTACATTACATCTGAAATGTATTTACTTAAGCTTTTGTTCAACATTAATGAAACATTCAATACATGGCTGAAATACTTTTTTATTGCAGCAGACTTTGGTCGGGCTTCAGCCACCAAAGGCCGAAGTGAAACTACCATAAAAATCTCAGACGATCATCAGAGAGGAGAGTCTGCACAAGAGAGTTAGAGTAAGAAAAGAGAAGACAGCATTTTTAGCTGTGTTCTGCTTAATGAGGGAAAATTCAACACGGAGCGTCAACTTCAGAGATCACATGGTTTGGGTGGAGGGACTTCCAGGGAATATCAGTGTAGCCTTAAAAGTCTGTAGGGATCAACCCTACAAGTCTGTTCCGTGAGAAGAGAGTTGGCTCTGCATATTTTAAGTGCAAGTGATTGAATAAATTAAAAAGAAAAAGGAATCATATCAGAAAATAAGAATGAACATTACCTTTTAAAGAAGAGAATAGGCAAATTTAAGAAATTAAAAATTATTTAAGTGAGAAATTAATGGGAATTATGTTAAATCATTACATATACATAACACAAGTTCAAATAATAAAAGCTGTGCTTAGATATTAGATTATTTTATGAGCCGTTTGAAATTAAAAAATAAACTGCTCACCTTTATTTTCCTCATCAGGAGGAGGTCTAAAAGATGTTGTTCTAAACTGGTCTACAAGATCTGGATTTGCAGCTTGCATTTGTTGAGCTAAATATTGGCCACTAGAACAAGACAGAAATAATGAAATACATACACATTAACAAAGGTAATAAATTCTACAATCTGCAACAATTAAATTTAGAAAATAACAAGTTGGAATTTATTGTTTCATACAAAAGAACTGTTTTTTGGTGCATGCTTCTTTAATTTTAATTAGATCATATTGAGTGAATCAACTTTAATTTTAAAATAATAAATCTACAAAGCTTAAACCTTATAAAAAAGATGTACCATATTTGTTGTGCATAGGGTGCCCTTTTTCCACATCAAAATATGCCTAACAATGGAGTGGGAGTTGTGGGCCAGAAATCAAAATTATAGGTTCAAATTTCAAACTTTAGGTTTATATCGGTATAAATATACAAATATTTTAGATTTTCTTATGTCTTGAAAGAATAGTTTTAAATAGTCTCCATTCTTTTCATCTGTTATGTAAAGGCATTAAGTTGTTTGATAATTCAGAAAAATTGACACCAAAGATTAAAATTAATCCAATGTACATCCGAGTGATCATATTCAACAAGTATATTTTTTTCCATCAAAAAATGTTACCAAGGAAACAGCCTCTCCAGGCAGTTAAAATATACAATTGTAATACTAAAGAAGCTTTCTCATGCTCTAATAAAAGATATACTGTTGCACTATGTGATGTTCTTGCTATGCTGCTTCTTTTAAAAAATAAAGTTATCCATTACTTTTATATTGGCAATTCTTGGTAAAACGGTTCAAAAACACAGATAATGCTACAATATTGTATTCAAGTTACAAGTGATTATATCAAATACCATGACAGTGGAGAGAAATTCCAGATTAATTGCCAACAGAAAAGGTAACTAGAATACCCACAGGAGGTAAAAACAAGCATATAATTATTAACATATGTCCTTAAAAACAAGAAAGAAGACCCACTGACATAGGATAAGACCACACACACAAAAAAAAAAAAATCAAAGGTGCAACTATTAAAATGTGTTGTTTTGCTGTGCTGGATGGAAAAAAATTGCTACCTCTTTTGATTTGTACCGGAAAATCTTTCCCAATGTACAATAAAGATATCCTGGTGTATAATTAAAAGTAACCTGTCTTTCTAGTATTTAATGAGTTTTAAAGTCAAAGAACAGAAGCTGTAAAAAATGTAATCTACCGACTGAAATCTTAACAGTAACTGCAAGTGGCTAAATGAGCCAACCTTTATATATCTGCATTAATATGCCATTTAAACGAAGAATGAAGGTGAAATGGAACCAATGGATGTAATCTGTCACTTTCGGTATTTTGCAGATTCGTTGAATGGATCAAAACTAAATGCAATGTTGTGAAACATGAGACAGATGTAAAATTATTTAAAAAATGTAAAAAAAAATAACTCATCTGATAACAGATTTCTTATATAAATACTCAATTTCTGAAGATGATGCTTCAAAAAATTCATTTAGGTACAAAGATTAATTTCTGGATTTTGAGGATAAAGATTAAAAGGTACTTAACTGTAATATTTCCCTATTTGCATTTTATACACAGTTATAAAATGTGTAAATATATATAACGAAATCATGAAAATGTGAATTTTACTTAAAAAATTTTACACTTTGGCAAATACAACAGATGTAAAACTGGAAAAAAATATTTCTACTATTGTACTGCAAATTATCTGAAATACACTATTCGAGTCTGAATATGAGACTACATGAAAGGGAGAATGAACTACCCAACTATTTGAATAGGAGAACGGAACAAAATAAAGGTCAGAACCACTTATTAGAATAGGGAGAAACAGTTCATTAGATGCAGTTTTCATGTTTGGTTTGCAGTTTTCATGTATCTTAAGATGTCGATGCAAACCGTAAAATTATTTAATTAAAAAAAGAATTAATATTAATTTTCAAGAGGCATACAGTGGAAATCTAAGAATGACTATCCTCCATGAAAATAGGAAGACCCAATTTCCTTTTCCAACTTTGCATCAACATCTATTATTAATCTTGGAGAGAGGTATAGATAATACATATCAATAAATTATGCACATACAAATTATATGATTTGGGAAAAAATTTTACTTGAAGATTTAAAACTGTTTTTCTTGACTTACAGTCAATTTTTCTCTTTCCTGTTGCTTCCTTTACAGTAGGAAATAAAAAAAAATTTAAAGTAAATATTTATTTGATTTTTTGACCCATTGCCACACTTACTAAAAAAAGATCAAATACCCCCCCCCCCCTCTTTTTTTTTTTTTGCTTCTGATATAAAATAAATTCAGTTTCCCAACAAAAAACTTTGAAATAAATATTATTTCAGAAACAGCAGTATAAACATTTAGACCTAAAATCATATATGCACATAAACCAAAGAAACTTACGCTTCAAGTAACATTTCCAGGCTTCGATTGCCCATAGCAGCAGAATCTGGGGGTGGGGGTGGAGTACTTTCCGAAGTACCCATACTACTAGCTGCAGCAGCTTGATTTAAAGAGCTACTCATTCCAGCTGAAAGTCTAAAACGATAAAAAAAATTCTAAGATAAAATGATTAAAAACCACCAAAAACTTTTAAAATAAACATTAAGAAGCATTCACCTATCCAAACCATAAAATCTTTCTCTCAAAAGGAGAATAGCAATAAGAAAATTAGAGGGGGGGGGGGGGATTCTTCCATATCTGGTTAAATGCATTTTAAATCTTCCTCAAACTAGAAACATTTTAACATCCCTATTCAAATAGCATGATTGTAACAATCTTCAACAAAAGCACAAAACTTTTAAAAAAATATTCCAGATTTTTTTAAAAATAGGGCAAAAAAACCCAAACAAGTTGTGTGTACAAAAAATAAGTGCATCATACATTTTCTACATTCAATCATATCACTTAATGACCTTTATATGTTGTCATTAATAATATTTAAAAATAAAAGGATCTTGCATTAGTTCTAAATACAAAGGTACAACAAAGCTGACCTAATCATAAATTTAAAGTAATAGTACTACTAAGAAGAGCAAACAGAATTTTTTAAAAAAAATATATGAAAAGACATTACCTTTTGCTACAAAATATATTTTAACTACACAGGTCTATGCCTAAAAATTTAGAAGCAATTACATTTTTTACAAACAATGATTGTCTAATAACATTTTCCTCAGAAGTATTCCAAAATAAAACTTTATCAATAAAAATTTTTATATCTATTTTATAAATTAAAACACATTCTAATCATGACCATGTTAATAAAAACTCCTATTCCTTTAACTGAAAAAGTGATTTAAAGAATGAAAATTTTTAAAATAAAATAGAATTTACATTAATTATAGAAAATTTTAGAAAATATTAAATTTCAGAGAGACAGTATTTCACTGAGCTAAAATATCTTATATTCAAAAACATCCATGCTACATTACAGTGAAATATTAATGCATTTTGCTTTCTCTACAGATATACATTAATTTTTATTCACAAATAAATTTCAATAAACTTCATAATTTAAGTTTAAGCCTTCATAGTGTTATTTGTTTACAAGAAATTTTACAATGTTTAAACAATCTGAAAATTTGAAATCAAAAAAATTAAGGAATAAGTTAAACAAATTCTAAATAGTGCAACACATTTTGTAAATATTAAGTTTAAATTCATATAAATATGCAAAAAAAAAAAAAAAAAAAAAAAAAATCAGGTGTAGAAAAACCTCTATTGTAGTTAGTCTATGGCTGAATGGGATTTTCAACAAATGGCTCAATATTGCAAAGGTGCCACTGTATTAGGCAATTTGTGCCCATTCCACAATATTCAACTATGAAAAGGTTTGCGAGACATTTCCAGAACCCAGGGAACATTTAGCACCAAGCAACAGAGATTTCTAGAAGAGTTCAATTGTTCCGGAAGAGAATTCTAATAGTTTAGTTACAATTCGGATCAATTACACATGAAACAGATTGAAGATTTTCCTTAACCTAATTGTTATAAGAGTTGTAAAGCAAATAAGTTTTTGTTGTATCACAACACAGTTTGGATTTTAGAAAATCAAATATTGATCTAGATAATGCTAAAGAGTACTTATAGAAAAACAATTTTAATATTGAGGCCTTTAATGAGATACAAGCCTGAACCCTAAAAAAGAATTTCCACCAGTAATATACTTTAGAATATATTTGTAGTTTTAAATATAAAGCTATTTCATCAGAATTTGCAATTATGTCTTATAATAAATGAGATAAATAATCCCAATAAATATAAAAACTTACGCATTGATGATACTAGGATCTTGCATGATAGTGGAAGCCTAAAGAAATACACATAAATCAATATAAAATATTTACAAATTAATAAAATTACTGATCACATGAAATACTTCAATAACAAAATTTCAAAAAGGGTATGTACTACGCAGAAATGAATTATTAATACCATTAATTTTTTAAACAAATAAAAAGATATTTTGAATAATCAATCCTTTGCAGTACATTTTTATGATCACATGGAATTCGTAGCATATGTTACACAGATTCCTAGGCACAGGGGAATGAATCTATTCTTTAGGATCTACTTGCTATATATATTATAGAATATTTCAAACATTTTTTTTAGTATTTTATTACAAATGAAGCTATTTCAACAATTTTGTATATTATAATTTTACATCTTATTACAGCAAAAGCTCATTCTTCACAGAGGCTTGTTCCTTCAAAGGTTTTGCAGCCTCTCTTTTTTCTTATGTAAAGGTACTTGATATATTCATAAGGGATGTTTCGAAAGCAAGTTTCATTGTTTTTATTTCACAAGGAAAAATTTATTGCACAAAAAATAAACTATGTGAACTATACACCTTGCACTATTTTTCAACATATTTGTAATTGAAATTGAGCCATTTGTCACATTGTGACCACTCTGGTAAAACTCTTGAGCTCTGCAATGCAAGGAATTGTTGCACAGCCTGCTCCACCTCAGTATTGTTTTTGATGCACCTAAGCAAGACTAACATGATACGCAGTGTGGACATCATGACCAACAAGTTAAGCTCCTATCCACTAATACAATGTCCTGTACTCTAGCAGTTATTTTCATTTGTGGATGTAGAGGGACACCTTTTTCCTACATTGAACATGCAACATCAGTGTCCAATTATTTGACAAAACATGACCTGTTCACCATACACAATCTGTAGACATTCATGGATGACTAGTCCCCCGCACCCTTTCATATTGAATAACAGGATGCACTTCCATTGCCAACCCTGTTGTCAGTCACCTCTCAGATATGTGGGTCTGCTGCTCTTTTCTTTGTCGATCTGTGCATGCATCATTCCTCCTCCACAGACAATACTTCCATTGTTGAACCAGCAATGGGTGTGGATTCTTATGGTTGTTGTTTGTTTCATCTGATGTACAATGTTTTTTTTTTTTTTTTTAAATGATGAAACTCACTTTCGGAACACCTCTTGCACAGTATTTGAAATTATTAAAATAATTCATTAATAAAAATTTTTTTCAAAAAATATCAAATATATTAATTTGAATACTACAAATGTATGAAAGGATAAATCAAGAAGGAATATTTTCAATAAATCCTATTAAATTATACAAAAAGGTAGTCTAAATATTCAATGAATAATTTTTGAAAGTTTTTAATGAAAATCAGCATATAATAAATAGAAAATTCTTACAAAACAACTTTGGTGAAAATTTAAAAAAATAAAATCAAATCTTATAAAAATACATAATTTCTAAGACTCACCATGTTTCGGAATGCAGGATTGCTGAATAAAGTATGCCAATCAATGCTGTTCAAGCCAGCTAGACCAGACTTAAAAATACATTAAAAAAAAACAAATTTGAAATATATTGCAAGATCATTTTATATGCAAATTTATATGACAGAATAGTTATAAAATGAAAATTTCTTAACTTAAAAACAGATATTATTGAAAAGAGACATGTAACATACTTTTAAAAGTTAAATAATTAATTTTGTAAGTTCATTACAATAAAATTATTTTCATGAATAACTAGCATATATATGTTTACATATACATAAAATTTTCCCTGTGATTTCATGCCAATAAATTAAAAGGATAAATTAACAATACATAAACAGGTTTAGTAATTTTCAATATATTTATCTCATCAAATAACTAACCAATAATTAAAAGCTAAACACACTCAAACAACAGGACAAATTTTCCTTCAACAAATATTGTCTATGTTAATGGAAGCCTTTCTTGCAAAGGCAGCCAAGGAAATTACATTTAAAATAGCTATTATTATAATTCTATGTTGCACACATAACTTGCATTACATAAATGGCTACTTCTTTAAAGATTTATGTTTTTCTAACAAAAAATGAGCTTTAAATTGTGTGTACTTTATTTACGATTATCTTCATGTAATGTTTTCAGGTAGAGAGGAAAGTCTCCACAATCAATATTCTGTTATGACTTCAATATCCAACAAAGATTGACACATTTTATGATGCTTATTTCTGCTTGAATGAATTCAATTTTTCTGGGGGGGGGAAGTGTTCCATATTTTATACTATTGTGCTTACAGGTTTTAACTTTTTATATTTAAATGAAAGATTGCATGCTAATGTAAAGTTTCTAAATTTTAAAGACACAGTATAATTAAATATATTATAGATTTAAAAAAAAAAAAAAAAAAAAAAGGATATTTTTGTCTCTAAAAATATTCAGGGTTTAGATTAAAGCTATCTGACTTAGCCAAATCTAGTGTTTAAATATTCCAAGAAAATCAGCCAAAATTACAATGCAGTAACATAAGAATGGACTATTAATAGTTGATTCTATACTTGCACAAAAGGAAGTAGCTTTAATTAAAATTCATAAAAAAAAAAAAAAAAAAAAGTCAGGGTTCTGATTCTGCTTACCTATATCAGAAGCTAGAAAACAATTAAAAAATTAAACCAATCTTAGCATCAAAATTTTAATATGGCAATCTTTCATTGAGCATTTTGGAATGCAATGTTGTCATACACAAATAAGTAATTAAAATCTGAACTGCTAACACTCAACAAATGAAAAATGCTAATAATACAATCTCAGCGTTCCCCCACTAATTGATCTTATATTATAATAAAATCTTTATATTTTAAGTAACACATAAAAAGTATAAAACATAAGTGAATAACATTAAATATATATATATATATATATATTTGTTCTCATTACAGGATTATTGATTCTACAAGTATACCAAAGATCAATTGATTCCCTTGTTGTTGCTAGCATCTACTACAATATCTCTAACAGTAGAAACATGAATTAGTTGTTTACAATAAAACCTTGATTTTTGCTTCCAGCTTGTCTTGTGATCATTACCATTTTCCGAAGATCACTCGAATTTCCTTTTTTCAAATTCCAGCTTATCCCCTCTTACATTAATTTATATATATATATCTCTTACTAGCTCTAAAATATTTGTAAAAAAAAAAAAAAAAAAAAAAAAAATCCACATTATTCTAATAAGTCTCTCAAACCATCATCAGTAACATTTGAAGATATGCTTATGCCAATTTCAAGAGTTACCTATAAAACATCTTAATTTACAGTCCTGTCATAGATGTCAAAAATATTAAAGCATCCTTTGCCATGAAAATGAACTTTATCTGCAAAGCTTTCAAAATGATTTTAAATGATTAAGGCATAAAATAGTTTAATTTCACACCTATGCATGGAAGTAGTTTGATTAAAACTTGTACTACATAACCAGGTAATTCCACTGTATAAAGTAATCAAACGATTAAAACAATTTGTAAAGTATGGATTAAATTTTATTTTGACAATTTTCCAAAAACTGTCTGGAATTATTGCCATTCAAAAATAAGAATGTTTCAATCTTAACAGTTAGAACTTGACAAATAAAAAATAGTAATAATACAACCTTAAAAATTCTCATGTTAAGGATTAAATTTTCCTCCTTCCAATTTGAGTGGATTTTTATGCAGCTATTGTCTCAATTTTTCTTTGGAGCTGTTTACATATGTTTAGCAAGCTATCTGTATATTCATAATGAAACAAACTATTTAATGATCCAATGAGTTGATTTGATCTAACATTGCTCTTAAAGTTACACAAAAGCAAGAGGCACCTCATAATTTTGAATTAACAAGAATGATGTCTCTAACACAGATAACCACATCACATGATTTATTATTCCTCTCATTGGAAAGTCTAACACATCGATCAATAACTCCCAAGTCTAACATTGAAAACAACATAACACCTTTTGTTAATCACCTTTTAGGGTGATACAATCGTTCCAACGCTTTTCCAAATCTTTTTTTTTTGTTTTTTTTTTCCCCGCAAGAAAACTTTTTTGTTGCGAGTAAATAGCGATAAACAGCTTTCTGAATCATCGACTCGTTGCTGTTTTTCTTCCATCGAAAGCAATCGCGGCACCCACTTGGAAAAAACCTTTTTCACTTCACTTCAAAAAACCTTTTTCAGTAAATACACTTCCATATGATATCTGTGTCATCTCAGCAATCTCATGGAGCTTCACTTTACGATCTTTCATTATAATTTTTGTCACTTCACTCACATTTTCATGGTGTAACGGCTTCCACAGGTCTACCCGAGCGTTCCGCGTCATTTGTGTCGGTACGACCACGTTTAAGCTCGGCAAACCACCGAAAAATCGTTGCTTTTGATGGACAAGAGTCCGGGTAACATTTTTCAATCCATTGTTTCGCTTGCACGGTGTTTTTATCCATTAAAAAACAATGTTTTATCAGAACACGAAACTCGGTTTTTTCCATTTTTTAAACAAACTACAAAATGACTTTACTCCAACCTCGATAACTCAGCTGTTTCTGGTCCGATCGACTTAAAATTTTGACATGTTTCAAGCAAAGGTTAGTACTCTAGAAAGACCTGGTTTACTACGAGCGCCATCTCTGGGTTAGTCTCGGGAGTTATTGATTGATGTGTTACATTAGTCTGATTTCCTTTAAAGCAGGTATCAAAGAACTCTAAACCACACTAGCTCTTTAAAAATAAAATAAATTTTTATTTAATTTTTTCAAGTTTCACAAATTATCAAAATCATTTAAGAATTCCAATTTACTGAATTTCTACTTGTATTCTTCTGCAATAAATTGAAATAAAATACAAAATTAATAACATGCTTAGAAATAAATCAAGTATAAAATTGATATAATGAAAATTTGTTACATAATTGAAAGGGAAAATTAAGAAATTGACAGCAGAATAAGATATCACAAAGTATTAAAACACTTAAAATATATAAGTAGTATAGGGAGTTTAAAAAAAAAAAACATACTGATGCCTTTCTTTCCAATGCTATTTTCAGATTGCTCTGGTAGCTTTCATTACTTGGATCAATTTCTAAAGCTTGCTTGAACGCTTTTATGGCTAAATCATTTTGATCAAGACTAGTGTATGCTAAACTGAAATTTATAGGAAAAGAAAAACATTTCATTCATTTTACAAACTATATTTGTTTAAGTTATCAGTTTCATAATTAAAAATTAATACATTACCCCATTCTGCCATATGCTTTAGCATATCTTGGATCTATCTCTACTGCTTTCTCACAGTCTTTGATAGCATTACTGAAATCATTTAACTTGCTGTATGCTGCAGCTCTGCAAAAGTTATTAAGAATGGAGGGAAAAAACCCTATAATCTCCATTTAAAATTATTCAGTGGATAAAAAATACATAGCATATCATAAATACCAAACAATACTTACATAAAACTATATATAAAGTTAACAAATTTTTTAATAACATTTACACAATTATTTTAATGTTACAGAAAAATTACTTTTATTCGACACTAAAGACTCATCCTCTTTAGGATTACATTCACATGCCTCCACAATATTGCAAATTTCAATACATTTTCTATATAAATTATACACTTATATTTTTTCAATTGAATCTTATATTTTTACATTTATAATTAAACAATCCACAAAAAGAATTGCATAAGATATAAAGAAGTGTCTGAGAAAAGAAAACTAAAATTGTCAATGAGAAATTTTAATACACCACATTCATCTTATTTCTTCACAAAGCAATCGCTAGAAATTTATCACGAGTATTCAAATTTCAGTTAATTCCTGAAGAAAATAATTTTTAGGTAAAAGGTAATATTGCCTCTTTAAATTCCAATTTATAGCTAAATCTATTGGAATACACACTTTTTATTGGTTTATTGGGACATATATATCTTTTCTCAAAACTCATTGTTATTAAAATGCATCTTGATTCAATTTGATAATGAGCAATTTGAGAATCTTGTGTTCACTTAAATTCCTGAAATCATTGAAAAAAATAATAGAATATTAATTTTAAATTCTTTAAAAACTTATGTAAATTATATTCTTTTGGAATATCGTGTTATTTTTCAGTTGATTATTGTTTATCATTACAAGCTTAGTCTTTATCTAGTTCATTCTTAACAAGAGAATTATTATCATTTTGGATATTTTTAACAGCACATTACCAAATTGTGATACATTAAAGAACACATTTATCCTCCAAACCAGGCCAGGTGTCAACCTGCAGCCTGCATCATTTGAATAAAAGTTTAAACTTTTAATGTACATAAAAGTACCAAAGAACATTTCACCATAAATCGTTAGTATCATACCTTAATAAGATAGGAATTTAAAACTACCTGACTAAATTTTTATCTAATTTTTCTTTACCTTGCTCAGAAACAATTACAAAGCTCGTTTTAAAAAGCATGCGGGCTACTGGTGCTATTGGGCTATACACAATGTATAACTAGCCAGCAAACTTGCTGAAGAGTGCGGAGTGCATTACTAGATGTAGAGAGGGAATGCGACATGCGGCACATGCGAAATAGCAGCAGCCAGTCTGTCTGCAGCAAGCCTAATATATTTGATGCAGAAGCATATTGTTTCAGACTGACTGCCCGGTGTCCCTAATATATTTGATGCAGAAGCATATTGTTTCAGACTGACTGCCCGGTGTCTTTTGATTGCTAATAATTTAGTGTCCGTGTTATAATTGCAGGAGAGTTTTTTAAATAGTATTTCATGCAAAGTATATTTAGTTCAATAAAAAGAAATTTCCCTTCATTAAGAGCAGAATGTTTTAGATTTATCTAACGAGGTTTGGGAGGATTAGTTACTTCCCACTACTCAAATGGTGAAAGTTGCAGTAGTTTTTACCATGAGAATTTGAATTGGGACCGAATTCATCACTTGCGCATGCACGCGCACACACATATTTATAATGAGACCCGACTTAATAAAACGTGTTTCCAATGCAGCCTGCATGAATAAAATGGGTTTTCAAAGCAGCCCACAAAGTCTTTAGGGTTGGACAGGCCTGCTCTAGACCTCACCATTAATCTGTTTAAGATATAATAAACAATATACAGAATAAACATAAATCAAATGATTCAATGCAAACTTGCCTTAATTTCTGACATGTTCGAAGATCGGAATAATTCAGATATCACAAATGCATAAAAAATTTCCACCATAAATTTTAAAATTATTTGGTACAAGAGAATTCTTACCGATTACAATAATATACTGCATTACTGCCATCAATTTCAACGGCTGCAGTGTAATATCTGATTGCTTCAGAATACTGATTGCTTCTCATTAGATTATTTCCTATAATAAGAGTGTTATTAGTTTCATCCCAAAATTAATAGATTCAACAATTGACATATAATTTTCATCTATAAAAACCAAATATGAAATATTTCATGAACAAAATTATTACAATTATTTTCCAAAAACTCTTTATACATGTACTTCCACTAAAATTTGACCTTTACTGTTGAATAAATTTAAAAGAAGAGAACTAAGATAAAATGTACATGAAAATAATTCACTAGTTCAAATTATACATATGTAATGATTTAACTTTAATTCATATTAGTTTCTCATAATAATAATTTAATTACCTAATTTTCCCCATTCTCTCATTTAAAAGAAAAGCATTCATTCTTATTTCCTGACACCATTCCTTTTTAACTTTAATTTATGCAATCATGCATTCTTAAAAATTCGTTTACAATGCTGTTCCCAAGGCTTCAGACCTGTAGGGATGATCCCTAACAAACTTTAGGTCTGCACTTAAATTCCCTTGAAATCCCTCCAATCATCCCACATGTTCTATGACATTTGTGAAAAATTACTGCTATATAACCAAAAACACAGTGAAAAGCCATCTCTTATATTAACTCTCTTCTAATCTTAAGCTCTTACTGATCTGTAACTTTTTATCCAACAGCGGAGTTGAACCTTCCACCATATGGAAGGTCTCTCTGTGCTACAATAAAATAATTAAAATGAAATTGGCTTCGACTAATTTGAAACTTAAATAGTACTATTTAATTTTTTTTAAAGAAGCATTCATTATATATATATATATATACTAATTTAACTACACCCTTTTTATATAATTATAAAATTCAAATTATTCTGTCAATTAAATTTTTTTTAAAAATACTGTTTAATTTTCTAAATATTTAACTTGATTATTTAAAGTTTACTGATTGTTATCTAATTTAATCCAATTTTGTTAAAATCAATATAAATGATGAAAATTATAAGCAAATGCAATATGCAAATAAAACATCAAATTCATATTGAACTCTTTCTGAATCAAATGTATGCCCAGCCTTTTTCCAAAATTAAAATGAACAATGTAAATCTATACATATGTAACATGTACTTTACTTCTTTCTTAACTTTTTTTTTAAATCTGAAAAAAAAAAAAGGTAAATTCTTCAAACATTTGTGGGATTTTTATATGTGCTTATTGAATGTTTTTATAAAAAATTCATGTTATCATAAATTTTTTTTTTTTTTTTTTAAAAAAAAAGAAAGAATAGAAATAAGAAAGTTTTATAAAATGTACCTAAATTCTTCATGATTTCAGCCTTATTCAGAGGTTCTTTTGAAGATTCTCCTTTTTCATCAATTTCTTCCTGAAATTTTTTAATAAATCATAAAAATCCCCCGCAGAGGGGAATGTTACATTACTGACCAAAGTTAGTATGTAACAGAATATATAAAAACACTGATTAAAGAAACTGGTTAGAAATGAAATTAATAACTAAGAATTACACAAATTTTAACAAGTATTAACAAAAAAATTTTACACAAAAGTTAAGCTATATACTGGAATAAGTTTTTTTTTTTTAATAATAAGACTATTATAATATAGTTTTTTTTTTTAAAAAAAAATTAATCAAAGTATGAAAACTTTGAAAAGTTAAAAACACTGTTTGAAAAAAAATCTCAAAATTACTATAAACAGAAGTCAATCAAGCTTTAAAAATATTAATGAGATAATATATTAGAGAAATAAAGTTACAAGAGAAAATTCAGTTTCCCCCCCCCCTCCCGATTCTTTGCAACTTTAAGTTGAAATTTTTAAAAAATCACATACATGATAATTAACTGCATCTTCTTACCTTTAATCCCCATATTATTTTATCTTTGAATAACAAAAATTATAAATTATTTAACTTTACACAAACATCAAATATTTTAATTGTTTCACACACAGTAAATAGATTTAAAAATTTTAGAATTCCAAAAACTGAAGAAGCATTACTGAATAAAATGTTTTTGCTTTATAACTTCAATGGCTTTAAATTCCAAATTATCATTTAAAAAACAAGTTAATTATTATGTATATATTTTTCCACGTATTATTAAATTTGTAGTATGTTCAAGAAATTCAAAATTTGTAAGATAAGTTGTTTTTTCAGTAACTTCAAAAAGATGGGAATTTTATTTTTTAAGTAAATTTACCCTTGAAAAACTCAGGCCAATATGAATGGCAGCACTTATCAAATGTACAGAAGCCTTGCTTTGGCTTAAAACTTTAATATTTAAACAAGTGATCACCAAATCCTACTAGACAATCAAGAAATATTACATCTTAAGGTATGAATCCCAATGATGAAGGGCATTTCTTTCCTGTTATTTTGCTGATTTATGAATATAATCATTTGCACATCTGTTTTATAGAAATATTTGGTAGGCATAGTTCTTGTGTCATATGAACAATTCCATTTACCTCAATTATTACACCAGGACCATCTTGTTTCTGCATCACTCTCTACTTTCCATGCGTATTTCTCTAAAAATAATTATTCTAAACCACAACAGTTCTGTTCGACAAGCCTAATTCTCACTTGCATCCATTTAATAATTGAAATTTAACAAGCGTGCAAATAAACTAAGCAGGAGCAAAGGAACATCTAGTTGAATTATTCATTATAAATGTTTTTGAAACAAGGATTATTGAAAGAAAGATACATAATCTTGATTGATTTTATTAATGTCACACTAAAAGCAACCCAAAGGCTATTGGAGACGGACCTCATAATTTTGAATTTTGGTCATGTTGCGAGGACAACACCTGAACTGGGACCCACTTCCTAACTTCCAACACCACACTTACAGAAGTCTCAACAGATTTAACATGCATCAGCCCTGGCTTCACAGCAACTCTTTAGTAGCATAAAGGATCAAACCTACAACATGACGAAAACTGCAGAACCCAATTCCATGATCATGACCACTAAATTACCACATAATTTTGAACCATACTAAAATTATGAGGACATCTAGGCTGACACCAAATTCTACACTCTGTCATCATTAGAACTTTGAGCAACCACATACTTAACATGCATTAGCTCCAATTTAGAAGGACAATTCCATTATTCTACCTATTAAGCCATACACCCCTATTGGAAAGTCTGGAGCTCTTAAACCTATAACCAATACATAAAATACTATTTATGACAGATGGAAAACTAAACATTTAATCAATCATGTGCAGTTTCATCTTAAGAGCTTCTTGAAAGATACTATTTGAAAGAACCAAAGCTGCATAAATACCACCACACATTCCTTCGTTGCAGCAAAACACATACCTTCATTTAACGAAAAAACGGTTCAAGTAATTTTTACCAAAACTCCATAATTATTATATGTAATCATTAATAAAGCAATGAAAGTAGGGTAAAAGATTGATCCAAACAAAATGAAAATATTGATTAGGTAAGAAATTTACTAATTATCACAGTCAAAACATAAGTAACATTTAGGTATATGTGCATGTACATTTAGTAATATATTTATAATACATACTTCTGCAGGTGGAAAAGCACAAGAAAATATGTCTGCTAATGACAAAGGAAGATTATATTGAGCTAATGATGGACATTTTGGATCAATATCATATGCTGTTTGTAAGCACTGCACAGCAACTGAAAAAAAATTATGTTACAAAAAATTCACAAAACATATTAATGATGTATTTGACATAATTCAAAATGAGCTGGTAAAAAAATATGAAAATGGATAACAAGTTCTATAATCCAAATGCACATGAATGCAAATATTTTCTTAATTATATTTGTTGTATTTTAGTTATTACTTCAGCTATGTTTGACATGGTTAGTTTGGATCTATTGTTATTTCAAACACTGTGCATTTAACAGAAATTCATATTATATAAATATGAATAATATTTCATAAATTTAATAAGGCAAAAAATAATAGAATCTGTAATGGCAAGCACATCACTCAGTTAATTATTCAATAGTTTTACTTCAATAAACGATACAAAGATTAATCTTACCTTCTAAACTTTCTTTGGTGTCAGGGTTTGCTTCTTTACGAGCTTCCTCTTTCAAAAAATTTATAATAGACATAACTAATGTCATATTAGGCATCTGAAAAGGTTATTAAAAAATTTTTTAGAAAAGAAAATAATTTCATAGTTGTGTGTAAGAAGCAATATTTTTTCAAAGTATGAACAGTTGGAACAGAAAATGTATACCGTAGATTTCAAAAATAGGACTGAAAGCAGCCCTTAAATAAATTTAGAAATATTTTTTTTAAAAAAAAACAAATTTTTATTATTTATAAATAAACAAAATCTTAAAATGTTAAGAAATTTTATTCATGCTCTTGTAAGAGATCTCATAATTTATTCCTCTTATAAAAAATATAAATTCTAGAGATAACCTTTGTAAAAATTAAAAATTTAAAGAACACAAACTTGTGTGTAGTAAAATAATTTATAATTAACTGATAAAAAGCATTTTTTCTAGGATGAAGTTTTCAGTTAAAAAGAACCAAAAATTCATGATGGATAAATACAAACTTCCAAAAATATATACAAATTTTCATTTAACACATTAACTGACAGTACAGTTATAGCAGTCAAATACTTTATCCTGTCCGTATGTAATGACATTGGGAACTGTCATGATTATTTCCCTTAATAAATAAATGTCAGTTTGAGCAGTCACACACAATATTGCATTTAAATACATGAAAATACAAATAAACTGTCCTATCAGGATACTTGACAGTACCAAAAAGTGATTCAAAGAAGGAACATTTTAAAATGATCTGTGAATGTGTTGAAGTCAATTTTTAGAAAAGATACTATGTTTCAAAAATAAAAATTCATTCAAATATATTGCAAGAATCATTTGCATACAAAAAAGAGCCTCTATAATTTCATTAAGAAATTCAAATAAGCAAGTTAATTCTTGTTTTATTACATCAGTATTATGATACAGACATTTATTACAAGTCCTATTTAATGTTAATTACATGAATAAAGTAAAAGAAAATAATTATTTCTGTAAATTCAGATACATTATAAAAAAATAAAAACATATCGGAGAAAATATATTTCATTCATACACTTTTCGAGAGTTTCAAGCCCCCATTTTATCAGATCTTTTACTTAACAAAAATTCAATATTTCCAACGAGATGGGAAGAATTACACAAATCCTTCTTTTAAATGTATATTTTAAATAACGGGTTATTCAGAAGTCTGGACAAATTTGAAAATTAATAATTCTTGATTTGCACCACACAGAAGGAAAATAAACCAATTTTTTTTTGATGAAATATAAATTTCTTGAATACTTCTTTGAATAACAGATGGTGCTGCCAGGTTTCTGATATCAGATTATGTAAAGCAATAAAGAGCAGCTGCATCAGATAACAGTAGTCAAAGCTGTATGCATAAAAATGCTGTCTTCAGTGTAAAAAGCCCACTTGAGAATATGTTTCATATGAATTCAGAAATTTCTACTGTGGCATTATGAACATATGGTTGGATGAATGATAGAAGAACCATTTACATGTTCTGCAATTAACAAAATGATACAGAAATTTGAAACTACGGCTTCTAGCCTTTTAGAATTATCTAGTTATTTTTCTTCACACAGTTGAACAGAAAGTACAATGTATGTCAGCAGTTTCAGCATACCAGATATGCAGAACTCAAGTTTCCAGACAGGTAGGTTTGTCATACAGAAGTGTCTGGTGCACTGTGAATTACCAAGAAACAATATGAATACAAGTTGCAACATAATCATGAACTGAAATTTGGCGACAGCATCATTTGTCAAGATTTTGCAAATTAGGTATTCAATAACATGAACCAGCAGCAAGATTGTCTTCATATTGCATTTTGGATGGAATGAAGCACATTTCACACTGTCCAACAGTGTTAACATATACAATTATCTTGAGTGGATAATACAAAATATACATGCATTTGTTCCAAAAAAACCTGCATCAGCCAAAAGTGACCACCCAATCTGGCTTTAACACCAATTTCTTAAAATCTTTTTTTTTCTTCTAAAAAACACATGGATCAATAAGTCCCGAGACTGTGCGGTCGTTTTTTTTGCGATTTCCTCCTTCAAACGCACCAGCAAGTCAATATAATAATCACTGTTGATCGATTTACCTTTTTCGAGGTAGTCAATGAAAATCACACCATGCGTATCCCAAAAAACTGACGCCATGACTTTGCCAGCTGACTGCTGCATTTTCGGACGGCTTTCGCCAGCTGTGCGCCACTGCCGCTTCGACTCTGGAGTGTAGTGATGTATCCATGTTTCGTCCATGGTCACGTAACGACGCAAGAAATCTTTTTTTGTTGCGAGTAAATAGCGATAAACAGCTTTCACGAAATAGTACCTTTTCATGCAACAAATAATTTTCTAATTTTGTACTTTTCCCATTTCTGAACAATCTTACCTTAATTATTTACAATCATCAAAAAGCTTTCCTTTACCCATTTATTACCTATATCTTTTCTTAATTATATATATAAAAAAATTATCCCTTTAAGATAATTTGAATGGAACAATAATACATACACAGAAATAAGAATTTAATATTTCAACATAATTTCTTCCAGAGATAATTATAGGGAAAAGAAATTAATCTCCCACATGCAAGTTCAGAAAATATATATAGGACAAAATAAATTTTTCAATGTTTTTATGTCTCTCCTAACATAATGCTAAAGAACAAGACTAATTTTTCCCCATTTCCAAAAATGTATATTAATACAAGTTCCATAAAAGCACAATAATATTAAACTTTTCTATTTATCCTGAAATTGAAATATTAACTTAAATAATAATGATTGCAATTTTGTATACTAAACTTATAGTTAATTTTAATTTTGAAAGAGGACAAAGTATAAAGGTTGAAAAAAGAACATTTTATTTCTTAAAAATGTACAAATTTGTTCAACAAATTAAATGTAGGAAAAAAAAGGAGTTGCATATATATGATTCATTTAGAATGTAATTTATATGGACAAGCTACCATAATATTTAAATTCTTTATTATTAATGGTTAACTCTTATAAATAAATTGGTTAAAGTGAAGTATTGGATGCCCCTTGGCAATTTTAGCAAAAACATGACTTAGAAAATAGGTCATCAAAGTAACATTTAGTAACATGATGTCAAAAATGAACAATAAACATAAACGAAACTGATTCTAAGAAAACAGTAAATTTAAACATAGCAAAATGAGAATGTTAAGATAACACAAATTTTATTAAAAAATTAACAATATTTAATGAATTATAATTATTACATTCAATAATAATTATTTAGAATTAAAAATTATTATAATGTATACTTATATATTATAATAAATAAGAACTTGATTGCAAACTTAATATATAATTATAATTCAAAATGTAATTATGAATAATTATAAATTACAATATTTGATACTAAATTATAACTAAATTTTATTTTTAAATATATTAAGTACGTATAACTATTATAATTATAATCATTTTATCCATCTAAATTATATAAATGTCTATATTACATAAAATATAAAGAATAAAATAATTAAAATTTATCTAAAAAAATTTTAATAAATTTAAATGTATAGTAGCATTATGCAGTAACAATAATATAAAAAAAAAAGAATCATTTTTTTTAGAATAGTTCTATGAAGAAAGATAGATCCATACATTCATTCAAACCAAGCATTCGCTCTTTTTTAAAATTGAATCTTTACTAATGCAAAACTGTATACAAGCATGCATAAAAAATATACATTCCCCCCCCCCTTTGCTCCAAATTTTTTTAAAAAAAAAGTTAATCACTCTTTTCAGACATAATTAAAAGAGAAAAAAAATTAAAGAATCCCGCCAAGGTGTTCAACAACAAATGATTCAGGAGGGGAAAATCAAAAAAAAAAAAAAAAAATACTTAACGTACTTATAAAATATATCTTGCTGTTTTTCAAAAATCAACTGCCACTTTTAATGAATAGCAATCAAGAAAGAATACATGTGACTATGCAGAAATTGCTAAAAAGGAACTATCGCAGTCAACAAAAACCGATTCAACAAATTGAAATCGTTATCACACCCTAAAATTCCCAGTCACCAAGCGGCACCCGATACTTCCCTTTAAGCAATACAAAATACATACTTGCAATTTGATTAGAACTAATTTTAAGAGTGCTAAAGAAATATATGTACTTAAAAAATATAATGATACAATCTAATTAAAGAATCTGTCATCAACAAAATAGCTTTTAAGTAAATAAATCTCAAATTTTATAAAAATTTATGTACAGTTTCACAAGATATTATGATCTTTAATTATGAATAAAAAAAAAACTTAAGATTTCTTCATTTTACAATTATCTATTAAGATTCCGAACAATATCAATGTCTTGAAATTACTCAAGTAAAAACAGTATGATAAATACTTTTTCCTCACCAAATAATATGTATAACAATTCATAATAAAACAAACCATAAGAATTACTTTATTTATGATAAATCTTCATTTAATGAGAATAACGGAATTCTTCAATTTCATTCTATTATTGAAAACAAATTTTTTTTAATACTCTAAAATCTTCAGAAGTTGGATTGCTTTTAATTTTAAAAGCCTTTCAATCTTTTGTAATTCGTTTTTTATTCCTTTTTCTATGATATGCTTGAACAAAAGAATCAAATCCTTTTCGGAATATTTTTACAGCATTCTTTCATTACCAGAAAATTTTACACATTTCTTATATTATTCTTACTTTTAACAATGGGATTCAATAAATTAGAAAAGTTGCAAATTCAATAAAAAATTGAGAATTATATATGATAATTCAATTCTCAATATTTCTAGCCTGTAATCCAAAAGATTTTGAATATTCTAAAATCATACCTAATGTTAAAATTAATTTAAAAAAGCATTAACACTTAAATGGCGAAAGGTTACAAAAATATATCATACAAATATAAAAACTACATTTACAGCTTTTTAAATACTATATAATATAAGCATGACGCTTCACACACATTTTGAAAACGATAATGAAACAATGTTGAAGATGAAAGCCAAGATCAACTTAACATGTTAAGAGTAAAAGTGTACTTTCGTATTATTTGACAGTTATTAAAGTACTCTAAAAGGTATCAATTTATTAAAAACAGATAAGAATTTTTTGAAGAAATAAAAATAATTAAGAATCAATAATGAGTAACATTTAAGAAAGTATTCATGCAATCTGTATTGTAAAATGTACCATTAATAAGATACGCCTTTCGCTTTAAAATATGACTAGTTCAATAGCTAATTTATTTTTAACTTTATTACACCAAAGGTAAAAACTTTTACCTAAAAAATATATAAAAACTTTAAAATCAGTTTAGAAAATTACACTTCCTTTTGAACAGTTGAAGAAACATTCAAACGTCGAAAACGATGCAGTTAAAACTCTAAAGATTTGGAATATAATAATTTTGAGCAAAATGTATGGGTTATCAATACATGAATAAATATTAAAAATACTCAAACCAAAATTCTGGAAATGGTCCTATAATAATTCCGCTTAAAGGTATCTTAAAAACGATAGTTTGGAACATATTCCAACTCATTTATCAACAATTTACCACTTACACACAAAAAAGAAATCTCGGATGTAAACAATAAGAAATAAAATAAGAATTTTATTAAAAATTATCTCATAAATATAAGATTCTTGAACGGGGCATCAATGCCAAAGACTTGTCAGTTTTCAAATTCATTTTCATTACTGACCTTACATATAAAGTTTACATAAAACAAGTAACTTAGGTTTTGTCATGTTATTTCAAAAACGTAAAAATACATCGCTTATCACCAAAACTTATTGCACAATGAAAATTTGAACAATACCTTGAAATTTTTTTTTTTTTTCAAAATCGGAAAACAAGAAAAAAAATTCGAACTCTTTCGACTATTAGAACGAAACACGCCGATGAAAGAAATGTTTTACAGTTAAACTTTGATGACGAACCGAACCGTTAACTAAATCTAAAGTACTGCCACTTTTCACAGCAATAAAAAAAATTTATGATAACTTCATTTTACGAGTAATCTATTAAACGAGCTTTAGCAGGCGTTGTTTCAGTCGAACCACATGTTCGAGTCTTACTTCCCCCTAAGATTCCTCGTGTAGAGGTGTTAATGTATGTAAAATCTATCGGGATTCAAATACCTCATATTTAGCAAGTCGGTGATGAGGAGATTGTGGTACCTACTTAGATACTGACCTCGTCACCTGATCGTGGGTCCAAATTGTGGGATGTATTAGCAGTGGACGGAGAACTCCTTGTGTCTGGTAACATTGGATATCAATCAACATTTAATAAACGAAAACGTAATGGGTTCCATAATATTTTGTAATGGGGGTACGACATTATTTAAAAACTCATCCTGTTTCCTGAACTAACAATCATTCCAGACTTTTAAGGGGCCAGGATAGCGAATTCGAAACGGTGGAGAGCACGTGGCTGGTGTTGTTTCTGTCGAGTCATGTATTCCAGTCCTGATGTTACTAAAGACTCATCAAGAGCATGGCTGATACACGTTAAATCTGTCGAGGTTACACGTTAAATCTGCTAATCTGCGGAAGTTAAGAGACTGTGATGCCAACTAGATGTTGTCCTCGTCAAATTACCAAAGCTCTAAATTTCGAGGTTCTTTGCCATTAGCCTTGGTGTTTGTTATACTGAAGTAATAAGCAACCAGTCAAACAATCCATATAATTTTATGGATTCCTATATTGCTAATTGTGTTTTCTTTTTAAAAAATTTTTGTCTATAGTATTGATATCACTCTTTAAGTTTTGAGTGGCACTACCATTCTAATAACAACTGCTGCATAAAAAAAATTCTATGTTAGTGGATTTACTCTTATCTCCTGAAAAACAAGACATAGATCAGCTCAAGAATCGGAATGTTATTGTGCTCATTCTGCTTTTTTCATTACTTTAACCATTTTTTTTTTTTTTTATACTTATTGAAGTATTTCGGTAAGAATGACAAACTTTTTTCCGTTTATTTAACGAATTGACTCAAACTGAGTCATTCGCGGCTTAAGATAATTGATGTAAGCGAACAATTGTAGTTTCCAATGGAAGGCAAGATAGAGGTAAGAAATACAAAGTATTTTAAAACATCAAAGAACGAAAAGGAAATTGTGATACAAGTTCCTTTTGAATAGTTGCGGGTCAGACTTTGAAATAAAGAATTTTTTTTTATTACTCGTACTCTCCAAAAAATATTTATCTCTGCTATTTTCTCTTGCCTTACTTGTAATATAAGAGAAAACAGCAGAGATACATTTTTTTGGAAAGTAAAAGTAATTAAAAAAAATTTCTTATTCCAAAGTCTCATCCGCAAATATTATACAATGAAGTAAAATAAAAGTTCCAAGACATGATAACATTATAAATACTTTCTTTTCTAGAAATGGTGAGATAATTGTTTCTTCCACAGAGCCCTATATATGAAGCAAAGATACAATCTTTAGAAATTTAATGAACATTCCAGTTAAGGCTAGAATCATACTTGTATGTGAGGGAATCACTTTTCGATTCCTCCTTCATAAAATTCCTACTAATGTGTTGCTGAAAGATTTAATTAATGTAGAGGCACAGTGGAAATGTGTCGCTTTATAAGATCCGGAACATGCTTGGAATTTCCTCTACTTTTAATAACTATCCTAGGGACAACATTACCAGAAAAAATTAAGCTTTGGTTCATAATCCACAAAGTCAGCTCTGCATAGATTAACTCAAACAGTGTCTTAGTGTTCTGTACCTATCTCGATTTTCCCAACAACCTGTAACTAGATTAAATAGTGGCACATCCCGTTTAGGAGCGTATACTCTAATAATAATTGCATCAACTGTAAAAGAAATCTCTCGATTAACTCTCCACAATATCTTATATACATTATGGAGGAACAAATACTGGAATTAAAGAGTAGACAACACTTAGCATTACCAAAAGCGAGAAGATTTCATAATACTAATACAGAGAATTATTCCACAGAATTGAAAACCAATACTCAAAATAATAACATGCAAGAACTTTTAAATCAAAAATTTTAAAAAATAATAACTCCTTTCAGACCGTGTAAAAAAGTAGACATTATTCCTAATGGAAGCTTTTCAAAAAGCCTTAGAGACAATGTTCACCCCTTTGTGTAACATCGTGAACATTGGGGCATGCACTACATCCCCAACTAGAAAAAATTAAGCACTAACGGTAGTAAAAAAAAAAAAATGCTAATAACTTAATTTCTGGAATGTTTTTAAAAATAAGGATGCACCACAACTGGACGACTACCGCATTGGAACGGTAATTGCTCTGTTTGGCGATCTTGGCACTTTTCGAAAAAACCTTCAACTCCTCTAAGTAAAGATTCCCCGGTATTTTTTTTTTTTTTTTTTTTTTTTTTTTCCAATTTCATTCATGAATTTTTTACAGTGGAGCTGTAGAGGCTTAAAAAGAAAATCCCTTGGGTTAAATACTTTACCTTCCCCCCCCCTTTTCACAAGCAGATTTTTGGTTATTTCAGGGAACTTTATTGACATGCGAAGATAGCTTAAATATTCCCAATAAAACAACTTTTAGATTGGATAGAGAAAACAAATCAGAAAAACTGCTAATAGCAGAACTAGTGAGGATTTCTATCGGACTAATTCCTACACATATCACGCAAATACAAAAATTAGAAAGATTTGTATTTAAAATAGCCATCTGTAGCATCCTCGTCTACATGACTGATAGCTACTCCCCAAGGTAACTCAATATCTCATCATAAAATCTGTTTTGGAATCACTAACAGATCCGGCCTTTGTTTTTTGGTTTTTTCAACCTCCATCATCCGATGTGGGGATCGGGTCATTTTTCTAAGTTAAGAAATGATTTTGTTGATTGGCTATCGAATTCGAAATTTGTTATCCTCATTACCACTGTTCCCGCCCATAGAAGTACATTTGGTAAAATTTCCCAAATAGAAATCACACAATGTTCACCAACCTTTTAGGGATATATTAATAACTATGTTCTGAACTGCTCATCTGATATCGATCATTGTCACATCAATGTACAGTTCTAAGGTCTTAAGCAGGATAAGAACATGTAAAAAAAATAGATAAATTGGCAGGAAGTAATGAGTTAAGCACAATTTGCGTTGAGTAACTCAAAAGAAGACAAAACAAGCCTCACTGATACTGTTTCTACAATAATTAAAAATAATACTCGAGAAATTCGACTATCAAATAGATCCTTTCCACCGTGGGGGAAGAGCACTTGTAATAATTTCCTTAGATTTAAAAAAAATTTCGGAAAAAGATATTCATATTTCCTTCAGCTATGGAATAAATATAAGCAATATTCGAGCAAACTTAAATTTTACTTAAAAAAGAGGCAAAGAGAATGTACTGCGATACAATATGCAGCAATGCATCGAATCTAAGAACCTTTTACAACACCCTTTAGAGATTCTCTACTCATACAAATCCTAAATCAACTTTACATATTCTTCAAGTAAATCACTCAACTGCAAAGTAAGATCAACATTTTTGCCGATTTTTTACATTCAATAATTTTCGTTATTTGCAATAATGTAATTGCTCGCCTTCAGTCATCAGTTAGACAACTGATGTAGTTTTTGGTCTAGTTCACATTTTCTAAAATATTATAGAATTTAAATCGATTGGTTTAGGTAAGTATTCTGATACGGTTGATTTATTAGTTTCATTAAAGCATTATTAAAAAAACTTTGTATATCAATAATTTTTTAATTTTAGTTGAATATTTATTTCATCTCCAAGAAATGTACAGAAAATTCTCCTAATTTTTTATAAAAAAAATGTATCAAACCTTTAAGTTAATTTATGTAAGTTCACATTTTTCAGATTTCCAAGGATTGACATACACACATGTAAATATTGTGACTGATAAATTTCAATTCGTAAGAACTTAATGAAATTTAACAAAATCATTTAAACAAACAGTGTTTCATAAATTTAGCACACACACACAAACAATGGGCTTAACTATCTTTAATGAGCTAACTTAAAAAAAACTATCATGGAACTTGATGGTATAGGATTCAAAGTTATAGGCGTTGTTTCTGACAATAATTCTATAAATTGAAAAACAATATCCAACTTTTCTGTTCCTCCCAAATTGAGCATTGTATATCCCCATCCTTCTGATCCTTCTAATCCTTTATTTATTTATTTTTTTTGTAATTGATTCAGTACACATATTTAAATGTATCCGTGACAATTAGATTAATAAAAAAAAATACAGGGCAATGTTTTTATTTTCCAGATTTTGAAGATCTTCATAAGTTTCCAGTATTAGAAGCAAATTTCTCTACACTTAAGCGACTGTATGACATAGAAAGCAAAAATTTAGTAAAGTTTGCTTATGGTTTAACTTTAAAGGATTTATGTCTTTCAAATCTTCAGAAACGAAATGTGAAACTTCTGCTTAAGATATTTAATAACTTTGTTATTCAGAGGCTTCAACAATTAGGAGAGCAACTTACTCTAATTAGTTATGAAACAACATCACATTTTATTTCTTTGATTTGTACGTGGTGGAAAATTGTTAAAGTTAATACATCTATAAAGGGACAACATTTGCTTGATTCTTATCAACAACCGATTACTTTATCCCCAGATAACAAAGGTTGTGAATTCTTATACGAAATTTTATTATGGTTAGATTAGTGGAAGGAAAAAAATTGTACTGCTAGAACCCTAACTAAAGAAACACATCTTGCTTTTATTCATACAACATATGCTTTACTTGAAATATCAAAATGTTGTATAAATGCATTAAAATTTCAGTATTTTCTTCCCAGGAAAATCCAAACAGATGCATTAGAAGTCGTTTTGGGAAATATAGGACACTTTCAGGTTCTCAATATTTAATATTAATTCGACAGCTTTATGAAGTGGAGCTAAACTAAGAATGCAAATTTTTTTACCTCTAACTTTAATTTCGAACACTTATGGGTATCTCAAGTTAAAAGACATTGATTTAGAATATTTGTGCAATGAAAGTCATTTAGAGTCTTCAATATTATATGATTTTAATATAACACTATCTGAAAAATATTTTTGCGATGCTGAATCTTATCTACATGTTTTAACATATTTAGATGGTGTTTGTGCAAGAGCAGCATTCAAAAAGTTAAAATGTGACCTTTGTTCCAAATCACTTATTCTCATAAAACATTTGAACTAAATTCTAATTATGATTCAACTCGTAATATAGACAGAGGAAGCTTATTGTGCCCTACCCCAGATATTGCCACTGCAGTACTCTACAACTATTTAACTACTTAGAAACTTCTTTCAAAATATTAAGAAAATATGTTCCTTACACAAAATAATCAACGTCTAATTGCCTCAGAAATATCGATTAGCTTGATAAATTCAAATGAATTTTCTTATGTGACGAACTTTACAACAATGATCATGCTTCTGAGCTAGTTTTAAAGCATATTATCTACACTTCTACAAATGCTTTATTAAATAACTACTGTAGGTGGGAAATGATGTTAAAAAAGTTGCAACAAAAACAAAAACAAAAAAAAAAAAAAAAAAAAAAAGGAAACTGCATACTTTATTAGCTAAACAACTTGCTTTATTTATATGTATGGATACATTTTTAATGTATATATATTTATTTTCATGTATATAGGGTTGAAAAGATGATACTGGAGAACATGAGCTTTTCGGCACTTAACCCTTTGAGGGGTGGTACATAAAACACATTAAATGTAAGTTAAAATTCATCTGATATGAATTAATTATCCTAAAAGGACACAATATCAAGCGGTAAATTTAATTTTTATTTATTTACTGAATTTTAAGACCCGTTATATATAATATACCACCACCCCTCTAGGACATCATATTTGCACTTTTGTTGTTTCGTATTCCTTCGAAGAAATAATAAATATTTTCATAAAAAGTATATTATTTTAGTTAATTTGGAAAATATTAGGATCACAAAACACTTTTGAAAAAATGAGAACTTTATGATGTTATTTTTTTTTATTTCTCAGAGTGATAATTTTTGTGAA
>BMAW01024589.1:242744-310278 GCA_019974015.1 Nephila pilipes
GATAGGAAAGCTGTTTTATTATTCCTCGAAAAGATACATTGAAGCCCGCCCCTCCCACTCTATTTTTCTGGTTTTATCATGTTAAGTTTGCCTGGGCCTAAGAAATCCCATCAGGCGGTGCCCATCTGCGTTTCTGTAGCCTTTGGGCATGGGGCACTAATTATTAGCTAGTGTCCGGGCCAGTGGAGTAGCTACAAATATATCAGTCATATCAATAATACGGTGCCCCAGAGGTAAGGGGCCCGAACATGAGTAAGCGAAAAATCTTAAAATGTTATCGATAATATTATTGACAGGGGAATGAATAATGAAACACTCCCTCACAGCTCTATCCAAGCAATTAATCGATACACATCCTCTCCCTGTTGAATAGAGTTTCGCTTTGGACAGTTTCCATTTGACGTCATCGGCTGTCTCGAGTTGAGATGGTAAGTCTATTTGACGCGTGCACCGTAACCGGTATATCACTAGCTAAAATGAATAAGAGAGTAAAAGAGCTTACTTTTTTCTACGAAATAAAACCATTCAGAATTTAAAAAGATATTTTGTGAGAATTGATGTCTTATTGTTATAATTGTTCGTTCCATTATTAGTATTGCTATTATCCAAGGCTTTCCGTGGCCGCAGTAGCTTAAAGATCATAGTCACGCATTCGCAGCCGGCATTGTTATCGTCGTGTTGTGGGTTGAGCCTCAATGCCACTAAAGACCCGTCGTTAAGCGTGGCTGATGTATGTTAAATCTGGTTGAGGGCCCAAGTTTTCTCGTTGGTGTTGTGTGGAAGTTTGGAGAGGGAGTTGTCACCTCAGGTATTGCCCTCGTAACTTGACCGAGGTCCAATAACCTTCGTGTTGCTTCTTAGTACGAATTTAATAAATAATCGTATCATACACTTTACTTGATTTAAAACTTAAATTTCAATTTTACATATACTTGCACAGAATATGAAATGTCTATTGTTACACATCGCTTTTTTTATTATCAAAGATGGTATAATGAGTAAATTATATTAAAGAATTAAGAAATAAACCTTTTTGCACCATCTATTCGTGTACTCAAAAATTTTATTACTTGTACATCTCCTTCAAAAGTTATCTTAAGCGTAACTGAAAGTAAGTCAATTTCTGATTTTTATTCTTATGTTTATGCCTTACGATTTTTTTTAAAGAAAAACATTAATTTAGCAGCGAAAATTGATTCATTATGTGAAAATCTTTATTCTCAATTTTATTCTCGTCGAATTGGGAACATTACGATAGAACTAAATATTCTATTAATCGTAATTGTTACTTAAATGTTTTTAAATAACTCCTCATAATAATCTAGAAATTCTGCGTAGAAACAAAGTGAGAGTAATTTGGAAACAATTGGAAATATTTTTAACAAAATTTTATTTATACATTGTGTTTTCACCTCCGAAAAAAATATTCTATACAATATTTCAATATTCGTTGCCTAGGTAGTTGATTTTAAAAAATATACTATTTGAATGATACGTTCAGAAAAATGTCTCAAAATAGTAAGAGCTGTTACTTTTTACATTAAAATGTAAAATTTTTTAATTCAATTGCTACGGACACCCTTTCTTTGTTACACCATAATCCTTTGATATGGACATTGAAATATTCCTTTTATTTATATCTGTTTCGAAATAAAAAAAGATAATAATAAGAGCAATATGATTACTTTAGAGAAGAAATTGAAAATATTATCAACATCGAATAAGTATCATGATCAAAGGGGAACTAATGAAATAAACAAATAAAAAATGGACGTAGTTTTGCATAAAATCTGCAGAACAATTCTTTAACATCACCAAGTAATATATTTCTGAATTCAGTGACTGTAGATAATCATCAGATTTATATATATTAAGTCTTAAAAATTGTGTTTTATATTAAATAATTAAAAATCAACCGTTCAGCTTGATTTTCCCAGTCTCTAATTTTCAGACATTCCAACAATATTTAAAACAACTTTGGGTGCAAAGCTCCAATGTTTTACATTTCTATAGCACTTCTTAATCTTTATTCTGTGAACCTCCATTTTGTTAATGGTATCATAAAATTGTATATTTCTTGCATGATAAATATTAAAAAAATTAATAATTTAAATCTGTATAGTTTTTTTTAATTTAAAAAATATTTAAATATTTATATAAAATGGGAGACTTACAGAATACAGACATTATTAAACTTTAATTTGATATGCATTATATATCTCGTTTAATTTTTTCATAATAAATTAATAAATGTAGATAAATTTGACTATATAAAATTGTTGCTACTTAAGAGCTCTTATTTAAACTGTAAAATAAAGTCATTATATCAATTGCTTTCACAAGTTAAATTTGGGCATCTTCGAAAATAATTTATTGCTATATTTCTGTTGACAAATGCTTAGTAATATACCTATAGCTAAAACTATCCATAAGTTTCTTATTTTATCTTTTTTTTTCTAGTTTATTCTTTATGCGACTATCATTACTGCTTTCTTCTAAAAAATAAATGAAATTTACTGTTTTAATATTCAGTGCCTATTTTTCCTTTAAAAGTTTTTGAATGGGAGAAGAGTAAATCCCTACATCTCCCTATATCAAAGAATGCTGATTTTTTCAGCATTCTTTGAAATGGATCGATCACGTTCTTTCTTCTGAAAAAAAAAAAAAAAAAAAAAAAGCAAAAGCAAAAGAAGCAGTCATCTAGTGTAACAGTTCAGAAGACGCGTTCCCCTTTCTTAGTTTTACGACTAAGAAACCTTAAGTCTCTCATTATTAACACGCTTCCCTTCTTTTAGTGGAAAGGATTATCCTATTGACAGAAGGGCTTGATACATTTTTTTATTGTCTACCATGAAATTCATTGACTAAAATAATTGCACCAAAAGCCTTGCAACAAGCAACGCCATCTAGAAGCAGTAAACAGTTCTTTAAGCTTCAATACGGGAAACGTTCTTTTACATTAAGTTTGCGAACTATACCCGCATGTAATGTATGAATTGTTTCAGAAAATTCACATAAGCTATCACTGAATATTTTTTTAGAAACACTTTCTTGAGAGGTATATAATTATTATGAAAATATTTGAATTCGTTCTTTTGTTTTAAGTAACAATTTGAAATCCACCACACTTTATGAAACAAATATAGAAATTGTTTCACCTCATGGAATTAACTTTTTCAGTTTAGTTTCTCATTGGGATTTGACTTAAAACTATCCATTAAATTAAATTAAATTAAAATAAATTATGCTGCTTTAGAATTTCATCAACTTCTATGCATTTAAGATAATTTTTTCTATTTTAATATCACTATCACTGAAACCTGATTTTCTAATAGCATGGAAACAGATTTAAAAAATTCAAAATTATCTACTTTAGATCCTATCAAAGTCTTAATAAGGAAAGTAAATAAATTTTAAGCAATATTTGTTCGAGATTATTAAATTTAGCCTATTATTGTTGGCAAATCTAAATTACTGTCTGAGAATAAAGATTTGAAAAAGTGTCTTAAGTATCACAATTTAGTATCGCCTTAGTAATTGGATGATTACACTTCAGCGAAAAATTTATTTCATTTTAATCTTTTTTCTTATATTACACGATGTTGAAATTTCACGCCAAAAGAATCACTTCTTCAATAAGCTTTTGTGTGACGGCCTTAAAGATTCTTACTTTGAGGAACTCTGTAAGGAAAAAAAATTTAAAATTGAAAGGCAGCTTTAAACATTTTTTTTTTTTTACTTTGTATCATTTCAAAACTTTTTTTTGTTTGAAAAATTAATTTGAGACTGATTACAGAAATGAACATCTCATTACAACCTCACAACACAGTAATAAATACTACTATCATTCAAGGAAACGATGCTCATTTTGCAATAATTTTATTGATATCTCATAGATTATGGGAGCTAAGGTTAACAAAAGCTACTCAATAAACACTCTTTTAACTGCTTAGTAATAATGTGTAATAATTCTTTTGTATATAAAATGGCATTCAGTTTGAAAGGGACAATTAATGAATTCCGTTTAAATTAGTGTATTGAGTCCGGTTATCGTAAATGTGCGCGTTTTATTTCTCCTAACTTTGGACTTTCTACTAATCCAAGTCTTGTGCAGATGATGGAATAGAATAATAAGAATGAAATTTTTTGTTCTGTTCATTTGATTTTCTCAACTCTGTTGAGGACTTGATTCTACTTTTGCCAATAAATTCGTTGATACTAATAACTTGATTCCAATTTAAAAAAAAAAAAAAAAGGTGGGGAGGACTTGAATGTAAACACTAATCCTGATGAAAACAAATGGTTATGTCATTATTCTAATTTCAAATTATCATTTTTATAGTATAAAATTAACATTAAAGATACTTACGAGTAAGAGTGCGTGCTTATAGTTTAAATACACTATTTTTAAACTATCAAATAAACCATAAATTTAAAAATATAAAATCAAATCTGGGCCTGTGGGATCAAATATTGTTAAAATCGAGGTATGAGGTAAGGAAAGCATTTTCAATTTCAGGTTAATGTGATCTGAAAATAAAATTTGAATGAGGGAAATTTAGATAAATATAATGAAGTTATTGAGAATTGTTGCCAAGATGTCAAATATGTCTAGCCATTTTCAGAAGGTTTTGAACGTGAAATTTTTTTAAATTATTCAAAAAGGCATCCATCTTGCTCTCTTTTGTCTAACAAAAATTAGTTAATGGTAGGTGGAAAAATATATTATGTTTTAGTTTGGTCACATTCAAATTCCCGGTCTGAACCATGAGGGAAGAGTTATTTTGAAATGTAGAGGATACGCCTAAATCAAGCAACTTTCATTTCATCTCATTAAGCAGATAAGTAAATAATTAGACTAGTAATTAATAGGGTTACCCAATAATGAAGCGAATTTATATAACAATACCCTAAATTACAAATATATTTGTTTAACCTCTGCCAAAAACTAATTCCAGTTAAAAAGTCATAACAACTTGATGTATAAAAGCAATGCGAGACATCTCTCTTTGTCCTCTCTTTTCCTTTCGCGCTTGTTTACTATTTTTGTTTATCAGCCATATGGATGGAGATAAGGTTTTTGCCTGCAGGAAATAATTGTTGATTATGTTTTATTATAGTTTAAGTTTTTAAAATATAGCTGCTTTTATTCGGATGCGTCCATTTGCCTTCTGTTGAAATACGTTAACACCCATAGGTGATACACAAATGCTGTAATTATCTGATTTTTGGAGTTTTAACATGTAGGGGATTTATCTGCCTCTCCGTAACTTTAAGTACTTGAAGATTTATGTAAGTAAAAATAAAGGAACTTTTTAAGTATTTGTAAATTACAAAAAAAAATTATAATGTGATGTAACTGTTTACTAACGTCACACTGAGAAGCAACACGAGGGCTACTGGAAAGTGATTTTGAATATTGGTCAAGTGACGAGGACGATACCTGCACTGACACGTCCCGCTTCAAACTCTTATACCATACCAATAGGAGAACTTAGGATCTCGACATCTTCAAAGAACATCAACCTCGATACACGGTCAAAAAATTATGAAGTGTATAAATAAGTTTCAGAAATTATGTTTGTTGAATTAATTAGTTGTTATTGGAAAGGGTAAATATTTGGATCACTTTTCATGTAGAAAAATGCTCTGACGTTAGTATAAATTCATGGGGCTGCAACATATATATTATTTATCGCACTCAGCCTTTAGAACTCAGAAGCGTTCAATAAATACTCAATTACTCTTTCTATCATAAAAAATCAAGCACACATTCTCAAATAAAATGAAGGAAGCGAAATATAGAACATTTTATATTCAAGAGAAATTAAATTCTCAAAAAGAAACATAAAATGTATTAAACACTTTTTTCTCTACACGATAGTGATATCAAAATAGGGTATTAATACCGAAGCATATATTTACATGAAATTTTTTTCCGAGAATAGCTGAAATTCTAAAACACTATAAATAGGTGAATACGCTCAGTAAATTCCTTATAGATAGTAATAAATTAATTCCTTAGATCTGTTCGTAAATTTCTTTCTTGACTATAATTAAGGGAACATTGTGCAGGAAAAAGAGAGAAATTTTTTAAAAAAATCATAGAAAAAAATTCAAGACGCAGTTATCTATCATCAACAAAACATTTTATTAAAATTTCACAGTCATCTAATGTATTTGTATGTCACGGTACTGAGTACTTTTCAAAGATCCTTCGTTTCGATTACATTCATTTTTCTTACAATGAAATTTCTTAATGCATTCTTGCATTTAAAAAATTCCTTGCTGTTGAAATTTTGCTGGAAAGCTACAAAATCTTACAATTCCATACAATAAATACTACATTTTGATTATTTTGATACTTTATTTATAAAATTTCGCTAATGAAAAATTATTCAAAAGTTTATTCAGAAAAGAATTACTCTATAAAATGCATTTTTTTTTTACTATTAACGATTTATTTCAGAAAACCATTGATCAAATTATTTATTTTATCTTAAAATATAGGCAGAAAATTTTATAAAAAATTTATTTTAAATTTTAAACCCTAAGAAAATTTTAAATATGTGAATAAATGGCAAAACATTTAGATACTCAAAATGTTACGAATACTTTTAAAAACACATTCTAAAATCTGTCAAAAATTTAAGATTTTAACATTTTGAGACCCTAAATTTTTATGATTTTTTTTTTGTTTCAAATGTTATACATATCACACATATATATGAATTCGAATTACATATTTAATTTATTTTCTGATGAGATAAATTTATGTGGTTTTATATATTCTGAAAAAATTAGTACTTAGCTCTTATGTATTGTTATATATTAAGCAAACGCTATTAACCGAAACAACCCACATATTAGAATTATCCCGAACAAATTAATATTATATATAAATATAAATTTAAACAAAAGATACGTTAAGTTGGTAAATTTCATCAAAACAATAATCTAACTTAAAGCTGTAATTAATATAGATGATCATTGATCAAATGTACTATATCATCTTGTGTTTTATGCTGTCAATAGGCTCAAATTCTAACTAATGAAAAGACCTAAACAAGGAGACGTGTATGAAAGCCTCAGAATATGCTTGTTAGTGTTACGGATATAAGTAGATCGGATAACCTCGGGATGTACGCTTACCCGTCGACAGTCAAGGTCTTGCGTTTTTTCAAACTGAAGGAAATCAACTGACAGTTGTCTCCTATTTCCTTTCATCGTATGATGAGAAAGAGGGTCTTTCCACATTAATTTGACTTCTTGATATTGCTATTGTTAGTCAAGAGAAATTAGGTTCCTTTTCTTTTTTTTTTCTCTTCAAGCGCATAACGTTCAAGAAAAATTCACATGAATGAAACAATCTTCTTTTCAAACTTCGCTTGCGTCTTACTAAATTTTACCAAGTGTTACTGAAATATTATTTCTAATGATTTTCCCTTCTCACATTTAAATATTATATTGAGTATCCTTATAATGTTAGATTCTTGAAATACTTGATATTGTATTTTGATAATATTGCATGTATAGCTTATTACGAATATTAAAGCTCCTCGTACCAATTTTTAATTGCTCATCCAGCAAGCTCCCCTTTAATATTAAATAATTAAAGATATTCTTAGAGCTTTAGAGAGAAAAGAGAAAAATTTTCACCTGAGCATTGAAAACTTATTGTGAACTGCAGATTTTATGTAGTGGTTTATTTGTAAAATGTTATGAAAAAACGAAAAAGTTCGTTTGTGAAACCGAAATTCAAAGAATGCAGCGAAACTTACATTAAAATTTAATACCTATTAAAATCTAGATAAGTTAGACAAAGAATGAATGCTTCTATTTTAAATGTATTAGATTATTCTAAAAATGTAATGACAGTGATCACATGAGACCCTCTTTATAAAATACATTTCAGAATATTCCTAAGTATGTTTAAGGAAATAAAATAATTAATAAATTTTATTCTTGCAGTACGTAACAACAGAGTTTAATAAAGCAAAAGGTGAAATTTAAGTTAGCAAGCTACAACAAAATAAAAAAAAACTGTATGTTTATAAGAGTGCATATTAACCAAAATAATATGAGAGATTTATTTTTATAAAGCTGTAAATACGGTCGATAACTTGTAAATGAACATTATTTGAGTTTTTTCCATTGCACACTAAAAATTATTTAATTAGAAATTCTTTCAAATTCTTCTCTTTGAAAGAGTAACTTACATTTTTTTCCTTCTTTCTTGTAAATATGACAAGATTTAGCTAAGCAAATTGAAAAGATTAGGGTTAAAAATATTTACTGAATTAGTTTGAGAAATTCCTACAAATATTTACTGAATTAGACGGGAAAAAATGAAGTATTATGTTGATGCAGACAACTGCGTATCTATAAGCATTGTTGAGAAATTAATATTAAACACCTGTTTATCTTTATATTATGTTTATCTCCAATTCTTTAAGTTCATAAACTGTAGGGAATGGGTATTACTAAGCGCCTTTAAATTATAAATCCATTTAAAACGATTTTTCAACTTGACATACATATTTATCTAAGCATGAAAAAAATTTAAAATAAGGAAAGTTTACATTCATGTGTATAGATGCATAAGAATAACTGACAGTTGATGTAAATACTAATATACCTGATTGTAACTGAAATCCTCAATTTGAAATTAAGACATGGTAAAATGTATAGTAAATAAATCGATATGTAGCACTTATTATGACGTATTTATTCTATGAGATAGAATGGCCTGGTTGAAAACATAGAATTTAAAAGTATCAGTCATTTAACAGGTCTCTGAAACTGTGACATAGTCAATAAAAGCATAATGATAGAATTTTTTTTATTCCTGTGCTAATATTTCAATTTCAACTTTACAGATACCAACGAACAAAACTAATATTAATTTCCATTTACGAACAATACTAATATAATTTCCTCTTAGAAATAGTGTGAAATCTAGAATGGATCTTAGGTCTATTGAACGCTTTTTAGGTCCAAAAAGAAAAGCTAGTTTTATAAAGTAAGAGAAGAAATAATTTTTAAACGTTAAAAAAAGTAGCACTTTCTAAAATTTTTTCAACTTAAACAAAACTTCGTTGATGTAGTGTGCGCTTACGTAAAGATATCTAAAACTAAGATTCTGAAACTTTCATTCATCAATGTCATAGAATATTGTTCAATTTATATCTATTGACTAGAAGAGGAGATCCAGACTCTGTCTAACGCTTTCTTAAGATCTAAAAATACTGCTTCGGCGTAGTGTAGACTGATCCGGAAATATCTGAATCTGCCTGAATTATTTCGCCCTAAATATTTTGAAAACGACCGAAAGATCAGGTCGAAGTTCGACGGAATTGGAGATAAGGATGTTATTTTTAATTATGATAAAAATATTTGTTCTAATTGTTTTAACGCTCTCACATGAGCTATACTGAATGTTAATAAGTAAAATATCTGATCTATAAAAGCGGATATTTGTAGGTCACAGCCAAGATTTCAAATCAAAATAACCATCCTGGTATCTTAACTTATTAAGAATTAGAAGATTTAAATTGAAATTGTAGAAATTCTGTGAAGTGAAAAGGAATATTTTAGAACATCGACTTCATTGTACCTACATAATTTTATTGATTTTTGAAATATGTCTGGTTCAAAAAGTTTTAGTTTAGTTTGAAATGTTTAAAAAACTTTAACTTGTTCTGAAAAATTTGAAAATATTTTCCCCATTCTATGTAAAAATTTTTTTTAATATACTGCTGTTTGTAGAAAATGCAACACCATGAAAGAATCATCAGAATCAAATGAAATTTAATGCAGAAACGACTTGTACTGATACAAATAAATGATGAAATTTTCAAAACAAAAGAAACAAATTAAGCGTCCGAAATCAGTATTTGGTGCAGTCACCATGCGCTGCAATAAGTGCTGCTATACGACGTGGCATGGAGTCAAACAGATGTTGAATATCTGCTTGAGGAAGAGAATTCCATATCGCTTGTATGCGCAACCAAAGTTCGTCTTTGGAAACTGCAGGACGCGGATCACGAGCGAGACGCCGACCAACCATATCCCACACGTGCTCAATAGGCGACATATCCGGTGAATAAGCAGGCCAAGGAAGAAGTTGCATGCGTTGTGCTGAACAGAAGTCTCGAACAGTCCGCGCAACATGTGGGCGTGCATTATCCTGCTGAAAGATAGCTCCAGGGATGCCTTGAAGGAAAGGAACGACTTCGGGCTGTAGCGCTTCACGGACGTACCTGTTGCTATTGAGATTACCCTCAATTCGTATCAAATTGGATCGTCCATGATACGAAATCGCACCCCAGACCATAACTCCGGGTGTTCGACCACTATGTCGTTCAATAATACACTCAGGAAGGCAGCGTTGACCGGCATAACGTCTAACACGAACACGGCCATCATGGGTCCACAAATTGAAGCGTGATTCATCTGAAAAGACAACTTGGTGCCAATCAGCTCGCCTGTCTCTGTGCTCAAGAGCCCACTGCCGACGCAGCCGTCGATGATTCGCCGTGAGGGGAATCCTGTATAAAGGCACCCTTGCACGCAATCCACGGCGCAGCAGACGACGACGAATTGACGAAGCCGACAATTGTACACCTGTAGCAGTAGACCAACGTGCTGCCAGCTGCCTGGAGGAAGCTGTGCGATCATTCACCGCCATGCGGAGCAGGTGTCGATCATCGCGCTCTGACGTCACCTTCTGTCGTCCAGTGCCTGTTTTTCGAGTTGTTCGGTGCTCGTCGGTCCACTGCTTCCAAACTCGCATCACTGTGGAACTGTTCCGCTGCATACGAGCTGCTATTGCGCGATAGGAAAATCCTCCTTCTCGAAGGCCGATTATCCTCCCTCGTTCAAACTCCGTAAGTTGCTTGAATTTCTTATTCTTCCGTCGTGGAGGCATACTCAGGTCTCACTAAACGTTTGCCACTAACAAATAATCATAGACTTTTTTCAACGTCCCGCTACAGCACTTTATTTATACGCTTTCAGCATCAATTCAGAGGGCGCTGCGCGCGCCGCGCACGCGCGATGGCTCTGAAACTTTATTAATTTGCATAATATCCTATAATTGACATTTGCTGCGAATTTCATTTGATTCTGATGATTCCTTCATGGTGTTGCATTTTCTACAAACAGCAGTTTATAAGTCATCATAACTAATTAATAATCACATATTTTTAATTCAATGTGGGGAATAACGTTAAATTCAGTTCAACATTTGTTTTAAAAGAATATCTCAAATTTAAAATCTTCTTCTATCTTTCAGTATCAAAGTAAACAATCTTATTAATAATTTCAATTCTGTTTGAAGACTCTTTTTTAAAATTTATTTCCTGCTTGTTGCACTTTTTTTAGGGAAAATGTGTACTTTTTTTCGATTAAGAATTAAAAACTATAATTTTTTCAAACAGAAAGATCAGCCCTGTAGGTATTGTGACAATGGATTTTCTAATTTTAAACTTATATGAGGGGTTCTATCACGTATTTCTCTTCAACTAAACATTAGGGTTTTTAATATGATGTTGTTTTAATTGAGAATCTTTTCCAATAAATAAAACGTGACATATGCAAATTAGAAGTGAATTTTTAAAACAAAATGAAATGATTGAATGATAGCATTTATAAGAAGTAAAGCGTTTAATTCGAGAATTAGTAGATAGAGTGATCAGAAATAAATATTGCAGAAATTAGAATTGTGAACACCCTGACAAGAGTGAAGATATATAGGATTGAAGTTAGTCTTCATACGGTCAATGAGTCGGGTTCTACTTGAAAGTGACTCGAAACCGATTAATGTGCAACATTTAAGTATTATTTTTAATGTTAATCTTCAGAATCACACAGGTGCGCATAGGAAATCTATCCACAGAGAAAATAATCTAAATATGGAACATTAAATATTTATAGAAATGGATAAAATAATTTAATAGCCATCACTGTCTAACTTTCTATTCATTTGACTACTGATTTGTGACTGTATTAAATATTTATTAATTAAGGCGCAATCAAGTGAAGAAAATATTCCCAGGGGGTTACAAATTTTGTTTCAAATAATGAAGACTTATACGAGCTACCAGCTCTCTCTATGATTTTTTTTTTTTATCACCATACTATTCCAGCTTAAGAGTTTTGAAATTCCACAGATTTAACCCATAACTGATTGCATTATATAGTACAATTTCTTTACCAAGAATAATATATGATTCTAAGATTGGAAAATTCTCAACTCAGCCATTTTGGCTTTCAGAAAAATAATTCATAAGTGTAATCATTGATTATAAACTGATTTTAAAAAAATAACATTACTATAGAGCTACACACAAAACAGCTTTGGGCTAGAAATTTCATAATTTTGAATCAAAATCAGATCACGAGGATGATTTTAATCTTGTATCTCTCTCATAAGGCATCAATATCATGCGAAGACTTATAAGCATGACAAGATTTATCGATGACATCTCCAACTATATCCTTCAAAGATCTCTTAGACGAATGGGATGACTAGCCTTTGATTTCTAAGCAAAGATCCTCCATTCTTCTGCGACATAATCATTATATTATTTTGAAACAGTACTAAAAATATTTTTAATTTCCTTAAATTTATGATTTGAGTGCCTCTAAAATTATCAACTAATTAGTTCATAAAATTTGTATAGGAATGAAATGAAAAACTTTTAAAAAAATTGAACTCTTTGGAGCTCGAGGAAGCAGATTATAAAAATTCGCAATTTTAAAGGAATAATGACTATTATAACGAAACCTGATTTAATTAAAGAGCAAGATATGTATCCTCAATGTTAGAAAAGGGATATAATATATATATATATAAGAGAGAGTAAGAGATAAATTCGATTTATCCACTTTTTTCGATTATTTATTTTTTAATGCACGCTATTTTGTCAAGCATAAAATTACTTTTACTTTCTTTATTTTCTCTTCTTACTAAAATTACCTGCTCTCTTTTGGGAATTTCTACAGTATGTAATATTTTTATTTTATAATTAAATTTGCATTTTTATTTTTACTCATTTTTCTTCGTTTATAATATTTTATCTGCGTATTTTTATGAATAGGTGCGTATCTTGGAACCCTTTGTTCGCTTTTTCAACAGTGCAACTGGTCCTGATTTCATGACAACGCTTGTCTATATAAGACTCATTTAACTGATGAATTTCTGGAAAGTGAAGATATTCTTAGATGAATTGGCCAGCTACATCTTCAGAGCTGAAATCTATAAGGCATATTTGAGAGGGCAATTGCAACTCTTCTTCCCATTCCTTGAGCCATTAAATAGTTGAAGACAACTCTGCAGCAGGAGAGGGATCGATTGCTGCAGGGAAACAAAAACTGTCGCATTTCCACCATGAATTCCTGTTGAGAAAAATGTATAATTGTAAGAGGGGTACTATTTCCCCCATTAATTAATTTTTTGTTTCTCCTTGTAAAATCTCTTTTACATTTTCCTAATGAGCAGTACACAAAGAGCATGTATACTGCATATGGTAGCTTTTGTATTATATCAACCTAGTTAAATATCTAATTTCTTTAAATTATGTTCACTACTTCTAGAGAAAATAAATCAAAAGTAAAAATACTCTTTATTTTGAACATCAATACTTATGCAGTGCAACCGTTAAATAATGGTGGGGTTTCAAACGATTATAACTTCAGAATAAAACATTATATAAAGATGAACTATACGTCAAGTGGAAGAGAAACTCTCAAAGTTTCAAACTAATTTAGCGAACTTCGGTGTGGGAACCCTTAGTTGCTCTTCATATGTCAACACAGTATTCATTCGCTTACCATATATGTCAGAAAACAACCCTCGTGATAGACGAAACAGCTTCAGTGATCCTTTCTTTTAAATGGCCACGTGTTTTTCAAGTAAGAGTTTCCAAAGCAATGAAGTCAACGTGTGCGATGAAGACTCTCCGCATGAAAATAACTTTCGCTGATAGGACAAACAATTCAGAGAAACAGACAATTTACTGAAACAAATATATCCAGGACAGCCTACAGTGTCTGATGACTCGATTGAAGTTGTGCAGACAAGTTTCTTGCTTTTCTAGAAGAAATCTAAGTGATAGTGTTTCATAGAATTTAGCTTTCTTACACAACATTTCACATACCTGTTACACCATTGTTTCAAAGCTTAACCTCCATATAGGATTATGGAACATCAGTATGACAGTGAAAAAGTGAATGTGTGATGCACTATTGGAAGAAACAGACATACTGACTTAGTTTTTGTTGTAAAAGCAATAACGAAGAACATCTTCTTGGATATGTTAGATGAGTATGAAGCTCTCCCTATACCGTAGAATTTTTCTTTTTCTGTTATACGAAGGTCCTTTTCATTTTGCCACAATTGTGTGGTATATTCTTATGGAAACATTTTATCAGCGAATCGTCGGATGAGAAGGGTGGATTTCCTCATCACCGCGGTCTCCGGGTCTTACCTCCTTGGATTTCTATTTCTGCGGCTAAGTAAAAAAGACAAGTATATTCCGTTCAGATTTGAAATATGGACCATTTAAAAGAAAGTATTTTTGGAATTATTTCGTCAATCACTGTGGCTGTTTCATGATGTGTATCGGAAGTGACTGAATATAGTGTTGACATTTGCAGGGCAACTGAGAAAGGGGAATTTCTCTACAATTTGACGTGTAGTTCATCACTCTATAAGGCTTTGTTCCGAAACTGTAATCATTAAAACCCCCACCATTAACTTACGCTCCCACACACGCACGCACACACACACACACATACACACACACACATACACACACACGCACACACATATATATATACATACATATATATATATATATATATATATATATATATATATATATGTGTGTGTGTGTGTGTGTGTGTTAATTAAATTCATTAAATATAATCATGAGGGATATTAATTTTTTTTACAGTTTTATGGCTTTTATAATGATAAAAAATCACCTGTCATGAACAGATTCGCACTGAACGCTGTCCAAGAAGTCTCGTTTTTTCCCTTTCTCTTTCGTCTGTCTGGGCTCACTTCTACATTCCTCAGAAACCTTTTGGCGTACGTTTCTGTATGGATTTTTGTCTTAAACACATCTGCATTTCAAGTCCTTCTCTGGGTTAGTAATCTCGAATAATCTCCTGATTGGTGAAGGGGGTCATCTTTGTTGCGTCTCTACAGCTAGAATGCAATGTGACAGTCACATATATAAGCATTTTGTAAAAGTATTCTTGTATGTTAAGAAGATTAAAATAAAGTAATAAATAAAGCTGTCTATATATACATGGAAAATATTTTAAGTATTCTTGCGAAAATGAAATGGCTTAAATATATGTATGTGAAGTGACAGTAGCTAATTGATCTACAGCTATTTGATTTTTAAAATTAAATACATAACATTAGCTTACGATCTTAAATTTGATATAGCTACTTCAGGCTTATTTATTTAAAAATACACTCATTTCGGGATTTCTGAGGCTCTAACATTATAATAGTGTCAGCAAGCTTTTTTCAAGTCCTATGTCTCCGGAATTATGTTTAATTTTTCAATGTAATTTTAGACTATAAAAACTTATCAATCAGTATAATAAACAAAAACTCTAATTTTAAATTATAAATTAGGTCATTGATAAAGATTATAATTTGCTATTGGAAATTCATATATTTTCTCAATAGCTTTTATTTGACTTTATGATTTCTACGAAAACCTGTCGAATCTGCAAATTTTGAGTAATAACATTTATCCTCATAAATTGTGAACATATACTTAATAAATTATTCTAATTTTAATCGAAGACTCGGGATTTTATTTCTTGGATATTGACGTGATATTTAATTTTTTACTCCATTAAATCGTACTAAAATTGTAAAAAATAAGAAAATCCTTTCTAATCAGATTTAACACTGAAAAAAATTCATTTAAATTGAATATAAAATTTTCTTAAATAATTTTACAGTAAGGGAAGTTGTGCATTTTCTTAAAGTTAAATTATATATAATGAATTAAAAAACGCCAAATTTTTAAAATGTATAGCAAAACAATAAAAATGAAATAGTAAAAAACTACACCAAATATTTTATTTGTAATCCATTTATGTTTCAAAACTACATTTTAATTTCTGAAGGCGACTTTGATATTGTTATTTTTTTTATCTAAATAAAAAATGTAAATATATTTATACTTTGTTGTGCATTTCAAAGTCTTTAGAGGACCAATGCGCGACATTATTCACAATGAATTTGGACTGATAAATATGAGTTGAACCCATTAAGAATTGATTTAAATTTTTCTTAACCAGTAAAAAAATTAAGCAAGCTTGATTCAATGATAAGGGTTGAGTTATTCTCATACAAGCGTGGAGAAGCCAAGTGTTGTGCAAACCATTTTGAACTTAAACAAAAAAAAGTACTGAAATATTTTCTTTCGTGTTGTAGTTTCATTAAAATTAGAACAAAGCAGATTTATGGAATTAACAGAGTTTAGCAAATAGTTCATATGTTCTTGTATTTTAATTTCTTTTTTTTATTTCTAGAGCTTTTATTAGTTAGTTAATAACTACCAAATTGTAACTAAAGGAGACAATTTTATGTGATGTTTCATGCACTTATTTCTCCGTTATTTCTATCCTAACAGGAAATGGATCATTGAATCCATTTCAGTAACAATAAAAGCAAAAAAATTTTAAGTGTAGACAAAAAAAGGAGTTTTAATATATATCAGAAGCAAAATTAATGACTGTTTAGTTGATAGATTTAAATACAGAAGCATATATTAAAATAATGAAATAATGATGATGTATTGGTTAATAACTTAGGTGTCTATCATCCAAGTTGATAAAAATAAATATTATATTGAAAAAAATCTTTTCTAAAGTTAAAAAAACAATGTTTCACTTTTATTATTATAATCCCCTTCAAGGTGATATTAAATATAAACCCATAAGGAAGACGGGCAAAAAATTAAGATTGGTAAAATAAGTTTGTTTTTATTTATGGTAACAACTGTGTGTGTGAATTCAGCTGCTTTCTTTGGAAACATTTATGCTTTTAAGTCGTTAATGTATTGAATTCAATCATTTTGTTTTAAACCACTTGAGTTTTAACAATACGTTTATCAACAATCATTTATGCTATCAAATCACTCATGTTTTGAATTCAATTGTTCCTTTTTTAGCCACTTGAGTTTCAACAATACAATGATTAACAATCATTTGTCAAATGAAGACGTTTGATGCTGCAATTTAATTTTTGGATGATTAAATAGCTTTGATATAGAATCACTTTCAAAGTAATCCGATTAAAAGGTTACTTAGGGCTTTTAGTTATAGTTTTCTTTCCAGAAAATCTGCTATTATATTCTTAAATTGAGAAAAAATTTATTCATATTTTAGTGTTGCTTCCTCAGATTAAATGTTTTAAAATTTCCTGGTTTCAATTTATGGAGACATAAATTAGTCTTTATCAGAATTGTGAGTTATCTATGTGAAGGGATTCCATTAATTGGGTAATACAAGTATTCTTCTATCGTTATTGCTTACAAACATAAGTTATTATTTTTTAAACTCAAAAGCATTTCTTTCTTTCTCTCACAGTTAAGGCAACTAAATATTTGTGCAATGCGGAAAGTTGTTAATTATAAAATATATAAAAATTATTTAATGAACTTCATTTTTAACAGACTCATTCTTCTTAAATATATGTTTCTTACAATTGCTCTTCTTCTAATTTATCTCGCCTATATTTTATATTTAACCTGTCTATTTTCAAAACTAGCTACCGTAACTTATTAAGGCCTTCAGATTATTTTTTACGCTTTACCTGTGAATTATAATCTACCTTTAACGGAAAATATATTTTACAATGAAAAAGGTAAATTGGATTAGTATGTGACAAATTAATTTTGAAAAATTAAGAGTTCTCATATTGCGATGTATATGAAGAAAGCGATTTTTATTAAAGTTTGATTGATTCGGAATTAGAAACTCTCAAAGTCCTGCTATTTACATTGAAATAAATTTTTATTTGCACATAAGTCTTCATAATTTCGATTTTAATGATTTCTTCCAAAGAACTTCATAAGGATTCATGCAATCATTTTCAATCATTTATATTTTAAATATATGTTCAAGATATTCCCAAGACATAGTCTCAATGTAGAGATCGTTTTTCTCAGTTTGAAAACCTTTACGCTCTTTTATTTTATTTCATTCCCCCCTTCGTTTCACTCGTTGTGATATCCCTTAACGAAACTAATTTTGTGAAATTCATGACTTTAAAGTAATGTAGCTTAGCATATAAATTATGTAATTATAACATGTCTGTAATTTCATCTAAGAAAACTAAAAGGGCATGCAACTGATTCTTATTTTCACAAACTGTTAGTGTGTCATTTATAAATTTGATTTAGACAGAACTTAAATTATTATATAAAAATTGCATACTCGAATTAATTATAATATTTTTATGCTTTTATCTTTCGACATTAATATATGCGTGCTTCTTTTTCTTTTTCTTCTCTTTTTTGCTTCGAAATGCATCTTTAAATAATTTTTTTTCTTCATGTAAATCATATGTTAGTGACTCTATTTTATGGATTCGAGATCCTTGGAAACGATGATGTTACATTAATAGAATCTGTTTAATTTCAATAACAAATAACATCATTATCTTTTCAATGTATAGCTTAGAACGAAATACTAGCTAAAATGTTTGACTTAAAATTACCAAATCCGTCTGTAATTATCCATTGCCCGATTCTGGAATCACATGAATCTGGCTAAACCAAAATATTTCTTATACAATTATTCAGTGCTGTAAAATGGAGTCTGAATTAATGGATTCACATTCAAGTAAATTAAAAGAGCAAAATTATTACTTTTTTGAGATATATTAATCACTTTATAACTGTTCAATTTTTAGCAAAGCTTTTACAAAAAAAAAAGTATTATAAAGCTCAATTATCTTTTATCACTATGTTTAAGCTAAATTTACTTCTCTGTATTCCTTTTTTATTTCATTATATAAAATTAAATATTGTTTCTCAATCTATATAAGTGTTGTTGGGAAATGTAAAATATGACGGCTGATTTGAATATATCTAATTAATATTTTTACAAAAATACAATTTTTACTTGGGTTCTCTGAAAGGGAGATTTTTATGTCTTCAAAGTTAATTCATCTTATCCAAATTTAAATATTAATATGTAAAACCTGTTCTAAAAGGCCATCAAAATATTTTTTTCATAAAACTATTTCACTTATGAACAGGTTTGGATGCAATGCATTTTAGTATTTATATGTTTTTAACAAGATCAGTAATTTCTCTGTGAATTAAAACGAAATTTACAATAACAAATATGTCACAGGTTTCGGCAAGTTGATAGAATTTCGTTGCATTTTGACGTAGAAATCACAGAAGGAAAAAGGAGTGATTTTTTTTTTTTTTTTTTCATTTTTGCAAAAGTCTTTCTTAAAACCTCTTTTTCTCCGAAATGGAAATAGTTGCAGTAATCTGAGTCGTATGGAAAATCCATTTGTGACAGTTATGATGGTCAAAGGGGAATTATCTATATATCCCACGACTACGATAAAGTAAATTTATAAAAACCTGTTTGTGTTGATCACGACAGCCAGAGAAAATGTGCTTGGACATTTCATGATATTGTTAAAAGGGATTTATGCCGAATAAAAGAACATAAATAAGGTGGTTATTCAAATAGCTTTCTACATATACTTAAAGAAAAATATACATAAAATATAGCTATACATGTATTTTTATGTATAGTATGCTAGTTTTCCAAAATATTGCTTGTAAACATAACAAGGGTCTGACATACTTTCACTTGAGCCAATTTGAACTAAATCACGATGCATCTCTAAGCGTTAAGTTAATTTTACCAAATTTCGTCTGTAGACGAATAAGTTGCACAACTTACTAATATGGTAAATTTAAAAAAATCAGGATTGTTTTTAACAGAAAATATAAAGAATCTGAAAGCTAGGAAATTGTTAAAAATTCTATATTTGAATGCAGAAAGGGAGTATTTATTACTCAGAGATTGAAGCAATATCTCTCTGAAAATAAAGAGCGAGCGTTATGCTAACAATAAATGAATTTTTTTCTTTGGATTTTTTGCCTTAAAGAAAAATTATTTTGTTGGAAATTTCCATTAAAAAAATTCTGCAATTTTATGTATTTCTAAACATAAAAACAAAACACATATTATTTGTATGTTAAGCAATGCATCTATTTTTTCTGAAGAAAATATTGATACAAATAATTAATTTTATAGAAAGTAGTAAAGCAAACCTGATTTGCATAAACTAGAATTTTTTCAAACTTCATTAAACACTTTAGGTCATACATTCATATCCCCTTTTAATGCAAGCCCTTAAAGTTTTCCTATCTTCTTCAATAGGAAAATAACAAATAGATTTTCTTAGTAATACGCTAGTAACCTATTTGAAGCAGCTGTTCAATAATAATTTTTTTATTATATGCTAAATGCGAACTAAAGAAAGTAGTGTTGTGGTCTATTTTTTAAATTAAAAATAATTAGTTGAATTGATAGTAATATTTTCTATAATAACTTTTATAAAAGAAATTAGTATGAGTTACACGTATGAAAATTAGAATATATTCCTTTTCGTATTGAAAAATAATTCTGCCGGGCAGATGTATTGATGCTTTGTGCTGACTGTGTAAGAAAACGCTTTCACAACAAAGCTATCGTATGAGGTCAAGCGCAAAATGAGAAAGCAAATGAGGAAAAACAAGCCATTGCAACAAAACAAGCTGCATTTGGTCATGGTCACCCCTCTGATAATGGTAAGGTATGGATTTGCTTGAAAAAAAAAACACTCAGGAAGAGTTGCTCAATCATAAAAATAATAAAATTTTTCTTAAATATTAGAGCACTAATTTCTGTTACATGATCAACAAATCTTTGCGTGTTGTCTGGAATTAAGTATTATTAAAAAAAAACTATTTTTATTTCTTTTACAATAACAACGTACTAAAACATCAGAAGGAGATATTTGTGGAAAGAGAACTAAAAATTTCGTGTTTATGTCAGAGCTGGCAGCTCACTCATAGAATTTCCACTTTACATTTCGCGAGGATTTTTAAATCATGTGTTCAATTTAATGTTCAGCAACCTCAATTATTTTGGTAAAATCATGTATATATATGGTGGGATGGAGGCGTGGATAGGTAAGAGTAATTTTTTTTTTGTTCGTGTTATAACATTTAGTATTATCATTTCAAAAGCACGCTCTTTTACGCTCCATTTCTCTATTCAAACATTATTGTGTTCTCTTTCTAAAAGCAATGAGTCTTATTTTTTTTTTCTAATTCATCTTATAATTTATTATTTAGAACTTTCTACTGCGGTTTCAAATAACTCTTTTTTTTTGTCAGCTGTTGAATAGATTAGTCATGTAATTTATATAACTGCATATTCATGTTAATAATTACACAAATTCTTAACGAACAATCTCATTTTTCAATGAGCACTCTAATTATATGTATGTATTTTCAACATGTTCTGCATCGCAAGACTCTTTGTATTTCAATAAATATTTTTTGGTATGAAAATGTTATAAATTTAATTTTGCAATGCCTGAGTGTTATCGGTTTAATTTATAATAACTTTGAAAAAGTCCATGGTTGAAGATTACGTGTATTTAAGTTGAATACCAGAAAAAGTCAACATCTTCAATATACATAAACTTAAGAATTTTCGTCATTTGATGAACATGCTATTGAATAATAATGTTCGCTAGCTATCATTAAAGTTATGCTTTTTTATCGATGATAATTATTCATATTCATAAGCATAAAGAATATCTGCAGGTGTTCAACAGGTTTTGAGAGGTCAATAGCTCAATCTTAAAAGGCATATGCTGAGTTTAAAAGGTACACTTGTCTCGGAATTGATTTATTTTTATGTATCGTTATTTTAAAAAAAAACCACAGCTGCATTAAAAGCAATTTAGAAAAGTTATTTGCATTATGTTTCATCCGAGAGTCAAGCTATTATTTTGAAATGTCATCTAAAAAATTAACAAGATAAATAAATTAACAAACAAATCTGCTTAAATACTCTTGCTAGCTCTTCTCATAAAATCTAATTACCAATGTGGATTAAGAATCGCATTTCCGTTTTTCTCAATAACTGCTCCTGATATCTAAAACACCTACAATTTATGAAATCAATCCACATATATATATATATATATATATATATATATATATATATATATATATATATATATATTTTTTAATGGATTCATTTATTTACTATAGTTTAAAGGGGTTTCTTTCCGTTGTTTTCTTCCGTTCCTTGGTTGAATTACTATTCAGTATTGGGATTTGGGTTTATTTTTGGTCTATATCATTAAATATCATGTAATTACTGAATTTGTGAAGGTTGGATTCGTAGAACTAGTTTAAACACACTATTATCAATCCGAAGTCTAAAACAGTATTTAAATTACATTATCTCCCTTTATGAATTTTTCTTAGTTCTTTTCTCTTGAGATTTGTTTAGTATTTCCTGGTAAAGATATGTTTATTTAACTTGGTTGTAGTATTTTTTTAATTATTGGTTTAATTTCTTCGATTCAAATTATCATATTTAATTTGTATTCCTGAATTTTTTTTATATTGTGTTTAAGTACTTTTACGGCCTTTTTGCATTATAATATTTTGCATGTATTAAATTTTGATGATAATTTGAACTTAAACGGGTTTTTTTTTATTTTTAATAACTGTTTCAAGTAACTCTGTATTTTTTCAGTTTAATTTATCTAATACTTCAATTTCTATTTTGGTTTTTTATCAACTATAGTTAGTAAGATTTTAAGTGCATGTTAAAATTGTATCTATTTAATATATATATATATATATATATATATATATATATATATATATATATGTGTGTGTGTGTGTGTGTGTGTGTGTGTGTGTGTGTGTACATATATATACATGTTTCTATTTAACTGAATATTGATATTGTTATTTTGATCCTAGATTAATTTAAAGTAATTCAAATTACGTAATGATTCAATTTTATGCCATAAAACAAATAAATTTAGAGAAACATTACTTCCTTTCTATTTTTTCACCATTTACTTTCGCTTAATAATTTTACTTTCTAATAACTTCATTCTGACTTTATTCTGTGAAGACTTAAAATACGAGCCATTTTAAACCTTTAAACTGTACTTTTTGACTTATAACGGGACTTCAAATCATTCATGAAATCCGCTAAAGTTCTTAACTCACTTGAGCAAAACGTAATATACAAGTGTCATAATCTTACAACAACAAAATAAAGGTTGTTAAAATTATTGTTAAAAGATGACTATATTGTAGGAATTTAACAAGTACTTGGAGAAAAAAGTTTAAAAACCAGATTGAATAAATATCTTGATTCATAGAATATTGTTATTATTCATTTTGAAAAACATTTAAGTATAAAAACTGAACTAAATTTCACCGTCTCCAAAAATCAAAGCTCTTTTTTTAACCAGCAAAAAATTAAGGCAGAGAAAAAAAGCTATTATTTTATCCTTATACATATTATTAATAAAAATATAAAAAAGATTTAATAGCATAATTTACTATCTTTCCTAAATTTTCAAGATTTTTAATTTGCATATGAGGCAATATAAAATTTTTTTAAAGCAACGGAGACTGTCAAAATCTGTTTTAACGTCGGGAGTGAAAGGTTTCTAAGGAACGAAGTTCAAAGGGCTTAGAGTCTTTGTATTAGTAAGAGAAGGCTTTTTATTAACTTCTTCTATTCGATTCATTCTTTTGTTTCAGTTTCAGAGTCCAACATTTTTGCGCTCCGATACTCTCAATTTGAGACCTTCAACAAGATTAAGAAGGAACTTTAAATAAACCGCTTGGGGAACAATTAAAAAAAAAGAGTGAAAATTATTTTTTTTTAATTTTAAATAGACCAAATGCCTTTAAAATATTTAAATGTTAATTTCAAACATAAAGTTATATTGAGAGCTATAGCAATGTTAAATTTTGATAAAGTAATGGAAAACACTCAAAAAGAAGTTATGTCTTTTGTACTTAGAAAATTGTTACCATTTTGATTTTCTAGAAATATCAAATATATTTCAATTTTACCAAGTTTTCATTTTGAAATTCGGAGTAAAAAGAGAAAACAAATGATAAAATCTTTCAGCCATTCAGTGCAAGAGCAAGGCGAATTTCTCCCAAGAGTAATTTTTGTTTCTATATTATTTCCTCAGACAAGCAATTACATCTATAAACTTGGACTAAACGTTTTACCCGTTCCAAATGAGTAGTTTCGATTGCAGAATTTCACTTTCATGAAACGTCCCAAAAAACAAACAGGGATAATAACTAAAAGAATAAAACCTCATGCACAGTATTGAAAACGAAACCGGTTTAAGAAAATCGCCAGTAACAGGTCCTTGACGCTTTGATCCCTAGGTATATAGCTGCTGTTGTGGGACCTTATTGCATCAATTGACTACATCCCTTCACCACTTGTGTCACCTCGCTAACCAAGAAAATGTAAGTATCTTTCATCTGCCTTGTATCATCATTTCTCCGTCTAAATATTTTAAGATTAAAAGAATATTTTCATTGAATCATCTTGCATTTACGTTTGTCAGCTTAATTTTTATCTTCAAATTTTTAATTAATTTGATTATGAAGGATAATTTTTTTTTTGATATATCAGCTCTGATTAAAGATAACAAAATGCTCTAAGCATTCAGTCCACTCTTATCATGTTTCCTTTTTACCAAAGGAAACACTTTCTGTGTTTTTCTTTTGCTGGATCCTTATTTTAATATCTAGTTTTTCTAAGATTTCTCTTTTAGAATATTTTTGCTTTCACCCTGCCATATTTGCATTTTTTTAAAACTTTCCATCGCTCTTTTATCTTCATTCCACCTTCAAGTTAATCTTAAACAAAGGAAACAAAATTTTTGCGCGTGTGCTTTAAACATATGAAAAATGATAAATAACCACATTTTTACAGAGCTTTTATTATATTAAGCTATTGTTAAGTAATATTTTATTTAATTAGAAATATTAAGAGCTAAAATCATTAAAACCGAATGATGAACTTATCTGGATGTGATTATGCTTATAATGAGACAAGAAATTAGATGTATTAAATATAAATTTTAAATACAAATTTATACTCTTTTACTGTAGAATCTTAAAGCATTGTTTGCGTATGCATAGGAAACTAAGTCTTATAAATCAATTGTTTTTATTAATTGAAAAGTGTTAAAAAATTATCATTAAAAACTTTCGATAAGTTTTATTTTTATTTGAGAACTGTATTTCAAAAAGTTGTAAATAGTTTATAATTTTGATAAAAAATATCTATAAAATAGGAAGGAAAATTTAGGAATCATTTTGTGTTCTTTAAATAACATAATCCTTAATATATAACAAATAAGAATAATTTTTCACAATCTTTTTATTTGCTACAGAAAACGTAATATTACGTAAATTTAATAATATTTTAATGTTTATAAAAATAAACATAAGGACATTCTTAAATGTATCGTGTACTTTATTAACACAAGTTGTCTAACGATTACATGCTAGCTGCAAATAAAGATATTCAATTATTGTTGCGAGAATAAGAGAGATCACCTGTTTCTCGATAGATTCGAACAAAGTGTCTCCAATCACAAACACTCTTCAAAGTACTCTTTTTGAGTCTTTCAAATAATTTTATAAGAAAATGTAATGCTAATATAATCAACAAGACTTGTGATTCTATTGAAAACGCTTTGATGTCTGAACAAACTTTATTAAAATAAAATTTTATTTTAACTTTTTTACAATAACAAAAAAATTATAATATAACCTGTAACTTTACAGATAATATTTAAGTATCTTTATAAATTTAAAACACGAAAGATGTGTGAAATTCATATTGAACTGTGTTTGTATTTGTTATAAACTCATAAGTTTACAACTTAATAGGTAAGATTATTATATATACGTATATATATATATATATATATATATATATATATAATAGCGGATCATAAATTTCGCGGGAAAATATTATTGGGGAAAAAAAGGACACGTAATTTGACTATAATTTACAATTTAATTTATTCAAAGATTAAGTGTGATTTCTTTACAAATAATAATGTGTTCAACTTAAAAATTTAAATCATCCAAATAACAAATGATTTTTTAGAAACACGGATACGTAAATTTTTGGGAACTACGTCATATTTTGTTTTTAGTTATTTATATTTTCTTCTCGATTTTCCAAAAGTTTTCTGTTTGTTATTAACAAATAGATTAACAATACTTAAGTCTTTATGATAAATAGGATGGTCGATGGCGTGATAAATTTCGCACTTCAGACTAATATTTTTTTTTATTTCCTTTCCCCTAATTGCTAGTGGTTAAATTAGTTAAATCTCTTGAATAGCATGTTTCTTATACTGTTATTAAATTTTAAAATAAATTAATTAAATTATTAATAAATTGAATTATTATTAATTAAATAAATTATTTCTTATATTGTTGTTAAACTACTTATGTAAATTTATATCACTTAAAAAGTGAGAATTATAGTTAGCCATTTATTAAATGTAATAATAACCTATGAATTGTAATGAAATATATTGTAATGCTATTTTTACTCATATCTTAATCGAACATTTATTTATTGCTATTTTTTTCAATAAAATAAATTTTTTAAAAAAATGGAAGTACAGTAAGACCTCATTAAATCAGATTAATTGGAACCAGAGCCAGTTCGAGATATTGAAAATACGGGTTAACAGGAGAACGGGAAAAAAAGAAATAAAACAAATACATACGGAAAATCATCTTTATACTGAACATATCGTGAATGAATCATACTTACAGAAGCTAAAGACGTCCATTTTGTGAGCATTAGAAGTGGGCTTAAATGTATTTTATCGCATTCGCTATTTAGACAATGTAATCCCATATGTCATGAGTCACTGATTATAAGAGGTAAGACTTAGTTGATTTTGAACGGAATATTCGTACTGTCCCTGCACTTCCACCCCACACTCCTTTCACAGCTTTTAGGAGACTTCAGTAAAGAAAATATTTTTACAAATACAAGGATGAAACAAATAAATGTTATTATGGAAATTTGAGATTGCTCTCTCTCTCTCTCTTTAAATCTAAAAAAAAAAGTTCTTCATGCAGACCAGTTCGGGTTTTTTGGAGATCCGAGCTAAAAGGGTTTAGCTTAATAAGGTTCTTCTATATTCGATATACAGAATTTTCAGAATAAGCCTCAAGGCATCATATTAATAGCATTTCGCTTAATATTATTTGTAAAAATTTTTTTGGAAAAATTGTTGAAAATTTCAAAAGTTTATCTCATCAAGGAATACACTTTTTTCTGAAATTCGATTAATATAAAGACAATTTTAAACTATATAGATAGTACACCAATAAAACGATAATTCACTTCTGAATAACATAATTAGATTAAAAACAATCACGTAAAATATGTAATTACATTTTCATATGAATTTATAAATAAATGAAGGTAATGAAAAGGAAGGCTTTGGAACTGAAAACAAAATGATAATTGTTTCTCAAAAAGTAACATTTTAAGGTACCTCTGAATAAATTTTCTTTCAAGTTTAGTAAACATTTTTAAAAATATCTCATTAAAATTTCCCAAAATCTTAAGGAACTTAAAAATTGCCAAAAAGTTTTTAAGGTACTTAAAAAATTATAAAGCACATTATGTATCATTGTATTTCAAACTCATATAAATCAGTAACATTTTTAACTTCAAAAATTTCTTCATTTTTCCTAGATATGAATTTTTTCTCATTACATATAATGTTTTTTTCTTATTCAATTCCTGTTCTTTTAAAACAAACTTAATGCACTTAAACATTATGACAGACATGCACACATTATTCCTTTCTTGCATAAATTTTTAACATTACACGAATAAATAAATTGCACAAGTTTTAAAACATAATTTCAAAAGTTGAGCCAAAATTTTATTTAAATAAGCACATTTTTACGCCATATTATTGTAAGCAAAACGGTAAAAAGAAGCATATGTAATTAAACTATGAGAATTATAATAAGATAAAAAGTTAATAAATTTAAATATTATCTAAATAATATTTTAATGAAGAAAGGTAAAAAAAAATTAAGTTACTTCTTCATTTATCATTCATATTCAATATGTAATAGTTTATTGTAAATTCTGAGAATCCAAAAACTATTAATTAACTTATAAAAATATACATAAGAATTAACTATTAATGAAACATTATTGAATTTTGTTGAAAAATACATCAAAACTAAAATCCCAGTTTAGTCGTAAAAGTCTAACAAGTTTCCTAAAAGTTAAAACTTAAATTATTACCAATTAGATTTCATACTATTTAAGGTAATAATATTCATAATGTTTGCATCAGAAGCTTCAATATCATTTTTAAGAATACAGAAACTAGAAAGTGTTAATAAATTATCATGAACATACTAATTGATATTTTTGCACGTGTCGATCTAAAGCTTTATTTATTAATGTTTGTGACCCAAGTTCAAGATTAATAATTTCATCTTTTTTCATCAAGTTCTACGAATGAAGGAAAAACATTTTCGTCCTTCAAAGGAACTTGCTCTGTTGAATAAAACTATTAACCACGCTCTATCTGATGTATTATGGGTTTTGTTTTGGGATATCAAGGTCTCCATGGTTTAAAAAGATAAGGGAATTGCACTTACTTTCATGGGCGTGTTTGCCGTCAAGTTCAAACTATATAGAAGTACTAATTAAAGAAGGAAACTAGCTGAAAATAATGATACTTAAATAACAGTTCTCTATCACATTTTTGCAAGAACCATGGCCTTCAAGTATTTCCTTCCTTGTCAAAAATGCTTTCTTTTCACTCTTTAACGATCGACAACATTTGAATGATCTTCTCCTGAAAAGAAAGATTCCATACAATGAAAAAACTCACAAAAATATGGTCCTTAGTCTTATAGTAATAATTAACTATTGACAAAGCGGCGCTTTTGAATGGCTAATGTAAACTTTTTTTTTTTTGGTCTGCGTAATAGTTTCTCATTGGAAGAACATTTCGTGCGACCAAATGATGAATAATTATGGACGAGTAAAGAATCTCAATGACATCTCCCAATCAATTTCAAATCTAATGTACATCGACTAGCACTTTTTTTTATTTTTACAAAACGCATTTTGATCAGTTTTATATGAGTTAGGTTCAATCAAATAGCCTATTGATGAAAGGGGGTGTAGAATAAAATTTGACTTAAGTATAATAAGCGAATTCTTTTGCTTTTCATACATTTAATCTTTCAGTGGAATATTATCCCTAAGTCATGAAGCAGTACTTTAGATCCCAACAAAACTCATACAAAGATAAAGTATTTATTATAGTTACAATAAATATTTTGGTTAAATCAGACTTAAAATTTATTCTTCACTATTACTTTTCCTTATAAAAGTGTATTATAAGGATTCTGTAATTTTTTATAAATATTGTAATTAACTATTTTTTAAGAAACTAGTAATTAAAAATAAATAAATAAGTTCTATGCAAAATTTTGCAAAGAAGAAATTTAGCCATCCAAGATGCGCTTTTCTGATAATTATTATTAAATTACTCAATTAAATATAAGAATTAAAGTAAACAATGAACTATCGAGAAATGGACAATAGTAAATTTTTTCAATATAAACATGAAAGGAAACGATAAATTATTAAATTGAATATTATTTCAGCTACATGTAATTAAAATTAAAGCAAACGATAAATTAATAAATTGAATATTACATCAGCTATATGTAATTAAAATTAAAGCAAACGATAAATTAATAAATTGAATATTATATTAGGCTACATGTAATTAAAATTCAAGCAAACGATAAATATTGTTAAATTGAATATATTTAAGCTAAATTCAATTAAATTGAAGAAAATGATAAGAAATGGAAAAGTGATCCGTTCCTCCTTAAGTAGTCCAGCTAAAATAATAACCCGTTGGGTGGCTAATAATTCCAAAATCTACGAAATTTTTTTTAAGAGCTTCTGTCTTTTGAATGTGAAACAATTGATCAAGAGAGCTTATTTAAATACTTTGTTTTTATCAATGATTATTTAAAATATGTTAAAGGTACCTGAATCATTTCCGAATAGGTAACTCCTTTATGAAATTAAATCTTAAATCATTCTCTCAGGACTACCATCTAGAAAAATTTTTTCTTTGGCCAGATATAATCTGAAATATTTTCGTTTCTTAGCAAAAATTTAAAACTAAAAAGATTAATTACTATAAAAGAAAAAAAAATCGTTTCACAATAATCATTACAAATGTCAAAAAATACAATAATTTTCAAGATAAATCTGTGTTAACGAAAAATATTCTTTTGAGAAAACAAAAAGAGACGTTAAGAAAAGATTATTATTGATTAGTACGTAAAATCATGAAGAGGTTGTATTTGTTGAAAATTATTTAGTAGCTGTTCGTTGAAAAAAAAAAAAATGTTGGAAAGCTGTTTAAATTAACTATGGTAATCTGTAACTAATGTTAATGCTGTCAATATAAAATATATCTTTCCAATAATACAAAATTTTATTAATTGCGTTTTAGATAATTTGTACATTGTATGGGTTTATTGTACCTTAGTTTTAAAGACGAAGAATGTCTCTGAAAATAAAGTTATTAGAATCTTGGCTCTTATTTCCTGTTTAGAAAAAAGTTTGAAAATTCCTAAATGTGAGAGACGTAATTTTTTTTCTTATTGGTTTTTCAATCATGAACATTTTATTGACAGTATTCAGTATTAACCAAAAGAGACAGTTATATTAATCTTTCTTATTTCTAAGGCACAAAGAAATATGTAAAATCTGAAAATAAAATCGAAAATCTCAACATCGGGAAAGAATTTTTTTTTTTGACATTTTATTGTTTTATAGAATTTCAAAAATGCAATTTTGTGTGTTTTTCTCTGGCCTGTGATTACCCAATTCATATTGTATTTTGATAGCGAGAGTTATTTCTCGATTCATTAAAACTAGGTCGAGGATTAATAAATAGGGATTGTGAAAAAGCGTAAAACGACGAAAAACGAGACTTTTTTGAAATAACGGAAATAAACACGACAGAGAAAAAAATAAGCATATTTCCCAAGTCTTTTATTAAATTGTAGCCTATAGGTTTCTCAACAGAGGGAAGAGTTATTTCACATTAATTGCTTTATGTAAATTCTTTCTTACAATTAAACTTTATTCTAAAAGGAAATTTTTTATTTTTTTTTACTCAAGATAAAACTCAATTACAGGGCTCTCTTTTATTTCTTGAAAATAATCGAACTTAACTTCGTTGTTGTAAGATTATAAAAGAAATTCTCAATTTTTTTTTTTTTTTTTTTTTGTTAATTGCCAAATATTTTAATACTCTTCTTGAAATACAAGTAATTAACAATGATTTTCAAAATCGAGGGATTGAGTCATAAGAAAGATTTCTATATTTGAACACTCAAATGAAACAATCAGAATGTCAACAAATTCAAGTTCCACTATTAGGTTAATTGTTTATGTTCTAGAAAAAAGAATAATTTTCAGCAAATAATAATTATTTCTTGTTCTAGCTACAACAATAATAATAGTTACTTATTTAATTTTGCTTTTCAAGGATTATTTGCCTAACTTTAAAGAAACAAAATTAATTAATAATAAACTATCTAATTTTCATGAAATAAATCCTTTTTTGTCATCTTCCTACGTTTTGAAGCCTGTTCATTTCCTTTAAGTCGAATTAAATTGTGATTCTTATATCTTATATAACATCAACGAAAAGAATATGACAATACTCTTTTTTGATGAAAGTTTGGTTTTTTCATTAAATTTTATTAATATCCTTTATAACGTTCTGATTTGAAAATTTCTATTATCGAAACACTTTATTAAGATCTTTACAAATCTCATTTAGCAGGTTATTTAAATAAAATTTACAAAAAGAATCGAAAAGAATGTACTCAAAATTCTTTTTCTTTAACTTTTATTTTATTACTTCGTCACTGATAATAAATATTACAGACTTCTAAGACTGCGAATACATAGAATATTTCGATGATTTCAATTACATTGAATACTTCAATAATTTAATAACGAATTTGTGATTAAATTGTATTTTATCCATTTATAATATTAGGATTACGTCATAACATTTTTAACTGTAAGTGTTTTTAATATTACAATATTTACATTAAATTTGTATAAAATAAAGCTATGTGAACTTTTCAAATGATTTTTTTCTAGAATAAAAATTATGCAATCATTTTTTAGCAAGTATTGGTTATCATCATCTGACATGTATAACAGAGTATATAGTAATATTCTTTCTATTGTTTTAATTATAAAATTCACAAACTCATTATGAACTTGAACAATCGAAAAAATATTTCCTATTTGAAATCAGAAGAACTGTACAGTATTCTTGAGTATTATCTTTGATTAAGAATCATGTGTTTGTGTATTATTACTGTTATCATTAAATTCACATCTAAGAATTACATATTTCCCTTAGAGTAAGACTTACGCTGATTAAAATTTGTATAGCATGGACAAAAACTCATGCTGAATCGAAGTATTTTTAAGGTTTAATTGCTGATACACTATAATAATAAGCTATTTAATGTACAACATAATTTTTACTGAAGCTTTCAAGGTAGTTGGCTTCAGAAAAAAACTTAATTATTTACTTGTTTATTAAATACCATTTAAATTCTGGCATCGATCCAACTTCCTTATGATCTGAAATAAAATTGAAAATAATAGAAAATGTTCTCTGTTTGAAGATTAATAATTGCTCATAAACTATAGGTTTTTGCGAATGCTAATTGTCACTCACTGCTTATTACTAGAATGAAGCTAACGTATTTCTTGTTTTTATTTTACTTTCTGTCTGCATAATTTGAAACCTGACATGAATAAAGGGAAAAGGAATGAGATCACACTACAGGTTTACATGAATTATTCATGAATTTTCTTCATTTACATAGGTCATATATTTCTATTAACTTAAAAAAAAACTCTGTGAATGAAAAAAAGAATAAAGTTATAAGAATTAAAATTTTACAAAAAGCTCTAGCCTGCACCTGTTCAGTCCATCAATTTACGTCTTTATGCAATTCCTATCTTATTTACCTAGATACATTTATTAAAGGAGAACTAAAAAATAACTATTAATATTGAATTCTTTCATTTTATGAGTTTCTTATGGGTATGTTTTATGAGTAATTTTATAGAACTCTCTGCTCGTATTGTTAAACAGATAAAAAAAAAACCTTACTTTTCGTATTGCAAACAAAAGTACGTTAGGGTTTTCTCCTACATACGAACGATTATTTTTACAATATAATTTTGCGCACATGAATGTCGAATTACAATTTTAAAAAAACTACAAATTGTTTTTTCTTTGGGTTTTGTTCTTAAACTGGATAATATAATTTGAAACTATTGAAGTGTTAGTAGTTACCCGATTTTTATATTATTCTAACATATTACGTAATAGTTTTTAATTTTTTTTCTTGGTATTGAAAATTTAATCGATGGTATTAAAAAGAGAGGAATTTATTTGTAAAATATTTATTTTTTTTTTATAAAAAAAAAAACCTTTAACGTTATTGTAATGCATGGAATAGTTTTAATATTTTTCGGAGTTTTGATGTAATCTAAACAATGACGGAAAAGAGGAATCTGTAAGTGAAATATTTATTTTTATTACAAAAATAACGATTCCTTTGAACTAGCATTACACGTCTGTAAGGGCTCGTTTATTATTGTATTTTATTTCGAAGCGGTTTTTGATCTTAAAGATACCTTAAGAGGAATTTAACCTTTTTTATTCAAAGTTCAAAGAATGACAAAGTGTTTACATGGCAAAAATGACTTCTTTGAGATGAACTAAGGAATGTAACATAACAACTATCTACTCGGAATCATCTGACATTTTCAAAGCACGTGGATGGAATTAAACATAATTCTTTATGGTTGAAAAAGAAGGAATGTTCTTCGATTCGAGCAGTAATAAGAACTTAAAAAACATTTTTGACGTTGATACAAGGTGTACGAAGTATTCCAAATTTCCAGGAATGATTACGTTTCTCAAATCTAAAATGAGTCTATATATTTTATTTGTGTGTGTTGCTCATATGAACTACATTGATAGAGTTATAAGTACGCATAAGAGAAAGTTTTTAGCATCAATTACTGCTCTCTAATAAATTAGAAAATAATTAACAGATAAAATTGTTTAAGGCAACTAATGATAAACCAAGTACAACTTAGTAATGGATTCATCATTTTGGGTTCTTTTGATTTTTAATAAAAAAAAAAAGAGAGAAATCTATATGTTTATGTCTTTGTGGGTTAACCACTCACTCTCTCTAGTTTTGTGAGATTTTCAGAGTAAGTTCACTTTTAATTAAATATTTTTATAATTTGAATTACCTATTTTTTATTTATTGTCTTATATTTTGATTTAAACTAAAAATTATACAGTCAATATCATAGTCATTTTTTCCTTATATTTTTTCTCTGTGATTATTTTTATTAAAGAAAAGAGAACTATCTAGTACTTACATATTAAATTTTCTTACATGTAAAACAAAATTTTTTGGCTTTTTAATATCAACTTCATTCTATCTTTTAAACATATTATTTTCAATACAAAAAAAAAATGTTGTTGATAGAACAGAAAAGGTCAATTCATAAAAGGATTATTAAATTATATTTTTAATATTTTAAATTAAATGACAATATTTGTCTGACATCAATGCAGAAAACGCTAAGAAAATTGCTGTATTTCTATACATTCATAAAAGTTAGCCATTTTAAATAATGCAAAAATGAGGTGAGTAGCGTAGTATTCCGATTAAATTTCTGTTCCCTCCCTATAAATTTAGACAGAAAATATTTGCTTTTCGACTTGTAACTAAATGAACTACCACATATTATTTTTTATCGTTGTCTAGACTTCTATGAAAGTGTAACTGTTTGAGAATGAAAAGCTTAAAATTATTTATCAACTGTCCACTTATGAGATTAGAGCGTGGTATAAAAACGTGCTAACATTAAACATTCTGGAAAAATAATACTCCGACTTTCTTTTCCTCTGAATAGACAGGTTCACAAGTAGAAACTCATCTGATACGAAAAAGTAACGTATTTTTATCTTGTCCCCATCATGTTAAGCCATGACAAAGAAAATTAAAGTATAATATGCTGAATGAATGTATAAGCAAAACGCAAAGCTTTTCTTCAGAAAGATTCCCATAATTCAGTGAGATAATACTTTCTGGATGTCAGGTGATGAGTATCCTCATAATCAAAATAAAAGAGGAGAGGAAGAGGAGAAAAGTTATTGCTGAAGTGTTACTGATGCACGATTATTCATTTGAAATAAATACCATAATACGTAAGAAATACCTTCATTACGAAGTTAAATTCAAAAAATAAAATAACCTTTAAATAACATCAAGTAAATTTTTTAAGGTGGAGGGTGAGGATGAGAGGTATTTCAAAATTATTATTGAAACTATTTGATCATGGTATTTTATTCAAACAGATAAATGCGCCTATAAAAATTGTAGGAGATATATTTACTTTCAACACAAAGAAAATATTCAATAAAATTAATAAAAAGAATCATGTTGGAGTTTGGAAAAAATCTTACATGAATTGCAAAGAGGATTTCGTTAAAAGGACGACGTAAAACGTCATCACATGAATTTTCGATAACCATTTTAAATCCAGCTTTATATATTTGCATAGAAAAGGCTCAATAAATTTCAGAAAGCATATATCTTATGCGCAACTGGTTCTATTATTGCATATTTATCTATTTTTATTCGGCATCAGTTAATTTGAACTTTAACTCAATCAAGCACCTACACCAGCAAAATTTAAGTACACCATACTTCTACATCGCAAAATAATATTTAAGTATATGAAAAATACTTTGCATATTTTATATCCGAACATAGTTTTTTTTATTTCATTTTGAGATGAGTATCATTTTTTTCATAAAATTAATAATAATTTCAAACTACTAAATTAAGCATCATTTAAGAAATTTTTTTATTTCTCGCAGTAAATGTGTACAAAATTATCATGATTAAAGTTTTGATACAGATTGCTCTCATTCAAACAGCGATATTTGAATGATTACTCAAACTATAATATTTCTGCAAAAGATATAACAAAAATAAGCCTAAAACGTTTCAAAAGAAAGATAAAAAACCTTATTTGATATTCATGTAACGCTTAATTGAATAATCTCGTTTATAATTATCATTTCTCAATTATTTAACTCTTATGAGAACCGAAAAATTGAAATATTGAAAAATGCTAAAGCCAAATTTTAAATTCATTTTCTAAACTTGATTATTGTTTTGGAAGATGGGGGCAGACTAAATAGAATAATATCATGAAATTACAGCAGAATAAAACTCGTGTAGGATGATGCGGAAGTGAAAAACTTATTATTTGTATCTTAATATCAAAAGTAGGTTTTGAGGAAAATAAGTTTGGAGAGAAGAGAAACTAGACAGGAAAGATTAAGTCTAAAATTTGAATTCCCTGTTGTGAAAATCCGACCTAAATTGGTAAGGTCGTATTGGTGGCTTTATATGTGCAATAAAAATAGATTTAAAAATGAATAAAGTTTTTTAGTTAAACTTTGGGACAGAAATAGTTTCGAAGAAAGCTAAAAATTATTCTTAAACTATATAAAAACAACCTGATGACCCAAAGTGATTGTTTGTAAAGTAGGGGGGGGGGTGGAATTAAAGTTGCGAAAACTCAATAATTATTGTCAAGGAACTATATTTCACATATGTGAGAATTTATCATAAATGCTTTATTTTGAAAATTTGTGTGCGTGATGGTTATTTCTCTCAACTCTCATTTTTAAAAATATTTTTGAAATAGAAAAAATTGTAGATTTTTATTTTCAAAATTGAAAAGAAAACACTTTTGCTTTCCTACGTTTATGTTTCTTTTTCTGTAAACAAATTTTCATGAATTTGAGAATGAAGATTTGTAAGTCTTAGCAAAGTAGTTTTTAAACTATTTAGTTAAGTTATAGTTTTGATAATAAATGTACAGCAAATACAATACTTACAAATAAGTATAATTTTATAAAAAAGTGTTGTAATTTTCTAAAGTAGTTGTAATTTTATGAAAAAATGCAAGATTAATTTGTTAAGGTGTAAAAGATATAATTTCAATAAGGAAAGACGAGATTGAAGCTATTAAAAGAAAAATTTTAAAAAATTAACAAATTTTTTGAAAAAATGAAAAAAGAATTCTTTAAATAAAAAACATAAACAACGAATGATTAAATCGCGTGGGCGTAATAAAATAACTTTTATTCAATGACTTTTAGTTTATTAATTTAAAAAAAAAACAAGTAGAAATAACCTAATAATTTATTTGAGAAATCACCTAGCAATTAATTTAATTAAATGCATAGATTTAATAATTGCTTCATCGCACATTAATTGCATAATTAATTATGGTAATGAATTTCACGCAATGTTCTTGTCTAGAATGATTAATTATAAATTCTCATTGATTTATCAATTGTATTGATATTTTATACTTTGAATTTTTTTTTTAAAAAAATTAGAATATCATTACTTTTTATGAATTTATAACGGTTTGGATGTATCAAATATGCTAGACATAACGGATGTTTTTCTTAAGTTTGTTCAATTTCTTATATGTTTAGGGAGTAGACACTGGAGGAACTTATGCATTTCATAAGAGAGAAATATCTACAGATAATATGATTAATTACTAATTACTAACTTTTGTAAAGTACATTGTTCTGACTTTTGTTTCCCTTTACAAATATTTGAAAAAAAAAAAACTGTTCAAAATATAAAATTAAAAAAACTAGCATCCAGTCATAGTTTAATTGTTGAGAAAGCTTACAAAACTCCATTGCATAGAAACTTTAATTTATTTGGATTAATTTGAAACCTAACATGACTTTTTTTTGCTTGAAAAGATAATAAGCATATATTTTAAAATACAAACAAATGATATTGCTCTCAAAGGATTTTAGAAAAATATAACAAATATTTTTATAAGTATACTTATGTTTGTCTAATTATGAGTATTATGTTCTAGCCTGTACTTTTGTGTATTTTCCTGTCTCAAAAATGAGCGTCCTTATGTTTCACACTCGATCTTTCTATTATCTGTGAAAAACCAAGTAACCAGTAAGAGATTAATGAGTCTTGAACTAAATTTGAGGAAAAAAGTTTAGAGTATTAAACGGGACATTACAATCGTTGTTCGTAAATGATAAAACTCAAGTCTTTGAATATTTCCCCTTGGACATTGACCGGAAAAAAAAAAAAAAAAAAAAAAAAAAAAAAACCTTTCCTTCTTATCTGTCAGATACTTTATTAATGCTAAGGCAAGTCTAGAATTTATTCACAGAGAAAGGAATCAGGAAAATCCTGTATTCCTTGAATCTCTTCCTGTTCAATGCGTGAAAGGTCAGCTTCTCTGCTTAAGGGATATTCTCTATTCGAAGACGGTGAGTAGAAGATAGGTCTACTTTTTGCTTTCATATCCACATCAGTAACCATAGAATATGAATCAGAACTTTGAATTCCCCTTATGGCCTCGAGATGTTCTCATTTCTCACATGCTAATAATCAGCTCGATAAATGGCAAAAGATAATTAATTCTCCTGTCGATAAACTTTTAGATCGCTACCTTATCCTTCTGTTTGACAGGTGATTTGATTGCAATTAAGGTCATAAGGTAACACGGCCTGTTGAATTAATTAATGAACTTATTCTAAATTGCTCTCGAACTCTGAGCACAGGCTTTTTTTCTTAACAGTTTCTTTGTTTTTAAAAATTTCTATTCCTCATTTTTGTCATTTCAAGGATATAATATGAAAACTTTTGTCGTTTTGTTTAAAATTTATTGCATATTAAGTGTGTTTCATAAGCATTTTAAAAATTTTATTTTGTTTGTTGTTAAGTCTTAAGTCTGAGAAAAATGTTTTAAACTGTTTCTTCGTTTTTTTTCTTCGGTGACACTGAAATTATTTCTCCTTGTGTAATATATGTATTAGCAGAGAAATATAATAATATTTTGAAATAGTATATCTGATACGGAGAGAAAGTGAATGTGCCCTTAATGTTAATAGAACTAGTTTTTTATTACTTTTAAGTTAGGTATATGAAGCTGGTCTCGTTCCTTTTACATCTTATTTTTCAGGCTTGAATAACTTCTTAACAGCTTAAGTTTTTCATAAGGATGAAGCCTAATTATTCAATAACAAAATAATTCCATTTTCATATACAAAAATAATTATACTTTCATATACAAGTACCTAGATAACATTTCATATTCTGTATTACTTAGAAACATTTGTAACAAATAAATATTACCTTATTATAGTAAATCAATTTCAAAACAACGGAAAACCTTTTTTAGGCCAAATGATAACTAGCTGGTTTTATTTTGAAATTGTTTAATACTCAGACAATATTAAACTAATTGATTTCTGATTTTTCTTCACTTTCAAAAGCTCTAGATTCGGTTTTGCTTCAAGATCAGAAACATTAAGAAATAATAGTAATAAATGAAATTTTGATAATTTTAACAAATGAGAGTGTGTTCAGCTGGAAATTTGTTTAAATTACAAAACAACAATAATTTATCTCAATCTTATGCTTCTTGTTTCTTTTAAAGGTCTTGTCTTTTCCTCACCGTGACTTGTGTCATAGTTGGAATCTGTGCTGCTTACCCAACTGGAGCTCCACAGGAAACATGCAATACCTTCAGTGCCAATCACACCGGCCACCTTCCCCAAAGAAGCAAACCCAATTATGAACTCATTGCTAGCCCATCAAATGTTCAACCTGGAGGCACTCTCACGGGTAAGGAAGACTGTGCAAAATGCTTTTACATTTTAAAGAAAGGGACGACAGCAATACATTGCCAACCATATATACTTAAAAATTAAGAAACTGCTGAGTAAATCGAAAGGTGTGGTAAATATACTACGAAACGTGATAAAACGGAAATAACACAGCTTGTTGAGAAGTAATTGCATGAAATCTATCAGCAAATTTTCATTAACTCTGCTTTAATAAAATGTTTAAATTCTATTTGCAAAAAAAGTCTTTATTTTATACAGGCTCGTCAATAATAGCTGAAATAAAAATAGGACACACAGAAATCTTAAAATATTTTATTCTACTCTTGTTAGAAATATAAGGATTAACATTATTTGCTATGCAATCTTTCTTCTTAATTTTTTTTAATAGAAAAACCGTTTTTTTTTTTCACTTTGAGGAACTTATTTTTATCACATTTTTATATGAAACTTTTACTATTGGAGAGACTGTTTACGTTAATTTTAAAATTCGTAGCATACTTTTTATAAAATAAATGCACATTTCATACAAGCAACACCTCTTTCAAGTTCTGTTTTAGTTTTGAAATCACAATTTTCCTTCTAATTTTATTATACTTCTTTTTAAATAATCGTTTTACTTATTTAAACATATGAAATTTCTAAATATACCATTACCTAAGCGGTAAGACTTTAGTGAAAAAAAGTTTGCGTATTTGTTATATTTTACAGCAATTCTTAGAGTTGAAGTTAATTTTAAAAATTATAAAGATGCTTTGTAGAATTCTGAAATTAAGATTAATACATTTGACAGAGTTTCAAAGATCAAAATGCTTTAAGGGGACCCAGAATCTCGAAAATGATCAAAATATCGCAAAAGATTTTATTACTTTATCTTAATTATTATGTCTTTTGTAAATATATACACAAATTTCATAGTTCTAGTTACATTATTTTCTTTAACGGTGCTAAGTCATTTTATTGACTTTCAAATTTATAAGTGTTTTTTTTCCTCAGTTTTTTGTTTTTCGTGACGGTCATTCAACTAAAATGCTAAGGCCTTTTTTGAAATCAATATAAAGTTTTAAAGTTTGTTCTAGATATTTTGCATAATATGTCTGATAATTCTATGCATGGAATAAGGATGTAGATAAATTATTATTTTTTTTTTAAATCAACACAATTAGATATAGCTATTTTTTTACTGTTTTTCGTAGTGATTAAAAGAAAAAAAAACATGTAAAACCATAACAAACACAAGTACAACCAAACCCATGCACGGGACTGTGAGAAACACTTCAAAGAAATTGAGAAAAAATAGTGTTTAAAATTATAAAATCTGTAGAAGTAGTAAGAAGGATAAAATATTGAAATATTTTGAAAAAAAAATTGAAATTTTAAATGTTTGTTTCAAATTAATTATTTTTTCTGCAATGCGCATTTTAAACATGTGTTGTGAGAATTGGTTGAATAAAACTTTTCCAATAAACATAATTTCAAAAATTTGCACACGGAAGGGGGGTACATCATCCCCTTAAATAATATTTAATGGTACTGCTCAGCTATTGAGAAGAAAATGAAGCAGGAGAGATAATCTTTCTTATTTTGAGACCTTCGAAAATTTAAGCAGAACATTTCTACAAATTTAGATATTTTTTTTTTTTTTTGAATTATTTTTTTATTATTTAGCTATTCTCACGTCATTTATTCTTCTTTGTCCTTTAATTCGTTTTTATTATTTTATTGAAGATTATCTTTCTTTCAATTCGAAAAGATACATGTCCATTTCAACAATAAAATTCCGAAACTTCTACGATAAGGAAGCAAAATTTCAATCAATACTTTTTTGAAAGCCCAAGATGAAAAAGAAAGGGAAAAAAAAGTTTTAAATGTATCCAATTCAGAAGAAGCTTCATTTCAAAGATCTAATGTAGATGTTTATTATCAATATAAAGTATTCTTAATAAAATGTTTTATTGTCCTATGTAGTAACTCTGCAAGGAGTGGGAGGCGAGACATTCAAAGGTTTCTTCATCCAAGGACAGAATTCTGCTGGAAAACCTATTGGTCGATTTTCAAGACAATCAGATGCTCAAACAAGAGACTGTTCTGGTGCTGATGTAAGATATGGCAGCTTATAGCTTCTTTTTCTTTCTTTCTTTCTTTTTTTTTTTTAAGAAAAAGGGGGTGGGGCTTTTATATTCCTTTTTCAAAGACCTTTTATGTTGTTCATCTTTGGTTTGTAAAATTCTTTGTTTTGCTGTTTTTAGGACTCTATTACCCATGTCAATGCTAATGACAAGACGCAGGTGACGCTTAAGTGGGAAGCACCAGCTTCTTATAGTGGAAAAGTAGTATTCAGGTGACTATATTGACAGTTCCCTCTTTAACAATTAATATTACACCTCATTAAAACTTATTCGTAATGCAAGAGGAAACACGAATATTAAGTACAAAAATTCTCCTATAAATAATCACTTTGGAAAATTTTTAACTCGTTTTTCCATTTTAAAAATTATACAATAATTAAGATAAACAAATTAAAAAATATATAGCAGTTTAATTAGTTAAAATCATTTTTATTTTCAGACTAAGTATGTTTAAATTATATATTAGAACAAAATATTGCTGAACTTGGTTTTTGCAATTCCCTGTTTTATTGTTGTATTATTATTATTCTATTATTAGAGAAATAGGTTTTTCTTTTTTTTGTATTCTATTCGACAGCTTACCGTATATATATATATATATATATATATATATATATTTCTTTATTTAAACATGAAGGTTCTAAATAACAAAACTGAAAGCATGAAGAGTTTCAAATAGCTATTTCTATAAATTGGTAGCAAATCTCACATTTGAGCATGAAACAAACAGAAAGGTAATAAAACGTAATCGAATAAAACCCTACATGACAAAACAGCCACTATCAGCCAAAACAAATATTAATAATAGGTAGAAAGTATATCCGTATACTCAAATTTCATGTCTTAGTCAACAGTTTTCTGATAAAGTTTATTTCAAACTTTGAAAAAGAATTGAGAAAACAGTAAAATGAATAAAATGGAAATTATTTTGGGAATACTTATATATGTATTTTGTGTTAGAAATGATGTTCTATATGAATATCAAGTGAGTGATGATCGGCAAAAGTTTTGCTTAATATTATTGTAATGGGTCAAAAAATGATTCCTTATCTTAATCTTTTCCTGGTATATCTTAGATGATACCATTTAATTTTTATTTATCTTTATAATATTCAATTTGGGGGGGGGGGGGATTGAATTTCTTGTTATATCTTTAGAATTATGGGGATGATGATTAATCATTTATTTTCAAAAGGCTTTTCCGAACTCTTCAAATAATCCAATATTAAAAAAAAAAGTCTCATTTTCTTTTAATAAATAAGGATATTGAACCCTACATTCAGTCTACCTCGGAAGAAAATCTTTGATTATTTTTACCAACGAAAGCTATTATAAAAATTCAATTGTTTAATTAAACTCGTTTTAAATTATTGTTGTTTTAATAAGATGCAAGAAAATAAAAACATTGTTTCTCTTTCCTATGAAGTATATAACTCAAATTGCCATTTAGTAGTTCTTAAAAAAAAATTATGCCCTGATTTGTGATTAATACATGCATCGTAAAATAATGGACATTTTATTTTAAGTTTGATTGAATGAAACTAAAAGGTAAATATTATAAATTGATAAAAGATTCCAAAGATTAGGGCATGTGAAGTTCATAATACCTCGCATAACTTAAAAATTATCTTTAAAATAATAGATTTTTATCAGGAAAAGTAAAAATGCTTAACTAATAATATATAAAGAAACCATTAGATACTGTAAAAACAACAAAAAAATTTGTTTAATACTTAAGTGTATTACAGTTTAATTGTTAATTCATTATGCCGTCAAAAGTGTTCATTTCTGATGGATAGTTCTCTCCTCTAAGAGGGATGAGAAAACTGTTTATGTGTGGAATTAAAAACGATGAGTCCCGCTTAAGAATCTTAGGCAAAACACGGTAATCATTTACAAAGAGTACCCATGTAAAAATGACATCAATAGCACCTAATTTTTCTACTTAAAAGATTTTGTAAATGTTTATCTTAAGCATTTTTAATCTGAATTATTTGCGATATATTTAAATATTTAAATTTAAATAATGTTTCTTTTTGTTTTCTCTGATTGAATTAATGATACAACACTAATATATAACACGAAATTTTGTCTACACTGTTTACTCAGCTCACTTAAGCCGATTTTGACACGTTTAAACTAAGAAGATATGAAGACACTTTTGTATAAAACCATTTATTTCATAGACAAAAATGTGAACTAGGTACTCTTCTTTTGGCTTTCATTGGGCAACTCAAATAGGGTTTTAAATTTAAGAGTTGCTTTTAGAGTGTGAATGAATGATCGTGAAAATGCTTTCTTTGGACAATATTCCAAAAGAAGCCTTTAAAAGATAATGATGTTTTATTACATTATTAAATTTGACTTTTTTATGTTTTCAGAGCTGTCTGCGTTAAGACCTATGAATTGTTCTGGAATAATATTGTCAGCAACTCCATTACTGTGGCTTAATTTTCAAACCAGAAAACATCACCAGAATAGGTGCTAAAAATTTAAAAAGCAGTTTCTGTTTAAAGAGTTCAAGCTGCAATTATCCTTACGCTTTCAAGAGAAAGTTCTCCAAGAGTTATTGTCAAAACTCGCCATTTCATTAAACGTACTTTTATTTTCATGACTTTACTAATAAAATGAGAAACTGATATTCTCTTTCATGTGTCATTTATTATTTCAAATCGTTAATTATTTATGTCACTTATATTGTGCCACTTATATTACTTATTATTATTATAATCATTAAATATTTATGCCACTTATATTTTAGGTATTAATCAAAATCTTAAACACATTTAAAATAACATTTTTATATACTGAAAAAATAGTTACGGAGAAATGTTGGAAGATACACCTTTAGACATATGCGACATAACATACGAAATAAGTGTATGAAATTAGTTACAATAGATACATTGTAATAATTTTTTTTTCAATTGAGATATTGTTATTGAGTACGTTAAATCATTTGTATTATAACAAAATTTAAAAAGTTAACTGCTACTACGATCACTGGAAAACGTGTTTTTTTTTTTTTTTTTTTTTTTTTAAAAAAAAAAAAAAGGTAACAAAAATTTTCAAATTTTAAAAAGAAATAATTTTATGATTTGAACATTTACACATTTCTATTTTTCGGATTTGCCCTTAATTTTTGGAAACTAGTGTAAATATATTCAGGAGAAATTTGTTGCAGTTATATAAATAATTACAATTTATAATAGTTCGAATGAAATTGGAGAATTATATCGAAATTTTGAAAGCAACTTTAGCTTATGATTGTTTGCATAATTGCAACACTTTTAAGGTGAACGTATTTCCAATAAAATTTAGAATTGTTACTAAGGGCTCGAATCGGTTATAACATCGGTTGGTAAGACTTTACAAATTTTTAAAAAATATTATAGATAATTTGTACAAAACTACTATTGTAAAAAATAGTATAGATATAGTTAACTATGTTATAAATAAAGTTATTTATGACATATATATAGTTGTGATTTTGAAGAACTTTTTAACTCAATAAATACTAAAGATCTTATTAAAGTACTAAAATATATTTATAAGAAATTTAATGTTAATAATGTTATTTTAAGCAAAAAATTTAATTACATAGTTAAGTTAGTTTTAAAAGAAAATTATATCATATTTAATAATAATATGTAAAAAAATAAATTTAAGGAATACCACAAGCTGGGCTTGCTAGTTATAGGGTACCTAATTTTTGCATTCCTTTTCATGAATACAATTTTATTGATTATATTTTTTACTATGTTTAGATATATAGATGATCTCATATTTTTCAAACAAATATTAATAAAGAAAACAAACCTTACTTATCTTTTTATTCAACTTATTTAAAATTATTGTAAATTGATGATTTTAGATGTTTATTTAAAAATTGAAGATAATAAAATTTATTATAATATTTATAATATTGGGGATATATATATATATACCCAATATATATATACCCAATATATATATATATATATATATATATATATATATATATATACCTCAATATATATATATATAGAAGTAAGTATGTTATACATAATATAATTTATATATATATATTATATATTATAAAAGCATATATATATATATTATATATAACCTGGATATTAATATATAATTATATATATACCATATATATATATATATATATTAGTATACATATATATACATATACATATAATATATATTCAATACCCAACAAAAAAAAACATGCACTTTCAAACTGGGGACTAAATTGTGGGGTTAAACATATTCTATGGTGCCAACCCTCCCCAGTGCATCTTGGGCAAAAATTGGATCACTCCAAAATGCAAATCGTAATAAGTTAATCAAAAGAAACAAGAAAATGAAAGGCACGATACTCCAATTATAAACATTTAAAACCAAAATTTTTCAATTAAAAGTTTTTTAAATAAAGATTTAAAAATTTAAAACAAAAACATACCAAAATCCAAGCTTTCAAAGAATAAATAACTCATTCATAACAGATGTAAAAGTCAAATTTTAAGATCTTGTGACATAAGATTTATAGTGCAAAAAGTTTAAGGAACTTTTTAATTAAGATCTCCAATACTTTGCACTGTTTTCAGATATGATGTAAATATCAATAATACTTAATTAATTTGAGTAAGAAAATGATTAAAAATTGGGAATATTTAATAACAATCTCATAATCAATACAATCACCAATAGAAATAATATCCAAAGAACACAAACCTGAATTTTAGTTGTTCGAATTTTTTGAACACATTGAATATAATATGTGTCTAAATGTACGCTATGTAAAAATTTCAAGAGATCTTCACAGCAAGACCATTAACTAGCTGTTTTTGTAATTCTAATTTTATGCGGTGGATTTGTTTTTTAATTTAAAGATCTTAAAAATTTCATGAAAGTTCTGAAAGTTAATAGCCCTTATGTTAAGACTACAATTTCTAAAATGTCATACATCTAAAAGATTTAAGAATAAACTCTCACTTCTAAAGATGGGAATATCAAAAATTGATTTAAATCAAGTTATAAAATAAAGATCTTAGTGAGAATAATTCGATATAAAAACCAACGTTTTTAAAAACAACGTTTTTATATGGTGGCAAAGTTTATTAAAGAAAATTATTGAAATATTAGTTAAAACTGTTGGTTATTTTTAACTTTAAAATTTGCTAAAAAAGAGATATTTGTGAGCGTATTAAAAAATTCATAATACTCATAAAATCAAAACATGCATTTGAAAATTTGTAAGTCATTCTATTAAAAAAAAATGGGAACCAGAATTCAGAAAAAATTATTGTGATAAGACATGGTGCCAAATATTGGAAACTTTCTTTCTTGCGAATGATTACTGTCTAAAAGTCAGCAACCCTTACTATCTCAGAGATAGTGAAGGGGAGATAGTATCTCCCCTTTGTGAGTACAATATTTTACGAGACCTCATGTGGTGTGAGGAGTGCCCGGTGTTCCCAGAGGGAGAAAGAAATTTTTTCCTCAATCCTAAAAGCGCCGAGAGGAAAGAATATTTTGACTTATTAAAATTAATGAAATATTAGTTAAAACTTCTCGCAAACGTCTAAATATTGCATTGCTAGGCCAGTACGAACGATTCCCAAATTTTCATAGCTCTAGCTTGGTATGAAGTTGGTTAAATTAACGATCGAAAATTTGATGACACACACACTCACACACTCACACACACACACCAAGTGAAATTCAGAAAAACGTTGTAAAAAAGTCACTTTGTAAAAAAAAAACTTTTTAGATATCAAATTTAATTTACAGAAATCATACTTCAATATCCTACAGAGTCCCCTAAGAACTCTTCATGGGAAATCTTAAGTACATATTAATATGGACCATCATACAATTTACTATGAATATATTTTTTCAAAAAATCCAATGGATAATCACACTCTATCCAATGTCCTATAAATTTCTTAATATTATTGAATGTGTCATTGTCTTGAGTAGTTAGTGATTTATTACGATGCAAAAGGTTTAAAATAATATTTCTGTATATGGATATGTGAGTATTATTCTCCCAGTAAGGCATTTTAATTATCTTAAGTTTAAATGCATCTCTTTTATCATATAAATTACTATAAGCGGTGTAATCTACTATCTGTAGTTTCGTATCTAGATATTCAGCCTTACTTGTATCTGAATTTGTCTGTATTAAAACCAAAAAGTTTGGATAAAAATCTATGTCAGGCTTAAAATTTCTACATTTACTAAAAATTATGATGTCGTTTATGCATCTGTATAAAACGTAAAGAGAGTTGTTCTCGTGGTTCGATGGGGCGCGGTAGCCTAGTGGTCATAGTTTCAGATTCGTGGCCAACGGTTATAGTTCAGTCGCGGGTTCGATCCTTGGCCGCCAAAGACCGCAGTGTATCCGGGACTGATGCACGTTAAATCTGTTCGGGGCCCAAAGTTCTCTCGTTGGAGTGGTGTGGATGTTAGGAGAGGGGGGTGCCAGCTCAGGAGTTGTCCTCGTCACTTGACCGTGGTTCAAAATTACTAGGTCCATCGCCAATAGCCCTCGTGTTGCTTCTAGTGCGACGTTAATAAGAACTAAACTAAATCTCGTGGTTCAATTCATAAAAATGCAAATATAGATAGCTAGAATGTTGCTAGCTGGTCCTCCTTGAGACAAGTCTTGTATTTGTTCGTATATGTTTTAATGATAATAATATAGTTTTCTTGAAGTACTAATTGAAAAAGGTTCTTAAATTTGCTTAGTTTTATCGTATTTTCTAAGTTATATGTATCATAGAATATCGTAAGAACCCTAATTATAACCTCTATATCAATTGAATTTAACAGATCCTGAAAATCATAACTGTAAATTGATTGGATTTGGGTATTGCCTATGGAGTTAATTTTTATATGCTATTTGTAATAATAGCCGGGTTTTTTTTTTCAAGTTTCTCCTAATTATTGTTCATAACACCTTGCAAAATTTTACCAGATTTAGTTATGTATGTATTATAACCATTTGTTATAGCTCTAAATTTAATCAGGTTCTTATGTAATTTAGGAATCAGAAATACATGAGGTTTTTTTTTATTATTATTATTCTTATTAAACTGTAATACAAGTTTTTTTTATGTACGGTGGCTAGCCTATTAGTCATTTCTCTGTTTTCACATTTTGAGGGAATAAAAACACATCACTGTTTTCAAATATATTCCTCCATTTTTCTTAAAGTAAAAATATTTACATATTATTGCAAATTTCCAGGAACTTTATATGCATATACTATAATAAAATTTGTTTGTAGTTTTTCTGTAGAGGGTCTAATATTTCTAAATTTTACCCCATCTTCAAATCTATAATTAACATTTATCAGATCATTAAGGACTCTGTACCTAAGCTCCCTAAAGACCTCATAAGGGCATGTTATAATTGATAACTATTTAAATTATAAAATTATCCATATCCTTACCTATTTCATTCTTAGCTACATAATTGCTCTCAGTTATTAACAGTCTATATCTTGTCCCTTTCATCATATCTCTTAATTTTCTTTCATTAACCACATCCTAATTTCCTATGACACACACAATCATTCAACAAACCCGAACTCACATCAGAATTATAATTGAAGATTAATTTACCTAACTTTTTGTTGTATCAAAAAGCACTTTTTATAGTTATTTTTTAATTGGGAAAATATGCATGCATTTCTTAAAATACTTGAAAAATTTATCTTATTGGAGGACTTGTTCAAAAACCGAACTATGCAATACTTGGTTTCCTTTTTATTATCTATATGTATTTTGATATTTAGTTTATTAATAAGGTGATTGTGCGTACATCTCTCATAATATTAACCTTTGTTCACCTGGCCTTTCCCATATACCCTTGTTCATCTGGCACTTCTACCAATATCTAAATAGTACAACTCTAATCTCCACCTTCTTCAACAAGAATTTGCAATATTTAATCTTTTGAATGTTGAAATTATTTTTAAAATCTTTTGCTAGTTCTAAAATGTTATTCCTGATGGTATCTCCATGCTTATGTTTCCTTTTTTTACGTTTACCTCTGGTGTTTCTTACATTTTTATTTTTACATTTGTCTTCGGAATAAAAACATCCATGCTGTCTTTTTGTCTTATCGCCTGAAAAACATTTCTGTCATAATAAATTATATTTAAACCATATAGGTAAATTGTTTTAAAAAAATCCTATGATGAAATATATAAATACACCCACAAACACACACACATATATATATATAACTTTCACTTTATGATTCACTAGGTATTTTTCCGGATAAGTTCTATGGGTATTAATATTTTTAGTAATGTTATTTGAAATTATATGTTTCATGTAACATTAGATTTGCTAATAATTTAATTTATATTTGTAAGAATTTTGATAGCTTTCACAAAATTTGTTTTCAGGCTAAATATCCTTTGAATTTCATTAAAAGTAGTATAAAATGTAATAACTTCAAAGTAGAGCCAATTTTATATCATTTATTTATATACATAGAATTTATTTTATGAACAGATTTATTTCTTTTATAAATTTTTTCTATTTTTTATCTCTTTCATTTTTATTTTGAAATTATTACATTCTAAAATTTTTCCTTTCTTTTTCTCCTTTTTGGTTAAAAATTTAAATAGTTTTTTTTTTTTTTAGATTTATTTTATTTAGAGTTCACTATTTCTGATAGATGGCGTTGCCATTCGCTTCCTTTTCATTTGGGAATGTGCGAAATTTCTGACATATTAGCTTAAGATGCTTTATGTAGGATCATCTGTGAATATAAATAAGTTTTTCTCTCAAGCTTTTTCAATTTTTCCTTTTATTCTTATATAATAATTTTATATTATGTTTATGATATACATCTTAGATATATTTTTAGTTTTACATTTGTATTTTTCTTAAATATTTCTTATTCATTTGGATTTTTGAGTTTTTAATCAATCTGATTTAATTTGATAACTGCCCGTTTCAGTAGTTATAATCCAAATTTTACCTTCTTATATTTGGTAAGAAGTTGAATTTTTTTCAATTATATTTTTTTATTTACTTTTGGGTTTTCATTTATCTTAATGTTTATTCTTGACCTTTGTAGATTAATTATATTTCTTAAGTTTCTGTTTTATCAATTTTTTTAAAAGAAATCTGAATGAGTAGTGATTTTATTTATTTTTTAAGTGTTAGAACTTATGATTACACAATAATTTCAGAATGCTGTTGTTTTAATTCTTAATTTTTGTTCTACTCGATAAATATCGTTATTTTTTTTCTTTTGCTATTAAAGTTTCTTTTCTTGTTAACTTTTAATAATTCTATAATTAAATTTTTGATTTGTTTTCTCTTTTTTCTTAAGTAATGTTTTTGAATGTTTTTTTTATTTTTATTTTTATATTATTTACTACTTTCACTATATATACAGGGTGTCACGTTTAAAAGCATGCATCAACAAAAAATCGTCAAAAATTGATAATTTACATAATAATTAGTAATAAACGTAACAACTCTAATTGAAATTTAGTGCATTTGATTCGAAATATATCGAATCAAAACACAAGATTTTAAAAAGAAATTAATGTTTTTCAAGCAATGATGTTTGAAATTGATCATTTGAAGTAGAATGACTACCAGGGGTGTTCAACCCACAAGTCGCATGCAACTCAAAGTAAATCACATTGCGGCCCAAGAAGGAGGTGCGTAGCGAATGAAATATTAATATCAACTGCAAGAAAATAGAACTCCATAAAATTAATTCATGAGCCCTTGCACCAAATTATCTCTTTTGAGTCAGGTTCCCCTACATTTCGTCGGGTCTGAACATAAAACAAATTCAAAAATTAAGTTATCAGCGAGTAGACATTGATTATATATCTACACTAACACACGTGGCCGGAAATTGATATCATCGGGTGGGGCTAATTTAGTGGCAAGCGTCCTCAACTCTTGGTTGGTTTCAGACACTATCTATCAACTAGTTGACTGGTCTGCTTAGTCTAGCATTAAATATTGTCCTTTATGTTGATTCAACTAGTGAGGTGAGAACGTGAGCAACATTTGTGCCTGGTGGATAGTCACCAGGAGATATGAGTTTACTGAGGGTGAAGAGAGACAAAGGATTTCTGTTTAAACTAAATTTTCCTATCATCCAATTATTCAACTACCGCTTTGTCTGAAACTGGCCTTGTTCTTCTAGAGAACTCAAAGATCAAAAGCAACACCCTTATTATTCATTTTACTGTTGCTTGTTTAATGTTGATATGATGGACTATGATCGTAGTCGTGTATCATTATTACTGCATCGATATGTCGGATATTTCGTTATTTCTGCTATGTTTGGGAACAACTATACGGTAAGGCAGTTGAAGTGACATTGTGAATGTATTTGTAAATTAAGTGAAGAAAATAAATAGTTATTGACTCATTGGTAATTGTCTTCTGTTTAAAGCAGGTAAATATATTTCTAGCTCCTTATTGGACCTTGCTTTCTTTATTCTTGCTCTTCATTTCTATTATTATTCTTATCTTTGCCTTTATCAAATAAATAGCTTGAAAATTTCGGAATTTTAGAAAGCCTCTATGTCTCAACAAAATCCCGTAATAAAAATAAAGAAAATATATCGATGAGAGCAGATTATTCAATAAAAAATGGACAAAGAACTATTTTTATTGAAAGGAACAATGAGCCACTAAGTTTAATTCGTAGCGTTCTCATACATGTCTTTAAACATTATAATTTGAAAGGTCATTATACCTAAAAACATGCCTCCAAATTTGATGCCTATATCATGGAATGTTATAGACGAAATAGTGATATTGGAAACATGTTTTACATCTAAATACGTTTTTAATAGAGTTTCAATTCAGACTGAAACTTTTATAAAGGCAGTCACAAATTAATGATCAAAAAATCAAACTACTTTATGGGAGTGATTTTATTAAACAATGCATGGAAAGTGTAGCAGGTATAATTTTCCCTGATAAGAAATACAATAATTCTAAAATCAATTTACCTCAAACTGTTGCCAAGAGAAATGACAAACTTTAAAAATCTTTCAAAAGGCATTTGAAAAAATAAAGTTTGCTGTTTTAAATTGTATTCTTTGACAATGTTAGAGAGTACCGATTAGTAGGCTCAGTCTAAGTCAGATGTTAAAATGATTTTATTACGTACTTAATGCAATCAAATCATTTAAGATGTCGAAAGCAAAATGTGTACCAGAATTTACGATGCCAAATTACTTGCAGATTTAACCTTTTTTGTAGATATGGCAGCCCATTTAAATGAATTAAACATGTGTTTTTAAGGCTATAACAACTTATTTGTGCAATGTTTCAAACCATAAATACATTCCATATGAAACTGAAATTATGGTTATTTCAAATAAATACAAACATTCCCCCCCCCTTCATTTCTACAAGTTGGTCGAACATACTCGTAATCTTAAATATGGAAAAATACATAGCCCTAACATTTAGATTTTATACAAAAACTTGAAAATAGATTTCAGGATTCTCGAAAAAATAAACAAATATTTTTTTAGGCTCCATTTACAGGAGATATTTATATGCCACCAACAAATTTTCAAATGGAATGTATAGAGTTACGATTTGACATCCATTTTAAAGAGGAATTTCATAATATCTCTTAATTGGAATTTTACAAATCATACCTGCTAAAAAAAAATACCTCTCGCTGCACAATCAATAGTTATTCATGTCATTATTGAACAAAGTCATTTACATTTGTGAGCCACTATTTTCAGAAGTGAGGACCAAAATATTGAAGGAATATCTTGAGAACTCTCTGAGAATTGCAACTTCTTCAATCGAACTAGATACTGATGCATTAGTTTCTTAAATTCATTGTCAAATATCACATTGATTTCTATCTATTTTTATTCTGATAAAAATTATACTGAAATATTATACATAAAATGTCATTTAAGGACTATAAAACAATGACAATTTAATATCTTTGTGAAGTATATATTACAAAAATCATAAATTATTAGGTTTAATTTACTTAAATTTATTAACTATAAAATTAACGAAGTTTTCCCCCTAAACTACTATTGTTAGTGTTTTAGAGTTATATTTATTTTGAGCTGCTACAAGCAACTCTTCTTCTTCCAGTGCGGCCTAGGGAAACAAAAGGGTTGGTAAATTTATACAAAATACGGATTTTGATCAAGAAACTTAATAGGCTGAACTACTCGTAAAGCATCAAGAAACTGAATTAGAATCTTTGTTAGTTTATTGAAAATTGTTAACCGAAGAACTTTAATAATTCGAGCAACCAACAGATATTTAATTAAGGAGACACTGGCTACTATCACAAAAAGTAGAGAAATTCAAGCCTCCAAAAAACGATTAATCAACCTCTCTTCTAAAAATCGGTCGTTGCATTGACTGCAAGGACAATATGTCGAAGCATTTTTTCCAAGAAATACTCCCTCTACTATTAAGCTATTCAAAAATATTTTGTCGATATTGTAGTAACTAACATAATGCTACATTTTCACTTTTTTGTTGTATTTATTCAGTAATCTTAGACAATTTTCCTTAAAACGTAAAAAAGTGAATTGCATTATGTGAAGTATACTAAACAAGGGATTTAGGGACATATTTTACTTTATAATAAAAATAATGATGTTTTTAAAGGGGCTTTAAATTGTCCTAAATAAATTATGGATCCATTTGTTCTACATTCTCGATTACTTCAATACTTTTCCCGTTCCCACTAACACGGATAGATAAAATCTTTTTTGGATCTTCCTCACATTTTACACAAAGAAGAATCCAAACTTGGGTGTCCAAAAATTTGATTTCTTATAGTTATGATGTATTGATTGCAGTTTTAAATCATCGTCGCATATCACATTGCTCCAATGAAGAAAATGATTCGTATAATCATGGATAATATTTATGAGAACGCAATAGCTCTAAAAGTTAAGTACCTCTCCTTGACATTATTAAAATTAATTGCCTGGTATATATTCTTTATCAATCCCTTCAACATTTGAATTCTTTCACATATATGAGCTAGGATGAATGGTTATAACTCAAGAAAATGAAAATATTCAATTCAAGCCAAATTTATACCACATTCATATAATTTGATTTGAAAAAAAAAAAGTACAACATAAGCTTCAAAGTTCTGTATACCTTATTATGGCTATATAGTTTAGATAATGCTTTCTTATCTTTAATTCAAATGGGCATTAAAAAAACTGTCAAACTTTTTATAGTGGTTATTTTAATCTTTTCACATCAAAATTGGTACTAAAACACACACGTATTACTTTTAGAAAGAAATGAATTGAAACATCACTAGTTTGTGTATTTTAAATTGTATACATTAATTATATCAAACAAAAATTAATACCTCATTTCAATTGTATTGCATAAAGCAAAAAAAAAACTTGTAAACAAAATTACATGTAAAAATATATAGATATTGCGTGTTATTAAAATAATATGAAATTTTGGAAAATTTTGTATTATATTATGAAAATTTAGAAAAAATAGTGAGTGTAATGTGTAAATATTATTGTTTTATAGGAGTGTGAATAATTAAGAACACATCATTTGGTTCAAAGAGGGTTTTCATCAACGGTACGTGAACAGAAAACATTCGCACTCTTCAGCTTGAGGGAAGGCTCTAATACACAAAGTAAGAATTTTTTATAAATACCAAAAATTCCACTTCATAAATACCACTGGTTTCATATCTCTCCTAACTTCCACATCACACAAAAGGAAGAATTTTGAGTCTCCCCAGATTTGACGAACATAAGCCCCAGCTACACGGCTGATCTTTAGTAGCTTCACCATGAACACAAGGTTACCGTTGCCATCCAGAATAATCGAATGATCAAATTTAGGACTACATTAATGCAGTTAAATAAAATAAGATAATGATCAGATTAGATAGTATAACTAACATTGACCCATAACAGCAGCTTGAAATGATTAGAAATCAAACTTAAGGTAAAAATATAAGTTTCCCTGGTGAACTCCCAAATAGGAACTTGTCAATGCTACCGCTGAACTAGGTTATCGAGAAACTTCCACATTCTAATCAAACAGAAACGCCGTGAAACACTGATTCGTTTTTTTTTTTTTTTAATTATAATTATATCTATTTTCAAGTCATTGAAATCGAGAGCCTAATATTTTCTACTTTATATTGTACGAGTTATCCTCGAGAACTTTCCAAAGATTTCTCTGGAGTTAACTTGGTCTTTCAAGCGTATATCATCATTTGACACTCCTGTCTACAAAAAGATGTTAAGCCCTGGGATCTTTCCTTCCGGTTATTGATGGTTCCCTCATATTGGGTAGTTTTAATATAACATTTATCAAATCCAAATAATTTCATTAAAAAAAGTAATTTAGCTTCTCTCGGCAACTTTTAATTTTCATCACACTCTGGTGTTGTTCAAAATATTAGGCTTTGCAAGGATAATAGCCTGTAATAAGCTCCACATAACATAACTACTCAATCAATAAGCCATTTCTGCTCCGTATCCTCCTTATTCAATCAATCAATCAATATAGTGTTGTTTAGATTTGAAATGTTTTGGAGAAGCATGTGTCAAAATTCTTTTGTTACTGTAGTGCATAACTAACAAATTAATACATTTAAATTATTTTCCTAACGCATTACCATGGATCCTGAGGCATTTTTAGAAATTGCTAATCAAATAACTCGTCTTCAGATGTATCCATTTTTTGAACTAGCGCACTGTCTTGTGACTTGCATTTGTATAAAAGAAGATTTAGCTGGAGGTTTCAACAGTTTGAAAATATAAATTACATATAGCCCATTTTTAGCAATTAATCTATCCGATTTCTTTATCCTATGATCTTCATTTTCTATAAAGTTAAAAAGTTACAGTTGTAGCAGAAACTTCAATATTTTGTTACACAATCCATGTTGTGTTTCATTTTCTTATTAAATCTTGCAAGGGATGAAATGAGAGTGTATTTTTTTTTTTTTTTTTTTTTTGAGAATTTTAGCTATATTAACATTATACTGAACGTTCGTTTTAAATAAATAAAATTAAAATTCTTAATAAAATTTCCCTTGGTAATAAATTATAGCAAAGCCACTTAACCAAATGATCTTCATCCTATTTAGCCCTGTGAACTATTTAATAAAATTCAGATTTTTCCTGAATTGGAAAGGAGATGAATGTGCACTACTTTCTCACAATATATATGTGAATAATTATTAATGATTATATTGTAAAGTAATTCAATCTATGTAGCATACTGTTTGGAGGTACCTTTCTTTGTCATTGAACAAACCAAACCTTTTCATAGTAAACTTTAAATAGTCTTATCAGTAAGGGGAGTATTGGTATAGATAACTGGTGTTGGGTTGTATTAAGGAATCTATATGTATTTATCAAGTTGAGGTTCTAACTAAACCATTCATTCTTAGGTCTTAATGATTCTCTTGCAGTTTAAATTGTATATATGAAGAGGGAATGAAATACTCAAACTTTTCCATATTGAAAGAATCTGCAAGTTAATATTTTATAACTTCTCAATTTCTTTAAATAAATGCTCTCCATTTTAATTTCGCATGTAGCTTTGGTTGATATGGTTTAGGAGAGGGGGGTGCCAGCTCTGGTGTCGTCCTCGTCACTTGACCGTGGTTCAAACTTACGAGGTCCGTCGCCAATAGCCCTCGTGTTGCTTCTAGTGCGACGTTAATAAAAAAAACTAAACTTGGTTGATATGGTTATATAATAGTATATAGACAAATAAATTTTTATTTCTCTAGAAATGTTATCCATTGTTTTATTCTGTGTCTGATAAAGAGCAGGATGTAAAACTAGGTGTCGCATTGTTAAGTGGCCCAGTTTTTATCAAGTGGTGAATAAAATTTAGGAAGAATTTCTAATTCAACAAAATATAAATTTTTGTTTACAAAGAATGAAGAAAATGCTTAAAGTAGTCTTTAATTTATGTTAAATGCAGAAGTAAAATATAAAATACATCAGGCTATTAGTCCATAAAGTTGAAAAGTCCCTCAAAACCCTTGTAGAATGAACATTGTTAAAATATTACTTCATTCTGAAAGTATGTAATTGTCAAAATCAAATTTATATTTGAATTTTCTTTTATTATTTATTTACTATCCTGCAATCTGTAATACCTTGAGTACCTCTAGGTAATGAATAGGTAAATGAACATAGGTTTTACTTTTAAAAAGCTCTGCATGTGCATTATAACAAGAAAAGTGTCATATAACACTGTATGCATTCATCTATAGATATGAATTATATATTGTATTAAATAATGTTTCTGTAGTTTACATTTTACCCCTCAATCTCTCCTGGTAGCAAAAACCTAACATACTTCCTTCTTTTATTTCTTTATATAATTTATTAGTAACCTGATATCTCAATTTCTGTATAAGAAAACATGGTGATAATTTTTCTAATACCAGCCTTTTTTATGTATATTAACCTTGTGTTTTACATTGAAATAACAACCTTTAAAAAGTTAGCTTCAATTTGTTTTATGATCTGAAATAAAGGTTTTTTAGAACTGGGCATATTGCTGACAGATTTTCAGTTTGTACATTTTTTTAGAAGAAGAAAGTTGTTTTAGAGATGCTGTAAACAACTTTTTTTTAGAACTTACACGAATTTCTTTTAGAATCTATGAAGTTATATGCCCTTTTTTTTCCGTTTAGTATGTATACCTTACAGTTTGAAAATTTTATGGTTCCTTACAAAATTTCTTGAGAGTTTTAGTGTAATTTAAAAACAGTCAAATCATTCTGTCAAGGACGTATGAAATTATTTTCCAAGATAAGTTATTAAAAAATCTTTGATCTAGAAATCTTGTGACTTGTTCTCAAAAATTATTTCACTAATTTAGTACTGAGAATTATTGCAATAAGGAGTTGCACTTCAAAACTAATTCTCAGAAATCAATTCATTTTTATTATCAGAGATTATTACTAGAGTTTGCAATGACTTTAGAGGGAGAAAAAAGGATGATTTTAAAAATATAAGTTATGAAATATGTAGAATAAATCCTGAATAACATGCCTAAAATTTTCTTTAGTTGATTTTTGTTTCATTCAAATCTTTAACAGTGTCTTGATCAATTTTGAAAAAACCCAAAAATGATAAATTATTTCTGTTTTTTTTTCTTTTTTCATAATAATGTATATAAGATTGTATACATATACATGCATTATTGAATTAAAATGAATACCAAAGCAAATAAACTTTATCTGAAAGGTTATTTTAATTATGCTTATTCTTAAAGGATTCTTGGTTAACATCTTGGAAAAAGCTTCAAAAAAATTCTTTCTATTAAGATTCTATTTTTTCTATTAAGATTTTTATTCAATTCTTAAATTATTCACCGCATAATATATTTGCATAAAAGTTGTGTAATTTTTTTTCTTTAGTTTGAAATTTTATTGATTTAGCTTTTACCTGAAACAAAATATTTCTGCCTATCTAGTGAAAAATTTGAGGATGGTTCAAAAAGTACTTGTATTTGAAGACAGATGATGTCATTAAGGTAAAAATTGTTGTTACCATTGGTTTTGGTAGCTTAGTGGTCATGGTCTTGGACTCGCAGCTGGTGGATTTTGTTGAGTCACGGGTTCAAGCCTTGATGCCACTAAAGACCCGCCGTGTAGCTGGGGCTGATGCACATTAAATCTGTCACGGCCCAAAGTCCTCTTGTTGGCATGGTGTGGAAATTAATAGAGGGTGTGTCAGTTATGGTGTCGTCCTCTTTTCTTGACCGAGGCTCAAAATTACTAGGTCTGTTGCCAATAGCCCTCGTGGTACTTCTCATATGACTTTAATAAAATCAAACCAAGATACCATTGGGTGCTGCCATCTATTCAATGGAGCCAAAACAAATTTGACATTGATTCATAGGTTTGATATGATTTGGTAGTCTTTTGCTACCAAACCAAAATTTGATTGCTTCTACATCAAACTGTCAACATCATTTTGCATCAGGTTTTCATCATCAATGAGACCTGGATTTACCATCGTACATTGGAATCCAAGCAATGGGTTACTTCTGATGAAACTGTTCCAAAGAAAGCAAGGATTATCTCATTGGCCGAAAAGTTATGACAATGAATTTTTGAGTTTTGAAAGGCATCTTGATCATGAATACAAGTAACTGGGGCTTAGGTAGCTGTCTAGTGAGTAATGATGCTTACTGAAAATAAACCATTTTTGATACTATAAATTGCATCTTTTTTTTATTTTCTTAGGACTTATTGAACAACTCTTGTAATTAGCTATATATGAAGGAAAATAGTTATTCATAAACTCTTTGGGTTTTAATTGAACATCTTATTTGAAGCGTAATATATATTATATATTTGGCATATGTGGTCATTTATGCAAATATTGCTTGTGGATTATGATAAAAATATTATAGTTCTAGCTAAAGTTAGCATTCATTTTTTATTGTTCTTCAAGTTATTCATTCAATTTTTCAAGTTCAATCATTTTTATTGTTCTTCAAGTGCCTCTATTAATTTCAATATTTTTATTTTTAGCTTTCAAAATGAGGCAAGTCTTCAGAAAATTTGTTTCTGACTTAATTTGTCAATAAATTATCTGCATGCCTGTTTTGTCATTGAATAGTATTTTTTATTCCTGAATATTGAAATGTTTTATTTCCAATATTATTTATTGTTTTTTGATTACCTTAAATGACCATGTTTGATATTTTAATTATTTTCTTATACATTTTTTTCGATAACATTTTATCATAATTTCATGTGATCTGATATTGTCAAAATGAAAAACTATTTTGTATGTCATATGATACCATGTACAGTTACATATCGCTTTTTTTTTTTTTTTTTTTCTTTTTGAAAATGTTAAACACAAATAAAAAGGACTTGCATTCTTTGCAAAGAAATTTTTACAGCATTGCTGTATTTATCAAATGTACCCTAATTTAGTCATGTGGTTTAATTAAATTATAACTTATAAGCTATTTCCCCCCCTTGTTTTTGATGTTCTTAAAATGAAAATAGAAATGATCTTTAAAAACTTAAATTTGTTTTATGAATAAAATATCTTTTAGACTATAATGGCTTTATGTTTAATTATTCAAATTATTAACGGTTAACATGATATTACAAAATATGCCTTCATTGATTACAAAATTTGATGTAATGAAATTACCAATATGCTTTCAATGTTTAATTAACTGCCTGTAGTAAAAATATTTTATGGGAAACTGTAATTAAATTTTTTTACTAATATGATATTTATAGACAACCATTAATATTCAAGCCAAAAAATGAATTTTTTCCTTCTATATTTACTTCAGAGTTTTGCTGGTGCTGTATGAATTTTGTGTTATCCATTATTTAAATATTAAAAAATTCATATTGTACCAGTATATTTCCTTTATTGGAATTTTAATTTTAGGTTTAGAGTAAACCATTCAAAAGAAGTTAAAAAATCGTAATATTAAATCAATAACTCATTTTCTGTATTCATTTAATCTCCTGCACCCCATTGTCATTTTAAGATCTTCAACTTTTCTTAACAAGCAGACTTTTTTGCTGGCTGTAAAAATTGCTACAGTCATATTTATTTAAGTTGAAAGTCTTCTTATGTTTCTTATTATTATCTCAATTTTCAAGCAAAATTTCCTTTGAATTTTTTTAATATTGCCGTTTTCCTCCCTTAATATTGGCTTATTTGGAACATCTCAAACATAAACCAAGTAACTTTATATGACATTTTTATTGATAAATATTTAAGTACTAACCTAATTTATTAATAGTTGTGATATATGAAAGTCTCTGGAATGGAAGCATATTCTTCAATTTTCATAAGCATTTTACATTTTCCTTTACTTATGAGAGAAAATTTTTTTACTTATATTGAAGTTGCTCATGACATTATCATTTTTTATATTTTGATACATAATTTTCTTAATACATTACCTAATTTTCTCTTACAATGATACCCTTCTATTGTTTAAAATATTACTTTACTAAGGATATTAATTTTTTAAAAAATAAATTTGAGTGCATAATTTTGTTGCACTTTTTAAAAAATTATCTTCCAAAATTTGTTAAAAATATAGAAATTAGTCGATATTTCTTGTAAATGAAGATTTTAATGTTTTTGCTTCTTTATAATATTAAATGCTTTATGAATCTTTCTTAATTACATCATTTTATAATGATTTTCAGATACCAATCTAATTAAAATGATAAATAGATGCAAACAAAGTAAAATATACAGCAAATCAGATTTAAAATATGTCATATTCAACATATCTATGGTAGAGTACAAAATATTTATTAATGTTATAATTATATGATTAAGTGATATCTAAACTAAAACTTAAGTTTTATATGAACATTTTTTTAAAATTCATACAAATTTTTAATATTCTTAAAAGCAAGTAACTGTTGTTTTTTTTTTTTTTTTTTACTATTATAAACAAAACAAAGGATGAAGATTTTGAAGCAATAAAATATTGTGAATGAATTATTTCTTAAAGATGTTATTTTTAAGCTCAGAATTTGATTATAATAATTAACATAATTAAGTTGAAAATCAAATTTTTGCTACAATGGAAAAAGAATAACTTCATTAAAATAAATTTAAACATTTTTTTTTTTGTTGTCTTTTCTCTCTCTCTCTTTAGTTTAATAAAATATAGTGTTTGTGTTGTTATGTTATTGCATTATTCATGACTAGTGATTCAAAATACCATTTATACAGAAGGGAATTAACTGAACATTTGTGAAGGATAAATGAATAATCAGTTACATTTGTATTTCCAGGTTCACATTTGTTTTCACGCAAAAATCCATTTTCATGCTGGATCACTTGTATGATAGCTATGTACAGTGGAGCAATTTTAACTAGTTTTCTCTTAGGGGAACCAATTATTTCAGCCTATAACAATGAGAATTCTCTAATACTTGCTATTGGAGCATGGTCAGTATATTTAATTTTTTTAATGGAATGGAAAGTTTATTACCAATGAACAATTTTAATTACTTTATTCTTTATAAAATGAATGTAAACACCAATCAGTTTTAATTGGTAGGCCTTGTTAAAATTAACTATTTTTACAATATTTTCTCTTAATACTAATTTAATTTTATAAAAGATGCTTCCGTGTCAAATACAGAGGTATGCAAAAAAAATTTGCATCACACTTATTATCTACATAAAAATTCACAGAAACATTTAAAAGGAATGAACTATTATGCAGTCACATGAAAAGTAGTATCTGCTATCAGAGGAAATGTATGACTAACCATCCCTGGCACATTGAAAGTGATTTTATCTGCTGTACAGTGCTAGGAAAGTACTGTGGAGAGAAAGGATTATCATTTATATGTCTTAGGTGGAGATAGTGAGAAGGATTTTTTTTTATGTGGCTATCTCCATGTGTAAAAAACACACTGTGTTGATACTGTCTACTGAAAGTTTTTCTGTTCTTGCAATATTTGAAAGAATCGGCTGTAATTAATTCAGTGTGTCACATTTGCTGATGGAATTCCATTAAACTGGTTCAATAAGTAAAAAGTCAGTCATTGCAATAGACATGTTTTTTGGTTCTAACTGTACAGATATTTTCTTATTTTTATTTGCAGCATTTTATGACTGCATAGTTAATGTTTTCTGATTGAAGTATGTAATAAAGTTTTTTTTTTTATCTTAACCTTTGTATCATTAATTCTTACTATGAATATATGAATTTAATCTAATCTATGATATTTTATTAAATTTTTGTAATAAATCCTCTTTGTCTATCAATTGTCAGTTATTTCTTGTTGTGTAATTATAATATGTACGAGGCAATGTTAGACAATGTTTCATTTGTTGTATATCTTAATTACAATGTGGTTTCAGGTACGTGATATTTTACATGCCTTTTGACATTGGATTCAGATTTTTCAATTTTCTACCTATTAAATTGGTTCTTGCTGTCATGAAGGAAGTGATACGCTGTAAAAAAGTTCATGATGGCGTAATCCATGCTGCAAGCATCTATCCAAATAGCTATCTAATCATGATTGTCATTGGCACTTTGAAAGGTTCATTTTGCTATTTTTAATATAACTCAGAAAGTACAATTATGTTTTTGCAGCATAAAATTGATATTTTGTTAAATTTTTTTTATGTGGGAATCAACATACAGCTTTGTCTCAAAAAAATAAAACATTCATCAGCATGAAATTATTATACTATTTTTTTAAAATTCAGTAAGTTCTTCAAAACAAAGATAGACATTTATATTTGGGTTTAAAAGTTCATTTATTAATGTATAATTTTAAAAGTTTTGATAATGTTTTCAAATATTACAGAAGGATTTCTAAGGAACAAAATAAATGGTCAGATCTTCATTTCTTTAGGATTAAATACATTATATTAAATTTATTATTTTATTTTTTTTAAAAAAAAAAATATCCTTTGATTAAGATTATTTCCCTCGCCACCTTATAAAAAAGTGAATTTTTCTCAAAATTATTTTTTAAATTTAATTATGCCTATAATAACATGAGTTGAAATGGAATTCAGTTATATGAATTTCCTGTAAATTATAGGAAACCTTTTTTTTTAAAGTAACTTAATTTTAAAATGCTTTAACTTTAATTATTTAATAATTACTTAAATTTGGATGGGGGGAAAAAGTGATATTAAAAAGTATGGAAAATTAAACTTGGATGAATATCTTTAATGATATTGTACAGTTTAAGACTGATCTCTTTTTCTTTATAATTGATCTCTCTTGATGGTCATTTTATGAAGAAAATTATGTGCAACATTGCTTGATTAAGTTATTTTTAATTGTGAATCATATGTAATTGAGATATTTTTTAAGAAATTGAAGTTTTGTTTCATTATATATATATATATATATCCTCATTTATATTCTATTAGTGCCTGCTTAACTTGTAGGAGTGGTAGTTATTAGTTTTAGAGGGAAAAATTAAATAAATTAGTCTTTGCATATGTCAACATTAGATGTGATATTATCTCATTTATTGTCCAAATTTATATTATTTCTAATCAAAACAATTTAACTTGTATAAAAATCCACACTTATAATTATTTTTAAAAAGTATAGCTAATAAAAATTTGTTGGTTAAATCAAGTAAAGCATGTCAGATCGATAAAATTTAAACGAGTTTAAGAAAATGTTTTTACTATTAAAATTGTAGAAATGATTTCTGTAGCTTATTTCTTTGTTGAAATTGTTGATTGAAATAATTGTCATTAGTTATAATATATAAATGATTTGTATATTAATGTCACTCTAAAAGCAGCAAAAATGGCTATAGGCAATGGATATCATAATTTTAAACCACAAGGAAGTGACAAAGATGATCCCTTAACTGGCATTTCACTCTCCACATCCACGTAACGTCAGGACTTTTATCCACGACAAACTTAGCATCAGCCCTTGTACACTATGGTTTTTAGTGAAATCAAGACTCTATTGTGCATTTCAACTACAGCAACAAGCTTAAAATTTTGGTCATAGCTATAAATTTAATACAGAGGTTTATAATAATCAATACCTTTATAAAATAAGAAAGAGCAAGAATTTTTCTTTCTTCTTTTTATTCAAATCATTATTAGACATATTTCTACTTTACATTGCTGATCAAATATTTATAACTTTTTTTTTTTATTTCAAAAACTTAATAATTTTGAGACCACAAATATCATGTTTATTTAAGACTTTCTTTTAATGGGAAAACTCCTAAAATAAATTCTATATAGTGTTTTGGGGGAAATTGTATATTGGAGGTATCATTCCACAGCTTTAGTGATTTTTTTTTTTTTTTTGCAAAAAAAAATGTTAAGTCAAACTGAAATTTTTGACTAATTGTTATACATTTACAATTTTATAACACACTTTTATACTTTTTTTTATATGCATTTTAAGAATTGGGACAATTCAAAAGTTCAATCATCTGCTATTTCCTGGATATAAGTTTTGCTTGGTAACTTCAAATAAGTAAACAATGGAAACATATAACATTTTAAATAAATTAGATACTAAAAAAATGAGTACTCTATTATTTGGTCAATTTGAAAGAGAAATTAAGTGATCAAAATGTAAATTGGTGTAGAACTGAATAATTATCTTCTCTTACCGTACATACTTCTTACAGATATCCACTGCATCTACAAAGAAGACTTAGAAGTTCATTACTATTTTTTCCAATAACAATTATATTTATTGAAGTGTTTAATGGGTCTATTTCTTTTATTTTATTTTAATTCAAAATTAGAATCTAAAAATTATTTATCATTATCACAAGTAGGACATATGTGGTATTTGTCATTTAAGTGCGAGAATTTTATTTGCTTTTACAGTGTGTGTATACTAAATCGATTTTTAAAAAACTGAGGTTTAGTGAATTTAGAACCCGAAATATTTCAGAAAGGTGTTCTGACTATTTATCTCTTAAATCAAAACTGGATATCTGGCAAACATATTACAGAAAAATTATATGTGAAAGGCATTGTAGAGCAGATCCTTAGCCTACAAAAAATGTGCGCACACGTATTTTTTTAAATTTATTACAAATTCCAAGCTGTTAAATATGATGAGAAAATCGCATTGTCGATACCGGAAGATGCTATAATTTTTCATTTTTTATGGCAAGTAATAAGTACAAAATGTCTGCAAGTCATTATTTGAGTGCATACAACCATCTCATTTTAAGATATGTATCCTTGAATGTTAAAAGGAACAAAAAATCTTGCTTCAAGCCACAGACCTTGTAAACGCCTCTTGTTCCATTTATTCTGTTACAGGCTCACTATAATCGAGAATTATTTTAATATCATAAGCATATTCTTAAGAATTAGCGACAGTGATCCAGAATAATCTCTTGCGGATCCCGATTCTTCATGAAAGATGATTTTGTAAGTCCTACTAGGATTGAGGAAAAAGAGAATTTTTACCATCACTTGAATGTTCATATAGTAAGTATAGTTATGCCCAAGGAGTTATGAATCGTTCGACATAGATTTATATAATTGTTATTAGTACTATGACGTCGCAGCGATATTACGTCATGACTCTCGTAGGTAATGCCCTCTTTTCTTTGATGCAGTGTGTTTGGACTCTTGTTCATTGTTGACGTTACATGCCCTTACAGAACAGTGAAAGTTTCTGAGACTCAAGAAGGGGAAGATATCAAACACACGTTAGTCTGAAGGAATTATTCCCCTCTAATCGTACAGAAGCTTAAAATTGCTTTAGAAGAGTATTGGAAAATTCCTCATTCTCTTGAAATTTGCTTTGTGAAGCAGTTATTTAGGAAAGATTGGTCATTTTTCGTTGTAATTTAAATTTTTTTCTTATATGCTTTG
>BMAW01024589.1:314297-518201 GCA_019974015.1 Nephila pilipes
TGTTGATGAATAAAAAAAAAAATTGCAAAAAAAATGTTGTTTTCAATGTTAGTCTCGGGAGTTATTGATTGATGTGTTATGTATTCATCAGCGATGGCAGTATTTTCCCACGGATCCAGTAGCAACGTTCCCGTGCCCATGCTTATTTTAGTGTTCTGTGTTGTACGATCAATTCAGGTACCCTCGTGGGACGATGGCTTCTATACCTCATCTCGTAACCATTAATGCTTTTTTTGGTGCACCAGCTTTAAATTGTCGCGTGGTCTCTTGTACTGTGGTTCGTCTCTCCGCTGTTACAATGCAATCTAGTCGTCGATCACCCCTCTCATCCATGTTATGGTGTCCTTGAGGGAAGGTTTTACCAGAATAGACCTTACTTACGATACACCCGCAACACAATAACTGATGCAAATCCCATTTCCTGCACCACTTCCAGGAAAAAACGGCCCGTACGTTCTTTCCCTACAATTTGCCTGCAATCAGATGCGCTTAGATCTTTATTCTTACCCACAGTGTCTCCGACAATTACTGATACCTGTGTAAACACTCCTTATAATGTCTAATAACTGCTTTTGTTATTTACTTTTCATTTACATACCCGCCCACAACGCCGCTAACTCCATTGCTCATCAATGTGCGTGTATACATGCTACAATGCCATTTCTATGTCATAACGACCTGATTAAGTCATAAAATTCTCACAAAAATAGGCATAAAGCAGCCACTTGTATTTTTGCTGAGCTTTTCTTTACGAATATTATTCCATTTTGTTTATTGTTTATAATTCATTATATATTTGTGTGTGTGTGTTCCTTTCTGATGCACTGCATTAGATATATATACTTTTTAAAATAAATTTTAATAGATATAAATGTACATCAGTTCAAATACTTGAATGGAAATATTATTATATTTCCATATCTTATACACTCTGTGTCAAAAAAAAAATTAAGAACACCCCTCACTCATACTTCCCGGCTCACAAGTACAGAACGTGTGATGATGTAATAAATCAGATTTACTGATAAAATTCTCGTTTTCTTTTTCTAGTCAAAAGCATTAATTAACGTGGCAGTTCGCCTGTTCATGGGGGAAATAAAAGATTTAAGTGACTTAGAACTTGACATGATTGTGGTCGCAGGGGAGTTAGGTTCCAGTTTATCTGAAGCCATTAATATTCTTAGCTTTTCTCCTACAACAGTGTCTGGAATCTTCAAAATGACAATTCTGCCTTAAAAACTTTGAGCTGAATAGTGAGTGAAAATTTCATTGAATGAAAGAGGTACCAGGCAATCGACACGCATTGTGTGCATTAACAAATTGCAGCGCAATGCAACTCAGGATCATCACAAAACATATCTGTCTCTACTTTTGCAGGTTCAAACGAAAATTTGACATTAGATTAATGGGAAAAGGTTGTCTGGTCTACCGAGTAAATATTTATTATCCATGATGTTGATGGAAGGGTCCGTGTGTGGTGCAAACCACTGTAGCCTAGAGGTCTCGTTCGCGGACTTGCGACCGGTGTTCTTTTCATCAAGTCGTTGGTTCGTGCCTTGATGCCACTAAAGACGCGTCGTGTAGCGGGGCTGATGCGTTAAATCTGTCGAGGCTCCAAGTCTCCCCTTCATTATGGTGTGGAAGTTCAGAGAATGAGATGCCAGCACAAGTGTCTTCCTTGTCATTTGGCCGATGTTAAAAATTACGAGGTACGTCGCCAATAACCCTCCTATTGCTTCTCAGTGCGACGTCAATAAACAGTCGCATTGCGTGACTCAAGCAGCATAAACCATGGATCTGGTATGAAACGTGGCATTTGTACGAGAGGGCGGTGGCGTAATCTCGATCTGTAGAACATTTTCACTGTATATTCTTGGTCTGTAAGTTCTGTTGGAAACATCCGTCAAATTCAGCGCTTATCTTCGCATCGTTGCTGACCATTTTCACCTGTTTATGGCCATCATGGTGATTCTGGTGATTATGGTCATTTCTAGCGGAACGACGCGCCCTACTACAAGCTATAATTTTCTCAGATTGGTTTGAGGAACATAATTAAAGAGTTTCAATGGCTTCCTTAGTCACCTGATAGTAACCCGATTAAGCATTAATTGAACAAGGTTGAAAGGTCTGCTAAAAGCTCTGAAACACCACCATCAAATCTGTGGAAATTAAAAGCTGTCATTTCGTTAGCATGGACTAATTTTTCACCTCAACGATTTCAGCAACTTGTTGATTTCGTGCGTAAACGAATGTCTGCTGTCTACGAAGCCAGAGGAGATCCCACGCGAGTGACCTTCAGCTGTTTCGAATTTTTTGGGCCATTGATCGTATATAAACTAGTTCACCAAAATTTCCTATTATTTTTTGAAGATTTATTAAAAGACAATTTCAAATCATTTAAACTAACTGAAAAACTAGAAAATGTCTTAATATTTCATTTTTGTGAAAATACTCGTGATCATAAACATTATAATTGTGAAAGTAACAGCTCTATTCTAATTCTTCAGTAATTATGTAAAATTTCTATTTGAAAGAGAATATATGAAATGTTGGTTTTCAAATATGAACTAATGGCTCATTAATCAGGTAGAATTTTTAACTCAAAGGCTATTATTAAAAAAATTAAAGTGACTAAAGGGAGTACGGATTAGGAAGTACAGAAATTTTTGTTCATAAACCTTTTTTAAAATTTTATGCTGCTCTTATTATAAATTTTGTTTGTAAATAATTATAAAAATGGTCGAACTTTTATAGCAATTTTAAAAAAAACTCAAAAAATGTTTTCTGGAGTGTAAAATTCTACCCTAAGTTAACGATTTTTATTGCAATGTTTAAAGCTAAATTAATTTTTTGTACTTTTTTTTTCTTTTGAAATTTGATTATTTTAGCTTAATACTCAAGCATTTAATTTTTCATAATGGACTGAGAATTTATCCTCGATTGTTAATCTGTTTATTCACAAACATGTTGTTTATCACTTTCAGTGTACTCTCATTAGTAAAAACATAGTTTTCAAGCTGTTTATTAAATTTTTACAAAATGCACCATGATTTATTTTTCTTCGTGATTGTACGTATATGTAAAATATTTCACTAATAATTATTTAGAACTATTAACTAATTTATCTCAGAACAGTATTTTAAATTTATCTTTTTTTTTTTTTTTTTTTTTCAGCACAACAAAATCTTGCATTGCTGCATCCGTTCTTTTCATTTTGAGTGAAAAAGCAGATATCATTTCAGCCCCTGATGCACTGGTTTATTTTGGAGTTATTACTTTCTTTGTATACTTCAAAATAGAAACAATATTGTTTGGTATTCATGATAGGTTTATACCGTTTGAAAAATTATTTTGCTCAATATTCTTTGGAGGCTTATGGGATAGACTTGAATATCTACTCATTCCTGCCGGCAAAAAGAGCCATATATTTGTAAAAAAGGAAGTAAGAGATGTAAAAATAGAATCAATGAAGAAAAAAAAATAAAAGTTATTTTTCTTTGTTCAAATGGCTTACTGTGTTTTTTTAAATAGCTTATTATTATATCAATTGATATACTATTAAAAATGTGTTATTGTTACATATTCTTAAATGTTTACACCCATTTAAGAATGAGTCGTCCTTCGACCATCCAATAAATGGTCGCAACAGTGTGCCACCTAGTGGTGGCTAAAGGGAAGGTATCAGTCAAGCATTTGGCAGTGTGAGAGTTGCATGAGAAAATTCCGTTCCTTGCAAAGCGTGATTATGTCCGACCTCTCCGACGTGAAAAGATCCATGATAATTGAAGCTCGCATCTTTGGAGCGTCCGTGTCCAGAACAGCCAAACTTGTGGGTTTTTCAAGGACCACTGTGTCAAGGCTTATGACAGCCTACACGCACCTGGGTAAGATGTCTTCTGCGAAGCACTCAGTGGGCGGAAGTTGAAGGTCCGGGATAGACGGGTGTTGAAGAGGATAGTCGCCCAAAAACGCAAGGCTACACTGCCGCAGTTAACGTCAGATATGAATACCTAATTTCAGAACCCTGTATTCATGAAAATTGTTCAATTGGAGTTACATGCTGCGAAAGTTCATGACAGAGTAACTATTCCAAAACCGTTAGATTTGGCGCTGAATTCTATGAAGAGACTACAGTGGTGCCGGAGCCCATAAACTGGACACTTGCAATGGGAACAAGTCATCTGGTCTGATGAATCCTCATTTACATTATTCCAGACCACCGGACGTGTGTTCGTCTAGCGAACATCGACAGAATCATTTCATTTTGAGAAAACAGTGAAACATGGAGGGGTTTCTGTGATGGTGTGGGGCGCAATATCTTTCCATGGGTTGGGTCCTCTCGTTGTCTTGAGGGGGATTATCACAGGAGACCATTATCGAAGCATTCTCGCTTTAGAGACCATTTTAATCTAACTCTATGTGGTGTTCTGGACTAAGAGTTAATGTGTACAATAAATAATCCAGGTGATATTGAACTTGGTGTCTTATTCGATATGTAAAATGACGTTCAGAATCTCTTAGGAATTTGACGAATTTTATGAGAGAAAGTTACAAACAGCATAAGACATTTGACTATTTTACCATATCTTGTTTGCCCTCAGGGACTTACCTTCTTAAAGCAGATACGGAGATCATATCTCCGAGGCACCCTATTCATATTTTTCTTTCCTATGGGGTTTACTATTTTTGCTAAACACTGGTAACGCGCCCCGAGAATACCTTAGTGCCCCTTCCTTATTTTCGACTCACCTTCTTGTCATACAAAATTCTTTTTCTTTCTTTCTTCTTTCTAGACCACAGTTACAAAAATTTTCAAGATCTTTGCATTGTACTAAATATTTTTGTGTAACAAAATCCATTTACTGTTTGTTTTCTGTTTTATCATGTATTATTTTATATTTCTATTTAACTTCAATTTTTTTCATTTCCATTGTTGGTTTGCCGTGAGCGGAGTCCCGTATTGAGGAAAGTGGTGTCTGTGAATAGGTTTTGCTTTCCTTTTGGCCCATGGTTCGCTGCAGATGGGTGGCAAGAATAAGCCCACTTCTATCAATCAGCTGACGGTATGTTTTTTCGGATTTCGCAACCAGACACTGTTGTAGAGGTAGTCCTGAAGATAAGGGGTGCATTGGGTTTCCTGATGGATATTCGCCCTGATGCTTCAGCACTATGTCTTGGGTGACCTCCAGGTAAGTGCCGTGCTTGACGTTTGTCAGTTCACCGTTAAGTGCATCCCTTGTTGGATTCTATGGTGGATGGAGGCACACCAGGATGAATACTTTTTTTTCTCTTATGAGTCGCTTTTTTTCGTGCCCAATAAAGGTCTTGTTTTACCCAAATTTTTAACCATTAATGAAATCTCGACTCATTCGCTTTTCCTCATTCTATCTTTACCAAACAATCTAAAAAGTCTCCTTTTCTTATCCAGAAAACCCTTCTAATTTGGGTCAAAAAATTACGATCCGGTGATTTGCTCATTGTAACTAGTCCTACTGTACACTCAAAATTACTTTTCTTAATGAAAACGTTTATTGATTCTCTTCTTAATTCTTTAATTCCTCCTGCAATGTTATTTCTGAGCATGACCTATTATACACCTCTAAAACAGAAATCTTTTTATAGATTTTCTGATTAGAGTGTCACTCAGATCAGAAAAAGTGATCATTAAAAGATACAAAACTGTTTCCCCCGCTAAACACTTAATATTAAATTTTAATAATCGCCAGTAGGGCCGGCTCCAGGGATGTGCTGCCTGTGCCGCTGTACAGGGTGCCAAGCGTGTAGGGAATCGATTCCTAATCATAAATTTGAAAATTCGTGGGTGTTAAATGGCTGCTGACTGGGATATGCCCTCAGGTGTTTACTTTCCTAGGGTAAGTACAGGCATCACTCATTCGAGGCACCGCATTGATCTTTATCCCACGGGTGACGCGTCCCCACTACACCGCAGCGATACTACTCCATTTTCAACCCGCTTTGTCAACTAATTTCTATCTTTTTTATTTATTTATTTTTATTTTTTCAAGCATCTCAAAGTTACACCTTGTTTGACTCAGCATATTCCCATTTGACTCTTGCGCCATTAAATTCGCCATCACTCACTCACACGCTGACTGGAAAGCTAAGTGAAACACCGTAACTGAGTTCGAGGGAGAGCTATTCTCTTTTTTTCCTTTACATTGTGTTTTGGCTAAGGATGGGACGATTCCCCATTGCTTCATGTGGAGAAAACCACTGAATTAAGTTGCTTCTTTCATCTTTGTGGTTTATTTCGTAGATCAGTGTTTCCCAATCAGTGTTTGAGTGTTTTCAGGATATTGATACTGAAAACTATAGGAAGCTACCATCTCACCAAATTAAAAACAAAGAAACAATTAGTGAACACGATGAGAAGAAAAAGCTAAAATATGACAGATACTATTTGTGCAAATGTTTTTTATTTTACAGGAGAAGAGTCAGAACATAAATTTTGTGTCATCTGCAACAAAATTCTTGTCAACAGCAAATTAAAACCATTACTTTATGGTCTTGAACAAAACGTCTGACACACACAAGGATAAACATGTCGAGTATTTTAAAAGAAAATTAGCAGGTAATAGAAAGTTTAGTGTCTCTTCTTTCTTGTCACATTCAAACGAAGATAGTAAAATAGACTTTGAAGCATCATTTCGAGAAAGTTACAAAATTCCAAGATCTGGACAGACACATACAATGGCAAAAAATTCAATTGGACTATGTGTTAATGATATCGCAAAATATATACTTGGAGAAAAAGGTAGAAAGAAATTTGACATGGTTCTTTTATCAATCTCTGTAGTGCGTGGTAGAATTAAGTTTGGGCACATGATGTGGAGAGTGTACTTTTGAAGTGAATAAAATTGAATTATTTTGCGATTTAGCTAAACGAGTCGACAGCTCTAACAAATGTTTTAGTACTGCTTGTCTACATTAGATACATTTTTACGAATTCCAATCTAGATGCTGTACTATTTCCAAAACCTTTGAAAACCTGTACAACTCAAAAAATAATTTTCGATATTGTCAATGATTATTTTGGGGGGAAAAAATAGAATAAACTGATCTTATTGTGAAGGTGTGTGCTCAGGTCATGCAAAATCAATGGCAGGAAAACATTTGGGTCATGTGGCGCAGTAAAAAAGATTAACAAGAAAATTGAATGGGCTCATTTCTGTATTCATAGACAAGAATTAACACGTAACCGTATTCCTGCAGAGTTATCTACTACTGTAAGTGATGCTGTAAAAATTGTAAATTTAATAAAATCACGTGCTACAAACTTACGTCTCTTCTATGCGCTTTGAGAGGACTTAGAAAGATTTTTTATGTTTCTTTAGTACTTCACACAGAAGTTAAGTGGCTTTCCCGTGGCTAAGTTTTGACGCACTTGTTTGAATTTTCTAAAATTCAAGCATTTCTTATTGATCACTCATTTCATTTGTACTCTTGTATAATCGATATTATTTGGCTGAAAAGGCTTGGTTACTTATCTGACATCTTTTTAAATTAAATGAATTAAATCTGTTCTTACAAGGCTTAAGTGAAAACCATTTTCAGTGTGTATGGTAATATTGAAATTTTGCTAAAAAAAATCAACTTTGGGAACTAATGCCTGCTGTTGAATGAGTACGAATGTTTTGATTCTCTCAGCAGCGTTTTATCTGGAATATCTATTGAACTTGATGAAAAATTAAAAGGAATATTTGTGAACATATAAAACACCCTTCAATAAACTTTCGATGACTATTTTTAATAAACGTAATATATCACTAAAAAAGGACTGGATAAGTAGCCCTCTTCAAGGAGAGATGTAACGCTAGAGAGATCTCTCTTAACTTTACTGGAAAACGAAAAACTCATTGACTTATCTTCTAACAGTTCTGTAAAAACTATTTTTAAATATTACGCTTTAATTAGTTTCTGGTTCAGAGAGCAATTGAATAAATTGTTTCGTCAAAAAAACCCATTAAAGTCTTATTATCTTTTTGCACAACATATCTCTGTGAGAAAGGATTTTCAAAATATATTTTACTTAAGAATAAATACAGAAAAAGATTAAATGCAGAATCTGATCTATGACTGAAAATGTCAAACATTGAGCCAAACTTTGAATTTCTTGCCTCAAATATCACATTAAAAGGGTTTTTAAATTCAATGTATACTTAATCAGGAACTAGTTGGTTTGTTGAATTAATTTTGTATTCACACACACACACACATACATTTTCTTGTAACTATTATTTTCTTGTTATGAACTATTGTGCAACATGAAAAAATGTTCTACGATATTTTATTGTTTTCTTACCTATTGCTAATGACTAAATAAGGGGTTTGTTAATTTCTTTCGGATTTTAGAAAGGGTTCGGTAGGAGAAAAAGGTTAGGAACCACTGATACCCATGTGCGTTTGTCTCGCATCCGTTCTTCCCCGTTGCTTTCATAACCTTATTAATTGACATTTTTACGTGGCACGTGTAGTGCTCTCGCTAAGTGTTGGGTCTTCATACAGTTAATTATTGTAAAACTGACTTCATATTACTGATAAATCTTTTATTAATCTTGATCAACCATAAAAGAATTAAAACCAAAAATTATAAATGTGTAGATATATTCTATATGCCTTTTTGCCCGAAAATGCTTATTTAAGACATTTAATTTTGAACATTCTGAAATCGGTTATAGGCCACAATAATTTCGCACAGGGTACCGAATACTTTAGAGCTAACCCTGGAACCCAATTATCAACTGCGATTAAGACAGGTTATTTGGTCTGTAAAATACGGGAATACGTTCCGGAACCTCCAAGCTAAAGGTGTCAAACTTTAAGTCCGACGTAGATAACAAATTAACAAGGTTTAAGTTTATGTGGGCCACAAGAAAGAGATAAACTATATAAATAGTTTTCAGAGATGAAAAAAAAAAAGTTTACTCCAATTAGTATGTTAAAAAAACCCAATAACTTGAATGCTTTTTTTTTTTCCTGACACTTGACATCTCTTCTCTCCTACCTTCTTTTCTACCTAGGTAAAAATTTTGTTTGCGATCATAACTTTCAAAACTGACTCAAAGAGATCGTCAGAAGTTCTAAATCTGATTAGAGACTTATTTCCTTTCATAGCGGAAACTAACTGCTTACACTTTTCTGATAAGCACGTATAAACATAGAAATTATCTCATATGCGAATTTTTGAGTGTTTTCAAACCCGGTAGGTAAATATTTGTAAAATTCTGGTACGCTAACTTCACTGAATTTAGCCTGTAATTTTGAATCACATTGTATCTCAATTACCTCTATTTGCATTTCATTAGGTACTGATTATATATCTACTGAATAAATTGAAGAGAACAAAGAAAACTTATTTTTTATCAATTTAAAATCAGCAAGTCTTATTTGAAATTCATTTCTATATAAATCTTAATTTTTTTTTTTTGCATATTTTTTAAACGATGTGGTTTCACTTAAAGTTATTTTGTTCATTTTGCATTCCGAAAAGTGTGTAAATGCTCACATTTTAACTACTTCTTTTACAGAACTACCTTACATTTGAAAGCTTTAACTTGATCGCACATGTTTGTAATGATCCGATCTTTTCTCTCTACTGTTATATAATTTAAATTACATAAATGTTTTGTTATATTTCCCGTGAAGGGTAAATTTTGTAACTATGTTGAATTAAAAAATAAGCTTGTATCTTGATTTTTTCTAATTAGCAACTAGCATATTTCTTCTTTCATATTCCAAAATGTTTTAAAAGCCTTAAAGCATGATGGCCAATGCACTTCGGTTTAGTATGACACGCTGGAATATTAGCGTTAGAATTCTCTTACCAATGCAGAGAAATGCGGCTGATTTAAACCTTGAGATTTTATGAAATTAATGATTGTTTGATAGGCATTGACACGGGTTCCATGTTCATCACATTCACACATATTTCTTAATGTATAATGCAATTGAATGAGGAATCTTGGATCCACCATAAATTTCACTTTTTATTAGAAATAATGCAAAGAATCTCCACTGTTTTTTCCATTCACCAAAAGAGCTCCATCTGTAGATACAAAATTTTATTTCATTTATTTATTTATTTATTGCAAAAGGTCAAAAACACAATTAAATACACCTAGACTTGTGCAAGTGTCATGCATTGGTAATATTTCTGACTATTCCAGAAAAATGTTGAAATCCTTCTCGCATGCACGTAAAAACACAGTTAATTGAGCTACACCCCCATTATACATACTCACGTCACAAGCAATAGGAAAAGCTTCGAAACTAGATGATTTTTTTTTTGACTGGAATCTTAAATTGTCGACCAAATCAGTAAATCTTTAATCTTTCCGCAACTGTATTTCGAGATCAAGGGATTGCTTGAAAAGCCTTCACATATCATGGATAAACAATTTATGCAGCTGTAATTAGACATTCTTTTATAAATGCTCCTTCAGTAAAAGATTTCGAGTATTTAGCTATCATCTCTATCAAGACGTAGCTTGCATGCACCGCCACTTCACTTTCTTGTGTTATTTTAGAAAAAGAACTGTTTTTTTTTTTTTTTTTTTTTAGTCCCATCCTGAGCTCTTTCATTTTTCTTGTCTCATTAATCCTTTGTAATTGTCATATATTGATTTATGTTGTTCATCATGGCGACTAATGTCTTACAGTTTTGGCACACATTAATAGCATTATGACATGTCAAGCAGATTTTATTCTATTACTTATTTTATAACCCCCCCCCCCAAAAAAAAAAAAAAAAAAAAAAAACTCCACTACCCAATTTTCTTGAAAGTTTCGATGCTCGTCTGCAATTCTACATTTATATGTACTACCACAAGGTTTGAAAAAGACATGCTGAATATGAAGGGTTGAAAAAATTAATAATTGTTACACTTTTTTACTAATTAAACAAATAGTTAATATTTAAGTTTCCTTAAAATTCTTTCTTCTTGACTCTTTCATTTATCACTTTCTCTAGTTTTTCCTATTCATAAATGATCCCCAAGAATAAAATCATGAGCTTAATTCCAAAACTTAATCCCATTAACTCTCATAGGAAACATAAGCTGATAAATTTTAACCCCACAAACAGTTCCTTTGTGAAACAATAAATCATCTCTCATGCAAAATCCCCCCCCCCCAAACTAACTTCTTTGAAAAAGTTCTTCAAGGTTGGGCATTGTTATTGGATAATACGAAATATATTGCTCTCGGAAAATTTAATCTAAATTACTATTTTTATCTTTTCTATAGAGACAAAATTTACATTTTAATTTTTACAACCTACATTCATTATTCGTGATTTAGTAACACATATTGGTTTCTGATTCAAGTTTAATATTCTGCTCTATATTTATATATCTCCTGATTTTTATTTTGTAAGCTGTCAAAAGACGGATTATTTATACTTCTTGTTGTGAAGTATTTTTGACGGTTTACTTTTGTGGCATACAAAGACACGAAATTTTACTTCCGTTATATTAGCTGAGAGGGCCGCAGAAATGATCATTGCAGGTCGCGTGTTTGACGCCTCTGCTCTAAGTTGTTTTAAGATTGGAGGTTCGGACATTCTCAAACTGCATGCATAAATAATAAATATGTTCTAGATGTGTACATACGGCGTGCATTCTAGAACCCAAATATGTCAGCTACTCACAGTCCATTCAAGCATTTCCAATACTTATTCTCAATGATTAATAGAAAAAACATTCAAGAAATTAAAATAAAACAAAATATTTCCTATTTCAAAGCTAAGAAGTCGATTCTGCCTTCGAAATCACCTTCTTATGTTCCTTTAACTGAGGTCCCCATTGCTTCCGTTACTTCCTAAATCGACTTAAATAAGAGTCACTCATATCATTTGTCCTCCGATAGCTTTCTTATCTCTATATCACTGGATGCCTTGTTCATCTTCGACATCTACAGGCTCTAAATCACCCATATCCACTCAGGCACAACCCCTATTCTACCTTCTTCTTCTATCGTACTACCTACCTCCAAACCAATTGAAACTCAGCCATCCATTCTCCTTCTTGATATGGCTTTGAAAAATAAAACAAAAAATTAACATACAGCAAGACGGACTTTCAAAAATATCTCTTATCCTCCATTAGAATAAAAAGCACAAAATAGCTATTAACATGAAACCACATCATCCTAAAAAAGCTTTATTCCACTTAACCTTAAAGAAGATGATGATACAATCATCTATGATGTTGATGACTCTTGGTTAACGGGCGCTCTGGACAAGTTGGAAAACTGTTCATTTAAAGCCTTCTAAAATCCAAAAACAAAAGTTATAATTGTCGTTGGTTATGTTCCAGTGTTTAGTTTTCTCTACATAGTTTGAATTACTATTTTAATGTATGCTTATCAATTTTTAAATTTTTATACAATAACTTTTTACTCTTTTTAACCATTATAGACTAATAGATTTTATGAAAATGTCTTTTCGCGATACATAAAGTGAATTTTTGATTTCATATTTTATTGCTTCACCTTGTTTCGCATAGCATAGCCACATCTGGCTCTTGTGCCATTAAACAATATTTACACTCACTCCTACTTAATCCTGTTTAGGAACACTAGACATAAACATAAAGCCGTATTATTCGTATGACTGACTAAAGGACCTTAAATTCCTTTATCTCTAAATTTTTTCTAGAATAAACCGATTATACTCGTGTAGATACTACTAAGACCAATAATACCTGCAAAACTAAAGGCCTGTAGTTAAATAATACAGACCTAAATACACAGACCTAAAAGACACGTGCTATCCTCTCATTTTTCTGGCGACTTATTTCAATCTGTATAATTCAGCTTTACTTAATTATTTGCCTGGAATATTTTACCCAAGTCATTTTATTTCACTTAGCTTAACTTACTTTGAGTTCACATTTTGTCTTTTCTATGTAAATTAACTTTATTTCAAACACAATTAAAATTAGATTATTGCATCAATTTTCCTAATTATAAGAAAGTTTTTGAAAAATTCATTGAAAACTTCTACAATTGTATGTGTTGTGAGGCTTTTTAAAATTTGATGCTACCTTTTCAAGGATTTCTTTTCTGATTTTTAACAACCATTTTGCTCAAAAAAATACGCTAATCGGTACATCTTGACTTTATCAACAGATGAAATAGTAAAAACCTTCGAAATATTTTTAATGAAAACTATTTAGTAAACTTATCAATGTATTTATAAAACTAATTATGTTGGTGATAGAAAAAAAGAAGGAATTAAAATAGGCAAATATCCTTAGATTAGTATATATATATATATATATATATATATATACACTAATAATAATTTAGATTATTATAATACGCTTGTGGCTAATACAAAATTCGAGTCGAACATTAAAACAATGCAATCAAATAAAATTCTTTAAATACACTTTACTATCCCTTTCCTAAATTATATGCGCATGCTAAATTACGTATAATAAATTACTTTTTTGAAGACTTTTCCAAAGTTGTAATTAATCTATGTATGCGAGAATATATCTCAGTCTTAACAAATTTATGCATTCTTGATGCACTCGATATTCTAATGTGGCGGTCTTCCAATTAATGGATTGATTCCTCCATTTTCCAGGATGGTCGGTTGACATACCCTATACGATATAAACCCTAAACATGCTTATTCGGAAAAAGATTTGGCATTTAAGATAGATTAAATGCGTCTGAAACATATTGATGATTTACGGCAAGGCATTATAGCATTATCTTTGCTAAAATGCCTTTTATTATATAAAACGGTAACACAATTGTTCATTGTAAAATGAAATTAATGGATAGATGTTTTTAAAAAAATTAAGTCAGTGTGAAAGACTATTACAGAAATTCGGGCTGTTTCATTAAAAGGCAAAACTGCCATCTGATTAATTGTGTCACATGCAGAATTGAAAGCTACATTCAAAAATTATCTAGACAATTAGTCTATATCTAGATATATACAGTTTGATATGGTACCTAAATATATCTGGAACTCATCACAAAATGCTTCAGATTTACCTCGTATTAAACATTTTATGTTTATCAATTGCCTCACCTCCATAAACGTTTCTGAAATACGTCTGATCCAGAGGAAAACGATACAATAAGTGTCATGAATATAGATTCTATTATCGCTTTCTGTAATTAATGGTATGGATAATCATCTCTAAATAAGTTATTCATCGAATTGTTACTTGTGAGGCCGTTGTCAGAATTGCTGCTACGACGATCGATCAATTTACACGTATCATTTTCTTCTTCGACTATCTATTATATCTAAAGATATTCTTCGGGATTTTTTTGTTAGCATCGTTTTGACTGAATGCCAAGCAAGCATAGTTTGTTGCGATCAGTAATATTTATCTGACTAAATCTATGTTAAATACAACATTATTTCAATGTCCATTGATACAACCACGAATGCGTAATAAAGACATTCTTATCATCATTACAATAGGAAATGAATTAAATTCTTTAGAGCAAGGACCAAGAATATATAGCCACCTATTTAATCAAGTGCGTCCCTCAGAAAAATTTTGCAGTATAAATCCTCTAATTTTCATATATGTAAGATTTTACAGCTAATTATCAAAGAATTAATTGTATTTTCCAATGTACTGAAAAACCAGTTCCTCGGTTACTCGATAGATGGCACCCCGAATCAGCGTCATGTGATAGCTCGTGCAGCGCCACTTATTCCTGAAAAAAACTGAGCGACATTTGTTCTTGCCCTCTTTCCTCCACTTTCCGCTTCTCTTCTCCTCCGCATTACCTGCGTCGGAAGTAAACTCCGAAAAACAGAGCGCGTTCCCACGCCCATCGCCGATATGGGATAAAGTTAATTAGACGGCCATCTATCCGCGTCTCGGAAGAACTGTTTACTCCTAATAGAGATAACCTGTATATAGATCAGTGTGTACATATCTTCATCTCTCCAAATATTAAACGAAGTAAAACAAGTTGAGCCTCATCATTGAATTCCTACGAAATCATCATAGAATCCGGTAATGGAATTACTCCCCTAGACAACCCAGGCTTTTGCGTAAGAGCAAGTCTGTGTAGATTCGGAATGTACAATCTCATCACCCACCGTCTACATATATATGTTTTTAATTCTTTAGAAAAGTAATTTATATGAGTACCAGCTACAATTTAAGTTTTAATAAGTCGTAAATTTTTATTTTGATTTGGCGCTTCATATCTGCGTAGGCACCATTTATTACACCGCCCAGTTTTCAGCCGTATACGACTAGGGTATGTGTAGTGCTAGGGTATAAGTAGGATATATGTAGATTTAAACTTTTACCGCTGGTAGAAGTAATATTTTTTCGTAGCGCTTCTATCTTTTTCGTCACGTAGTGTACATTTTAGGCTTTCAGTAATATAAAATTAATTAACATTATCATCTTGCCTGTTGTTAAAGTTAACATCCTTACTTTTGAATAAAGTAATTAAAATTCAATTTTGTACAAAAATATAAAAAAAATGCTCTTTTTTTAATAATTATGAAATGATATGATGTTTTTTTCCACATAACTGAATTATTAATTGGTTGATTTCCATATGATACGTGGTTCCCCATGATCATGGAGCAACCATTGATAATTTAGGATGGTCTCCGTAATTGAGCTTAAATTACACTTAATCTTTACATAAGTCATCATTTCACACATGAAGAAAGAGCTCGTTATCTTCCTTTCTGGAGACATTTCGCAATTCCCGGTAACAGACAGATACACTTATACACACAGACAAGAACACACAAAATACACACATATGGACGCAAGATAAACAATCTAACTTAACAATTAATTAATCTATATCTGCAGCTCCAAAGAGAGACGGAGAACCACGTATCATGCAAATGCATCCATTTTATATAATATTGTAACTTGACTCTAATTATCTGTTCAATAAATTTTAGTGTCTTATTATACACTCAAGTAATTATCTGTTCAATAAATTTTAGTGTCTTATTATACACTCATTGACAAAAAAAATTAGCTCACCAAGAGGGAATCGTCAAAATTAAACGAAATTTTACATACGTAATGACTTACTTTGATATAAGTAAATGATTTGAAAATCAAAGAAAATGGATCATTTATTTCAGAGAAAAAGGCAAAAGAACGGAGGATTTAATATTCTGTTGAACCCCCTGTAGCGCGAATGCACGATGCGATACGATCGGATATTGAGGCATACAAGTTCTGTATGATGTATTGAGACATTTCGTTTCATATTTGCTGTAACCTTGCCTCTAGTTCGTTCAAACTCGTGGGATGCCCAACTCCCAAATGATCCCAGATATGCTCGATTGGAGACAAATCTTAGGATCGGGCAGGCCAAGGAAGGGTAGTAACAGTGCGGAGACAGTCTTGTGATACCCTTACCGTGGGAGACCGAGCATTGTCTTGTTGAAAAATGGCTCCTGGGAGCCGTTGCATGAGTGGCAACACATGTGGTTGCACGATGTCATGGACATACCGCTGGGCTGTCATGGTGCCACGGATCAATACTAGGGGTGACCGTGTATTGTATGCAAAGGCACCCCATACCATCACACCAGCTGTGGGAGCGGTGTGTAGCTGTAAGGCAAAGGCAGGATTGAGGCGTTCACCACGGGGTCTCCACACACGAACACAATTGTCATCACTGCTGAGATTAAACCTGGATTCGTCGCTAAAGACTACCTGGTTCCATTCTGCTGCAGTCCCGTTTCCTCGTGCGGCGCACCACTCCAAACGGAGGCGTCGATGGGTGGGCGTCAAGGGCAGCACACGTAATGGGCGCCGTGATCCCAAATGTCCTTCAGCCAGGCGCCTTCGTATGGTTCGAGAAGACACAGGGGCCCCTAGTGAAGGAGCTACCTGTGCCTGGATGGCGGCCGATGAAGCAAGTGGTTGTACGCGTGCATTTCTTACGATGTGGCGGTCTTCTCGACGAGTGGTCTGTCGAGGGTGTTCTGACCCTGGTCTTCGAGTAAATGACATCTCTCTCTCGGATCCACTGGTCCCAACACCTCCTCACAACACAATCAGAGCGGCCTAATTGACGAGCTACTCGCCTAGCTGACCACCCAGCTTCCATCATGCCGATGATTCTCCCCCTCTCAAACTGCGACAGCTGTTCATATTGTCTTCGAACACGGCGTAATGGCATGTCTATCTCAGCTCTTCCTTTGTAAACGATTCAGCACACTCAAACAAGCTTTGGTTACCTGTTTTATACTCCACGGAGAACGACGTTAAACGCCCTCCACCGGCTATACGTAATGCGCAATCACACTGCATTTCTAATCATTTGCATATCTCCCCGACACATACCTTCCTACCAAGTTTCGTTACGATCCCGCAATTATTTCTTGGTGCGCTAATTTTTTTTTGTCCATGAGTATATATTATATAGTCTTATTATAGAAATATTAGTCTTATTATATATTTAAGTAATATTGTCAATTAATTAATTTTATATCTATTTGGAACGTAGACTCTTCCTCTCTCCCTCTATACGGATCATTTGGCTTCTTTACAATTTCTTATCTCGAAATTTATAATTTAAAAATAAAATATTAATCAGAGAGAGACGGATGACATATATTAAGCTGTATCGGTTATTGTACGTCGGATAATGATTTTAGATTAAAGAGGGATGACATTTTAGGTTATATTAAAATCTTAGACTTCTCACCCATCTTTTAAAAATAAATCTTATTTTTAATTTTAATTAATGGTTACAATTTCAATCCACTTTAATAATTTATTTCTCTAATATAGAAGGTTTTGGAACAATACATTTATTTTAATTTTAAATTTCAAACAATTTGAAAATCGGAAGTTTAATCTCTCTCCCAGTCTCTTTCATTTTAATTAAAGACAAGTTCTCTCTATTTTTGAAGCATATTTATCTCCCCTTTCTCGTATCGTATTACTTGTATTCCTTCTAATTAGCTTCCTAATGAAGGTGTTATCATCTGGTTTTATGTCTGAGACATGAACATTACTTAAAACTGTACTTGTAGAACACCTTTCGAAAGGATCATTAATCGACTCTCATAAATTATGCGATCTTAAAACATTAAGTATTTCCGAAGATAATAGTCATTAGTATACTTTATTTGTGTAATTATAAAGGCTTTCAATCCATTCTTTATTTTACAAATTAGTGTTGCAGTTTATAAGATTGTCGTGAAAGTTTTTTTTTTTTTTTTATCATTACCATCAACTAAACATTGAATTAATTCCAAAACTTGCAGTTTTTTCTACAACATAAAACTTTTTATGTTATATTTTCATTCATATAATAATTATTCAATAGTTGCCGTGTAGTAATAATATAAAATATAGACAAAAATATAATTGATATTAAATCATAATAAAAATAAAAGAGACGAAAGAATTTTTTTCATTTACAATCTTTAAGCTGCATCATTTTCTTCCTTTATTCTATTATAGGTAGTTTAATGAAAATGTTATTTTTCAAATACAAGCTCTTATGATTTAGTAATTCTAGATTTTTCTGATACCAATTTTTTCTCGTACCTTATGTAGTATTCAGCAAGCGCTCAGTCAAAACGAATAATGATTAAAATATCGACTTTTAAAAGGATCTTCGACATTAAAAAATTCTTAATTAATAATTTAGGTTTCATCCTTTCTAAATTTTTATTAATTGAATAAAATCTAATTTCGTTATGTTAAAATATGTTTTTATACCGATTTTTCAGGTAAAAAAACAACCTAAGTCGCTTGAATGAATATTTAAAAATATGCTCCAATAAATTAATCAGCATCAAGGCTTACATTAAATTAAATAAGGGGCTTAAAATTTCAATGATTATTTGACAAAACTGTGGTTGGGATAATAGGTGATCTTTGGTATTAATTATTATGAATGGATTTTTTAATCTCTTAATTGAAACTTATACTTAAATTCTTGATTAAATGAATTTGAAAATAGATACAAATGAAAAACACATATACCATTCAATAAGTTCTTCCCCGTTAGCCAAGAAAAGAAAGGTATAATTATACAATAGATGTTGCTCAAATGTGTTATGTCCATGTTTTTGAAAAGTTCTGAAAATCAGATTCTCAGTGACTTAAGTATAAACCAATCTCAAGTAAAAATTTAGATAGACAAATCAATAACAAATAATAAACTTTATTCTAATTTTATTATGTCACTGAAAAAATGCCTTTTTCTTACTTTCCAAGGGTCTTGAATGTACACAAAAAATTTATAAAAATCACTCAACTTCATTAGGATTATCCAACTTTATACAGATGGTTCACCACTGATTACCCATTAGCAAGCTGCTGTTTTAATGGGTAATATGAAGCATTAATGAGCTTTGATGGTTTAAAGTCATTTTAACTACCTCACAAGCAAAAAAGGAAAAAAAAAAAAAAAAAAAAAACCCTTGAGACTCAAGTACATGATTTCCCTTTTCAATTCTTAAATACAATATACTATATAGATAAATCTAAAACTTTGTTTTAGCTTTTAGCAATTTATTTCAAGAGGTTTTCGAAAGAGATCAGTAGAACTTAAAACGATTATACTTTTTGAATATACAAAACATTTATATCATTATTTACTTCTTGTTTATTTATATTAATATTACTTACATTAATGATTAACTTCATCTTTGATTTATTCTTTGTTTTCTGCTATCATGTCTCATTTGTGTGTGTGTGTGTGCTTGTTTCTCTGCGTCTCATTTTTGACCATGCATTTCTATACATAAAGTTTTGTTACACGGATCTGTATCACCCTTCAAAGTTTGCCCCATGACTTTAGAGCCTCCCTGTACATAATGCATGTATATATGGGTTAAATTCTATTAACATTTTTTTAAGTTGTTATTTTTAACACCAATCTTCTCCAGTTAAAAACTACTGATACTTTGTCTCTCAGAGTCGCGCGACGCTTGTGTGTCGGTACTTAACGAGCCACAATTAGGGAAAATTTCCGTTTTTCGGATTATAAAAATTCGCAGTTTTTCCGCCAATACTTTCTTTTCTCTCTTTGTGCTGAGTAGTGTGTTGAGTAGTACGCATTACTTTAGCTTGGCATTTTTAATGCCGCTTCCCTGTTATGAATGATAATTTCCAAAACCGAAATGCCAGGAATCTCAATAAACAGCTTTAAAATTAAACCATGATCGATGGCGAATTTGGTCTTCATAACTGAACTCCAGAAATGTTTCAATATCCAGAAACATCCACGAGATGTTTCAATTAGCCTGCAAGATGTGATACCGTATATACCGACCTCTCGAAGCCGCCATGCTTTTTCCGTAATAATGAAGTTGGATTTTAAGATGAGTATCAGTGACAGTCTACAAAATGCGTGTATTGATTATGAAGAACTTCTAACTTTGAGTGAATTCTTCGTAAACGACATATTTTAAAGAACATCGTGTCAAGTACGTTAAAGATGTCTGTGAGGTATTAAATGTGAAGTATAGGGTTCGTTTCAATTCGTCTTTAACTTCAGTGATTTGGATGAAAGTGGAATGATAATGCGTTTTTGAATAAATAAGAACATTTCATGGTTTAATTCCATTAATTTATTTCAAATTGTTTGCTGAGGGACACGGCACAACACATACATACATATATTGAAATTCACTATCTCGAAGGCCTCTACAATCGCCTGTTCCCTTTCGTTTCTCACACTTAGAACTTGTGAACTTTTCCCATCTAAACAACACAGCCGTTGCCAGATGTGGGGCATCAGATTCTTACAGTACCCCAAATTTCAAAGTAAAAAAAATAATTAAATAAATAAAAATAAAATAATTTAGACTAATTCAGAGAGACGGTGTAAAAGAAACACCTTAATCACAATCCATTCATAAGCAGTAAAGAACACTTCAATTCCTATGAATGGGGTTTTAAAAATTTCGACTACTCTTGTATTACAACATTTCTACTACACTTGAGTTTTGAAAATCATTAATACCTTCTTTAATTTATAATAATTTATTATATCTGCAATAAATATGCAATAGGATTCTATCTACGTATTATTTAAAATTATTTTGAATCTCTGAGTTTGTTTTTATATCTCATTTATAGTACATGCAATGTGTGGGGGGTTACTGATCACAATGACCCCTTTTCTGCAATTTCATGGCTATCTGCTTAAAATTTACATTATTGCTTAAGTTTTGCACACCAGTGTTATATATATATACCCCCTATCACAAAAAATCCATGCACGCAGAAGAAATCGAGCCACAATATTGAAACTGAGTATATATGTAGTAGTGTAATGTAATTAATGATATGCAAATTATTAAACTTTCGTCATCAACGAGACATGGGTATGCGTGCTACTAGCATATGAGATGTGTAACAGAGACCAGCGGTGGTTCCACGGGATGGGCATAGAGACACTTGTCCTCAGTCATAATTTCTAGCACAGATATAACATACCTGAACGAGAAGTCCGATAGAAATCAAAATATAATAGTATTTATTTTGTAGTTTTACTCTAAAATTGTTTGTTGTGTCTAAGCACAGGATCAAGCTATCTATCGTACTGTAAGGTTTTAGTTTTCAATTTGAACTTGTTTCATGAGTTAATATTTAGTTTATTTTTAGATTTAGGACTTCAGGAGGAATAGTAAACGAAATAAAAAAAAATACAGTTAAGTTTTATGAATTTTTGAAATATAAAAACCGCATTGGGCCCTTTATATCCATTTTGTGCCTCCATCGCCATTTTTTCTACACCCACCCATCACTTTCAGGAGCCTTTTAAAAGTGTGAATATTCACGTTGTTAAGCAATTCAAAAAAAAATTTTCGGCTTGGAAGCACGATGTTGTGACTAAAGATAATTCAAATACACTCTATAACAAAACAAAACAAAACAAAAAAAAAAAAAAAAAAAAAAAAAAGAGGAGAAAGAGAGAGAAAAGAAAAGAAAAGAAGGGAAAAAAAACCGATGCACCAAGAAGGAATTATCTGATGGAGACAAAAATTCGTGAATAGGAAAATTATGTACAGAATAGAAAATGAATAAAATTTCAGAAACATTGAATGATTTATTTCAGAGTTACATAGTTACAAAGTAGCGAGCTCAATAAGGTGCTGACCCACCTCTAGCCTGGATGAAAGCTGCCACACGACATGACATAGAGTGATAAAGCTCCCTCATGGCCTCCTGCGGTATTTCTTGCCAAATTTGCTCCAATTGCCGGGCTAGGTCAGCAACATTTCCTGGTAGATGCAGTCACTTTCCCATCATTTCCCAGACATTCTCGATTGGAGAGAGATCTGGATGGCCAAGGAAGTGTTTGACATGCTGTAAAGCAGTTCATAGTAATCCATGCCATATGCAGTCTGGCATTATCTTGCTGACAAATAAGACCAGGGTACTGCAAAAGGAACGGTAGCAAAACAGGTCTCAGAATGTCGTCGACGTACCACTGTGCTGTAAGCGTAAGGACCAAAGGGGTCCGGCTATCAAGGGCACCCCAGATTATACCTCCTGGTTGAGGGTCTGTGTGGCGTACCATAGTGAAAGCAGGATCGACACGCTACCCTGGGGGTCCTCAGACACGTTTTCGATGATCGTCAGGACATAGTGGGAAGCGGGATTCGTCGCTAAAACACTATACGACAGCATCAATCCAACCTGATCGAGCCAAGCACCATTTTAATCTAGCTCGACAGTGTGCAGGCGTGAGTGGCAGGTGGCGTAGCGGTCGGTAAGAGCGTACATTTCGCTCCATCAGCTGTGTGTGAATGGTCATGGGGGACACGCATGTGCGGGTCGCACGTTTGATGGTTGATAACGATGAATCAAGCGTTGTGACAGCTGATCTGACAATCACTCTGTCCTTTCAATCTGCTGTGGCTCTAGTTCAACCGCTATCATCATTTACGCTGAAATCTGTCATTGTCTACCCATTCTTGCCAGCATCTTCTAATCGCAGCATCGCTTCAACTCATATGACGAGTGATTCTCCGATTTGCCCAAACTTCCTCTTTTAATCCAATGATACGACCTCGTTCAAACTCTGACAGTTGCTCGTAATGAGCTTGAATCCTGCAGCAAGGCATTTTTCATTTTTTCAGGCTTTGAAAGGTATCCTAAATTGCAATGCAACTGAAAATTTGGCCATCAGATTGAAAATCGCTTCTTATATACACTTGCTGAGTGAGCAGTTCCGATGTCCTGTAGCTCCCGTTATTCATTCATTGGACACGAAATTTTAATCATTTGAATATTCGGTCTAAATGTCTTTGCGAACGAAATTTCATTACAATCGGGCAACTCCTTCTGGGAGCGCCGTTTTCATTTATTTATTTTTTGTTATAGAGTGTATATATTGGTACGAACACTTGACGGACTTTGAGAGTGGTCCTGCAGCAGACCTTTGTGAAGCAAGTTGGTCGAACTGACGAATTCGCTACCACCTTTGTCAAAACGAAACGATAATTGCTCTGTGTTGGCAACAATGGATCAGGGAAAGTTGATTTAACCATCGCCGTGGCTCCGAACGACCCATTAAAACAAATGAGTGAAGAAAATCACACAATCACAAAAGCCACCACAATCACACCAATAACATCGTTAGCATCGATTCTACATTGTTTACTTCCTTCCAAGCATCCTGTGGTATCTAGGAAACCATTCAGAGACGATGGCCGATGATGAATTCTAGTAGAAGTTCAATTAAGACGTCTATCACTAACCCCATAACAGTGTCAATTGGATTTTTGGAAACTGGAATGTATCTGATAAGAGATGTGTAATATTCAGTAATGAATCCTGTATAAGTATCAGGGCTAATTTTTTTTCTTCCGAAATTGAACCTGGAGGAGGCTAGATCAGCTATTTGAATCTCAATTTCTTGTCAAACTCACACTGCCATTATTCAAGGTGTGACAAAGTTACGTTGACAACATTTTAACTCATGTTGTATTGTCTGAGCTATCAAGTAAACCAGGTGACATTTATCAGCAAAACAATGTTCGTTCACATACTTCAGAACGTTCTTAACAATATATTTGAGGATATAACATATTCTCAGGGATTCCCAAGTCATCAGATCTCTCACCAATAGATTCCGTCTAGGATTAATTTAAAATTCCACTGCAGTTGTCCCTGAATACCGCTGAAGAATATATATATATATATATATATATATATATATATATATATATATATATGCGTGTGTGTGTATGTGTGTGTGTGTAGGGTGTTTCAAAACTCATGGGGAAAATTTAAGGGGTGATGGGGAAAAATCGACTATTTTTACCATACAATGTACAGACGGAGAACTCATTGAACCGCTAGACCGAGCTGTAATGGAAAGCATATAGCACGAGTTTTCTTACACATCGACATTGTAAGAGTAGATTTCAGGAGGCATGGTGACGTACAGTAATCAAGAAAATGTATATATGTATTTTATGTATAGTTTTGCTAATGGGAATGCTTTGGAAGCCGATAGACTGTATAGACAATATTTCCCAAGGAGATACGTGCCAGACCAAAAAATGTTCGAGCGATTACATCGGTGCATGTGTAAAATGGGATCCTTTGTCACCGTCATGCTTGATATAGGGCGTGGCAGAATTGCGTGGACACCACAAGTTGATTTCTGCAAAGAGTGGATAATCATCCAGATATTAACACGCTAGAGGTTTCCTGTGCCGTAAATATGCAAACTCGTTTGTTTGGAGAATACTACGGAACAAATGAGTACACCCCTACCAAGTACGGAAAGTGCAAGCCTTGATATTTGCAAATTATAGGTCCCGTGTCGAGTTTTTTCACTGGTTTTTAAAATGGCTATCAGCACAGTCTGATTTTAATGCATATGTGTTATTCACGGATGAATGCCTTTACTCGTGAAGGCATTTCGATTACACCCAACCTTCATGTGCAAGCATTTAGAAATCCATACGACACAATTCTTCGTGCGTATCAGAAGCGGTTCAGTGTAAATGTTTGGGCTGGAATTATGAGTGACCATTTAATTGGCCTTTACTTTCTGCCATTCCGACTGGACAGCAGAACATACCTTACATTTTTACTAGAGGTATTGCCAGAGTTACTTCAACCTGTTGCGATCAACATACAGGCACGTATATGGTCCCAGTACGACGGAGCACCACCCCATTTCAGCTTGGATGTGCGGAGTGTTTTAGACGGTGAATTTCCTGGAATATAGATTGGTCAACGTGGGTCCATACCTTAGCTAGCATACTCCCCCAATCTCTTCTTTCTGAACTTTATCCTGTGAGGTCATTTGAAATGTCTCGTCTAAGAAAGCCCTATCTACTCTGACGAGAACCTAGTTACCAAGACTTCTGTAGCTGCCGGCGCCATCGGAGAAATGCTGTGTGTGTTTGAAGAAGTGCATAACTCGCTTCATCGCATATGTAACTCCTGCAATTACCCCAAATGATCACTCTTTAGAGCAGTTTCTATAATTTTGCTACACATGCTATCAATAAAATTATTTAGTACCTCCTCTATCCGTTTGGTGTTTCGTTCTTTCATGCGGCAGTAACGGTTCTAGCGGTTCACCGCTTACTCTCCGCCTATGCATTGTATGGTGAAAATTGCTTGTTTAGATATTTTCTATCACCCCTTAAATTTTTGCCCATGAGTTTCGAAACACCCTGGGAATAGTCAGATTGAAATGATATTTGAAATTAAGTTAGTACTCACAAGCAACAAAAAAGGATTTTAAAAAAACTGGGCATGGGTATGACAAATTTTAATGGTTAAAATCCATACCACTCACATAAGGATGTTTTTAAAGCTCTTATTTCCAATGCATTCTGCCATATGTCGTAGAGAAGAGTCGTAGACGCTCTTAAAGGTGTTTTGACTCACCTCATCCTAAGAAAATTGAACTTTCGTATGTAGATCTTTTAAATTTTGTGGTAACGATGGAGTCTTAACAGAACGGTCTACAGCATCCTATAACTTTTCCATGGACGACAAGCCTGGCGATCATGCTGGCCATGAGATAGTGTCTTTAGCTGCTAGATATGCTCTTGAGTTGACAGCCATACGAATAGGAGCGTTATATTGTAGAAGTAGAGGACAGGAATGGGCGTCCTCAAACGGAAAGGCCACCAGTCGAAGGATCTCTCTAACACTACTTTGGGCCGTCAAAATAGCTTTGATGAAGACTAACAGTAATAGTTCATCTTACGAAACCGTACAGCATACCATTACACCTCGATTCCTGGATGTGTGACGACAAATTGTCCATCATGGCGCTTCTCACATAGTCTCCACATAACTGACATTATCATCTTCATCAAAACGAAAGCGAAGCTCGTCACTAAAAGTGACTGGCTGCGATTCCGCTTGGTACCATTGCAGTCTCTGGTAACGTTGTTGTGTATGAAGGGCAATCTCCGTAATGGTCTCCGTGAAAGCAGTCGAGAAGTATGTAGCCATCACTATTCGCATAATGTCCAGAATAGTGGCAGTAGGTGTATTTCGTGCTAGACGGATAATTCTTCGATTTTCCTTATTTGTATTTCGTGTAACCCTGACTGAGCCAACTTGTGGTGAGCGATAACTTCCCTTTATCCGATTCCGCCAACAGAGTTGAACTGTAATACCTGTGTGACCGATATGAAGCGCAATCTGACGAAATGACCATTTTCCTTCATATCATCATACGGTGCGACGCTTCTCATAAGCGTCTGATTGGCTGTCGTTATCTTCTCAAAGGTATTTCAAACTTCAAAGCGATAAATTAAGTCCAAACACACTAGTTAAAATAACAGCTACGCGCTTTGGAAGAACCTTACAAAGGGTCTTTGCTGGTGCGTTAAGTCGCGTGTTTGCTAACATCATTTGCGCCGAAGCGACTGACACTTTAGTCATTCTCCTATCTAACAGATACAAAAGAATTTCTTACTTTACGGTTAAGTACCTTGTTTCCTTCTGGGTGAAGCTTTTTTTGACGATAAGTGCATATACATATACATGCGTGTGCGTTTTCTTACTATCAATTCTATAATTACCTTTAGTCTACTTAATCTACTGAATACACAAGAGTAAAATTTGTAAAACATGCTTTTGCATTTATGAGTAAATAATTTGTCAGAATATATATATATATATATATATATACATTACTGACCTTATTTAAATTTATTGAAAGAATAAAAAACTTTCAAATGCTTGTTTTTCAAAAGAAATATCTCTTCTCGATAATATAAATAATTATACTTATATAAACAATGTCCATCTAATAAGTTAACACATAAATTTTAAGTTAGGCCGACCCATTGCGTATTTAGTTAATATGGCAGCTTTACGTAACTTCAGAATAAAGGAATTTTTCATAACTGAAATTTATAAACAGTCCACCCATGGTCCCAAGAAAGTTTGTTAGAGTTATCGATTATGCATTAAAAAATAGGATATAGGTGTCTTAGAAGTTATAAAGCTTTTATTAAGAGCTTTGTAAAATGTTAAAAGGTAAAAGAATAAATATAAAGTTTGTCCCAAAAGTAATGAGAATAATTTTATTGCGTGTTTCTGGCACATTGATAAAGGAAAAAGCTGGTAGCTACAGGATAATTGAAGATTTAGTTATATATTACAACAGTCAGGTTCGATTTGTCTGGGCATCCGCAGTGGCTTTATAGAGAGTCATTGTGTGAACATATTGTCATGTTATGATTCAGCAAAGTATTGAACAATGATATGCAATAACGTTTGGTGTTAAACTTGTTAAGTGTAGTAGTAAAAATATAAAAAAGTTAAAAGAATCTTATGACGACTAAGTTTTATCACAATCTCAGGTCTGCAAATGGCACTATTCGGATAAAAGTGGTTGACAGAACGTAGAAAACGCTCTGCGCAATGAACGACCAACGACACCGAAAACAGAGTACAACATTGATCGAATGAGGAAATTTTTGAACTCAAAGACCACCATTTAAAAGTACGTTTAATCTCTGATATTAAAGAACTGCATAAAACAGACGTCCACTGCATCATTGCGGAAGAATCGAAATTACGTAAAATCTGTGCGAAAAGGGTGTCGTAAGATTGGACCCCTGATTACAAAGACATACATGTGGTGATTTCGGAAGAAATGTTGGATCGTGACACAAGTAACCAAAGCTTTCTAAAAAGAGTCATGGCTGGAGACGAAAGTTCAATATTTCAATGTGATTCTGAGACTAAACGACAAAGTGGGGAAAGGTATATCCGAAATTCACTTCAACCATTGAAAACTCAGATGAGCAAACCACGAGTGAAAAACCTCCTAACTGTGTACTTCAACTGTAAAAGGATTTTTCATTCACAAGGATTCACAAGGATTTTTGTTCTATTTCGACAGAGAGATTATTCCCAATTTTACGTGAAAGTGCTCAAAACTTTAAGGAAAAGAGTGAGCCCCTTCCATTCAGAGACCACCGAAAGCTGGATCCTTAACCATGACAACGTTAGGCCCCACTCAGGGTGGTAGTGTCTGATTACCTATCCCATGAAAATATTCCTGTGCTTCCCCATCCTTCATACGGTCCAGACTCAGTTCTTCTCGTTTCTATAAATTTAAAATGGCATTAAAAAGGCACCATTCCTGCACAGTCCAAAATGCTCAAGAAATAGTGACCACAAAGCTACGAAACATCTCGCAAAATGAGTTAGCACTGTTCTATGAATAATAGCAGAATCACTGGATTCGTTACATTTATATGCTCAAGGTTCGTACCTCGAAGAATATTATATATATATATATATATATATATATATATATATATATATATATATAATTTTTTTTAAAAAAATTCTCATTATTTTTGGGACATACCTTGTATATGGTACATCAATTTTCGAATTGTTTTAACATTTTAGGGACAAATGTACGAATTTTTGAAGTTCAGTACCATGACCAAAATATTAATTTCTGATCTACATCGCAAAGAAGTCGTCAAAGTAGTGTCCAATAATATTCAAGTTTTTTAATATTTATATTTCCATTTCATTTATTTATATATTTATATATTGTGATGACTGACTTTCCGTCTAAGCAATTTATTTCTTCAACCACATTTCCAAACAAGGATGCGAAAGTATTCGGGTATTTGGTAGAGCAATATCTTTTCCGCCGCCTCGGAAGAGAATGTCGATTGACCTTGAGTGCCAGTGATGTTTCCAACCCTCGACCATCGGGTGAAAAAAAAACTTCTCCATCGCTTTTTGCTGGGCTCTCATTAACTGGGCCTAATGGGATTCCCCATTGGACTTGTTAGTAATACGTTTTAACATCTGTCGTCGTTGTTGAAGAGAGATGCCGCATATTACTCCTCCAGTATCATCGTAATGATACGGAGAGAAACATACCGAGTGATATTTTTAGAGAAAGTTGTTTTCCAATAATTATTGCATTTGATATGCATCCACACCCTGTTGTACAGAATTTCCTTTTTGGGCAATCCCATAATCCCATTTGACGTCTTCGACTGTTCTAGTTGAGTTGGTGGGTCTATTTGATGAGAGCCCCGTCGCCGGTATATCACTTGTTGCGATTTATATGCGGTTTTCTTAGTTAGATACACATAGAGGCGAGTTTTTTTTTTTTTTTTGCGTCGGAGGGACATGCAACCAGTTATTCTAGACTGTGCAGCTATCTAGTGTTCAAATCTTGGGTCACCACTTCTGCTGGAGCGATGTATTTTGGGGGAGAATCACATCGGGAGAGTTGACCTTATGTGCCAGCGACGTTTTGAATCCTCGACCATTTGGTCCAAAGAAAACCTGTCTATTGTGAATATGGCAAAATGCTCATAAAACAAGAAATGGGGGATGTTTTTTTTTTTTTTTTTTTTTTTTGTATGTTGATAGATGAATGAAATGTATAACTGATAAATGAGCGAAATTTATGAACAAATGAAATGTCATAAAATATCAAATTACAAGCTTGAAAAACGGAGAGATGCTTTTAGTAAAATTGCTTGATATTAACAAAATATTAACAAATATAGCAACAACTGTAAAATTATCAAAAATAGCAACAAACCTTAACATTTAAAAATTCAAAATTTGCTTGGAAGTCAAAATGTTCCTACGAAAATATCTTATATGCTAAGACATAGACAGAAAAAACTCTTTTCTGATATCTAGTTTGAATTAATAATTATAGTCATATTATTTGATTAATGCATATTGTTTAATGACATAATTTAGTTATAAAATTATGATGTAAATAATTACAACACATATAAATGAATTTTGATTTATATGAAGAAGTACATAAACACACAATTTATAACGCAGATTTTTATTTAGATTAAAGACATAATTAGTTAATAACTCTAAGGTTTAGAGTTACATACTTTTGAATGGTATTTCTAAATACTTTTTAGGCAGTTCTTCATAAGATTTTTTGGGATAGCTTCAGTTGAGATTTCTGTCGCTGTTACAGCAAGTAATTCTTCCTTACCCCTAGCTCATTTCCTTGTTGGAGTTGAATTTGTTGTTCTTCTTTTACCTGTTAAATAATAAATTGTATAGTGATTGCATTTCAGTCTTACAAAAAGACTCAACTCACAACTTTGCAAATAAATGCCTTCATACATATATTTTATAAAAATTTAAAATTGCCTTTTCTAATAATAAATGAATTGCCACATTAATGCCTAGATGTGGATTATGCGAAAATAAGAGTAAATGAAAAGCGAGTTTTTATGACATAACTCTTCAATAGTTTCCTGTTATTGATGTTTTGATACAATGATATATTTTCCCTCTTACCGCAAGAGGGATCTGCCCCAGACGGCTAGATAGTTGGCGATAAGACTCCGATTTCCCACGCGATGTTGAAATTATATTTTTCAAAATGCAAACATTATTGAAATTACAAACACAATAATACAGCTAATAACATAAATATAATGAAGATTACAAAGTAGGTAAAATACGTATTTTTGAGATGTCTCTTTTGAAAGTATCTTGTAGAGTTTTTACAATGACAATTCTAGCTTGTTTATCTGGACCAGTAACTACTTCCTGTATGCGTCCCATAGTCCATTTGGAGTGCGGAAGATTATTACCTTTTAAAAGTCCCATGGAATTTGGAGTGACATTATTTTTTGATAATTGTCATTTAATACGAGCTTGTAAGTGATTTAAATACTCTGTGTTTCATTTGAGCCGAATCAGTTCAACGAATTTACTCATTTTTTGACAGATAAATAAATATCAGTCCCTTTTATTTATAAGATCCGATTCAAATATATTTATTACAGGACGGTCTACGATGAAATAACCTGGGATGAGACCGCAAAATCATTAGCATCAGAGGACATAGGAGAGAGAGAGAGAGAGAGAGAGAGAGAGAGAGAGAAAGTGGTCTACTATTCAAATGTTTTAATATCTTTGAGTATTATGCTCGAATTACCTTCACTTCTCTTAAAATGGTGTTTGAAGGACTTGATACTTGACTCTTGTAAATCACCAATATTTGGAGAAATGAATTTTTAAGTTTTATTTCTTCTTTGGACAAAAATCTAGCTAAAATATTGTATAGGTTTTTAATATGATCATATAAACTCTATAACTGTAAACTTGTTCCTACGAAATTTGTTGCATTGTTTGTAGTTATAGAATTACTTTCGCTCTACGACAGAAAAACTCTTTAAAGTGGTTGTCATTGTTTCTGCTTCCAAGTGCACGATCTTTTGTATCAAAGCAAATGAAAATGGCTAAATAATATATTTGATATGAATAATTTTTCTGGCCTTTGTATTTAACTGAAAAAGGCCCACAAAAATCAATTTCTCACGAATTAAAATGGATAACTAAGGGTGACTCGTTAAGATTATTTCCAAAGATTCATTCGCTACATTTTGATTTGTTTTTAAAACAAATGAGATTTAACATTTTTAAAACAAATGAGATTTAACATTTTTAAAACAAATGTTTATTTGTTTCTTATATACTTTTAACAGCGTTTCATTTAGTTAAATGAATTAATTGAATCAATACATTCTGAAAATATCAGATTGAATTTTTTTAGTATAAAAATTTTTAAATTGTGGAATAAGTACATTTGATCATATGTGAGTTTATTGAAAAAAAAAACTATTTGTGCTGTTCATATTTGAATATAAAATTAGAATGTCTACGACATTTCTATCTACTGTTTCTGAATATATTTGCTTCGAAACCCTGCGAAATTTCTGTTATCTATGTATCAATATGGGGGGGGGGGGGGCATGGTCTGTAATCCTTAACTTACTTATACCTAGAGTATATTGTCAATTTAAAAGAAGGATTTCTTTTCTGTGGGTTTTGTTGACTTTATTGTGGGAATGTTCTGTTAAAATATCTGATAAAACGAGGGGGATGTTTACTTATTCACGGAAGAAGGATTTTCTGAGAAATAGGAAGAGATTTTTGTTAACTAACATGTTGGGAATGTTTCGATAAAAATTCTGATCACAGATAAACGAAGGGGAGATCTGAGAACACGTAAGGAACTGTGATTATTAGAAAATGACTCAGTATCTTTTACGAGAACTGTGATTGGCTGAAAATATTTGTTGGAAGTAAACGCAGTGAGAGCCATGGGACAGTTACGAAAAGCTGATTTATTTATAAAAAGACACACACACACATATATATGTGGAATGGCCGATATTACTTAATAAAAATCCAACTTTGAATTAGCACACAGACATTTAATATTGACGTTTCACATTAACATAAAGTTTCACATACTTGACGAGACATTTCACAATAACATTTAAAACATTAAAACAATCTTCTTCAGCGTCTTAATCATAAATCGTCTTGAGTCATAAACAAGGGCGTCTACCTCGTTCCGATGACTACCGTCGACTCTCCTTCAAGAGCGGGCTCCCTTCAGTAGCAGAGGCAGCGCCCTCTATGATCGGGTGTTTCTACTACAAACCCACACTCGGCCCTCCTGGAAGAAGATGACCTCAGCTTCTTGATTCTAAAAAAAGATCGTCTCAACCTAAAAAATAAAGTTGAAAAGAGAAAATTCAAAAGCAGTAACAAGTTGATAATTCGAACAGCATTTATCAATTTTGGAACATCATCGTCTTCGGAAAACACTATCGTCTATGAAGTATCATCGTCTTCGGAAATCACTGTTGTCTATCAAGTAACATCGTCTTACTTAGTCACTTCGTCTTGCTTTTACTTTTCTCTCTTTTTTTTTCTTTCAACGTCTTCAAAAAACATTGATAAATCCAGTCGTGTTTGGGAAAAAATTATCCTAATCCGGAAAAAGTCATAATTGGTAGATTCACAGTCAAGTAAATGAAGTATAATTGGATAGTTTAAGTTACGCACCATCTTATAAATTCTGCACAAGTTGTAATCCGATGATGATTTATATTTTTTGTAGAACTTTCTGATGGTCCTAGGTGATCTGTACGATACTTATGTAAAGGTATATCATCTTTATGAATTGGATGAAGCTTCCTTTTTTCTTCCCTTCCTTCTTCTTTCTTTCTTTTTTTTTCTGTTTGCTTGAACACTATGCACACAATTAGATATTGGTCTTTCAATCTTTTGTTTTTTGACATCTTTTCATAGATTGTTACGCTGTTTCCCAAAATTAGCTTGAAATTCGGCTTCAATAATTTCTTTCGATTTTTCAGTAAACTTCGTATTCATTGAAGAACAAGGTTCTATAATTCCCTGTTTTAACCCTTTAGTTATTTCAGCATCAACAATCATATTTTCAGAAAAATGTAAATGTCGCGGCCGTTGATATATTGGTTCATTATTTTTAGTTAAATTTTTTAAGTCTGTGTTAGTTGATTTACTCTTCTTCGGTTGGTAATTTAATATAGATTGACGCACTTCATCTTTAATGGATTTTGAAATATTATAGCTTATATTTTCTTCAATTTCATCACAATTAACATTAACTGGCAAAACTGATAAAATATTGTTTTCTTCCCACGGAGACTTATTTTTTTATTGAAAATCCGTTTTCATTTATTAAAACTTCACCTTGCAAAATTACATCAAGTCCTATAATAGCATTATGCGGTATAGCACCATTCTCCACGACACATATATCAGTAGAACACTTAAAGTTATCTATTCGTATCTCTCCCGTAAATATACTTATGGGCTTTATTTTACAATCTCCTAATCCTGATAAAATTGAATTACACTGATTCAGTTCACAAATATTTAACTTTTCAAATATATTCTTAGAAATTAACGTAGCTTGACTTACAGTATCTATGAATGAGTTAATACTTAAATTACCGAAACGTAGCATTTTGAACAGATATGTTTGTTTCGCAATATTGAGAGATTCTACGCTATCATTGGGTTTGGTTTCCTTAGTTAATTTCGAACATTCAGAGGCCTTATGCCCAAATTTTTGACATCTGAAATATTTTAAACCTTTATTCTTATGTGAACAAAATTTAGATAAATGTCCTTTACCACCACAATTAAAACAAAATTTAGTATTCTGATCATAATAAATTGATCGTTTATGATTCACAAAATTATCTAGTTTTTGTTTTACTTTACTAAAATTACATTTACTTTTTTCTCTCATAAAATCATTTTTTATAATCTCGTAAATCTTCAGTTTTTCGTGAAATTCACGTAAATCTTTGCAACCATACAAAACTAATTTATTTTCATTTCTATCGTTGATTCCTCGTATAATATATTGCTTTAATGCCGTATCTTCAATTCTCTCTCGATTACCCAACTCTTTCATTATAAAATAATATTCCTGTATAGATTCAGATTCTTTCATTTTACTCTTACTCAATATTTCATGCAATTGGGCAGAATTAGTAGTGACCTCGAATTCATCTATCAACACACGTTTTAATTCCTGGTATGATGTTATATTCAATTCGCTTCTCACAAATAATAAGGCATTACCACCAAGCGATCGTTTAGCGAAAATAAACTTTTGTAGGTCAGATAAATTAAAAATATTCGTAGAGTTCTCAAACTGCTCGAACCAAACTGAAATGTTTTCATGCAATTCACCATTAAAAGAGGAAGTAACACTTTCAACGTCTGAAAAGCTTACAGATATGTTTTGATTTCGAGTGGTGCCATAATCATAACTCCGCTCTTCAGAATCAGCTGCTGACTCATTAATGTTCTGGCTCTGCACTGATGGATTTTGTTTTGTTTCTACTCCCGTTTTGCTTTCTGATTGATTCGAATTTTGAATATATATTGATAAAGCGAGTTAACATCATTATTTAACAAAACTAATATTTTCTTGATTATTTCGGTTTTTGTTCCTTGGAATGCAATATTCAGAATATCACAAATGTTAATCAATTCATGTAATGAAAAAGTATCATTAATAATTTTTAATTTAGACTTAAAATTAGAATCATTTACTGTGAATTCGAAACCAGTAAAATTTCTTATTCTTTCCGTATTTTTAGCATCGCCATCTGTATCAAAAATAAACTTATGTAAAGTCTTAATTTTTTCTTTCTTGAGATTCTTCAGTGCATCTCTTACTACATTAATATCGTCAATCTTCATGTTTAAATTAGCAAATAAGAATAAATCTGACTCACCTCAAAGTCTTGAATTTATCCTTGATCAGCACACAGCTATCCACACTTTTTTTTTCAGTCAATGTTCACAATTTAACCATGAGTCCTACACTATCACGATTTTTATATCCTAATCGAGTCCTAATGTGCTTACATTCAATAATGCGCCTACATCCCCATCAATTTACATCTCTATCAGTTTATATCCTGATTATGCGACTAAATCCCTATTTCTATTCCTTATCATGTGCTTATATCCTTACCCCACTTCTGATTTGTGGGATGGCCGATATTACTTAATAAAAATCCAACTTTGAATTAGCACACAGACATTTAATATTGACGTTTCACATTAACATAAAGTTTCACATACTTGACGAGACATTTCACAATAACATTTAAAAACATTAAAACAATCTTCTTCAGCGTCTTAATCATAAATCGTCTTGAGTCATAAACAAGGGCGTCTTCCTCGTTCCGATGACTACCGTCGACTCTCCTTCAAGAGCGGGCTCCCTTCAGTAGCAGAGGCAGCGCCCTCTATGATCGGGTGTTTCTACTGCAAACACACATATATATATGTGTGTGTGTGCAAATGAACTTACCATGGACAACCTTCTGAAGCATATGATTCATCTAAGAGGACTAATATTCATTTCGACGAATACTTTTCAGAACGAAACACGTGCGTATATTTAACCTCATGCAAAAGAGAGGTATTTTACCTTCGAAAAATGAGTGTCCATGAAACCTGAAGTGTTGGGTGCCTTTCCTAGTCAGTTTTCGTCCTTACAAAAACTTCGAGAGTGTATTCATTGTTAAACAGGCCTTTCGGAAAAAGATAATGAATATAGGAGATTATTCTAGTGGAAAGATCTGCCTTTCCAATTCGTTCCAGAAAGGGCCTCACTTAACGGAGAGAATTAAGGCAAACCCTATTATTCTTCCGAAAGTATGCTTAAAACAGTGAAAAACAAACTGTGAATCTAAACTCATTGTGAATAAGTAATGAATGAAGTCAATCGTCTTCGTGAAAATGAACATTTTTAAAATCATGATGCAGGCAATCTTTGAGGACTTTACGAGCTCACTGACTCAATGTGTTAATAAAATGTATTCCTAATAATATCTCATTGATTTTTAAAGGATTACGGTTTAGCAAAAGTTCGTGAGTGTATGAATGTAAATAAAAGAGATCATTTTGATGTTTATTTTTAAAGGCCACGTTATCTAACACTGATTGGCATGCCTTTGATGCCGAGTTTGTTAACTGAAACAAAAAAAATCCTTGTATAAAACAATTTTGTAAAGAAATATTTGATTTTATAGAAGTTGAAACGGTCTTCAAAAAATTAGACGAAATTTATATAAGGAATGATGTTTTAGATTTGTAAATGACTTCTTTAGAATTTTAAAATGTTTTATGCTGTTTAATAAAACTAATTTTGTTTATTTCTTATTGTATCTGTCTGAAATTATATACTCAATACACTAGATGAAAAACTTTCAGGAAAATTAGTTCAAGCAACTGAAATTTATATGCAATTCGTGTATGAATTTTTGTCAGTGGAATAGTAATGGTTTTATTCTTTAATAATTTATTCTCACATTTGTTTTCTCTAAGTTCAAGAACTATACTGTGGGAAATGTACTGTTTTCAAGAAATGCCTGTTCAATACTCTTAAAAAAGGAAAATAAAGGGGAAAACATACGATATATATTCTTATGTATTTAATACTCTTACGAATGCATGCACAAAATTTTGGCATATGCATTGGAATTCAAATTCATAAACAGTTTAACATTTTAATTTTGCGTAACAAAATACGATGATTAATTTTTCGTTTAGTAATATTTCCCTTTACAACTTGACGGTACATTTGCTGTACCAATTTTTTTTCTCCTTTACTTCAGTTTCGGTACAACTGCTGTACTAAACCATTCAGAAAAAGCTCTTACTTCCTTTTTTACCAGTAGAATTTTCCTTGGCCTTTTAATGACTGTGCTACCATTGTTATTGGGGATATTTTTTGCCAGTGTTACCCGATTGTATGTTCATTCTTTATCATTGGCAATGTTTAGGATGAACCAATTCCAATTTTGAAAAGAAATACTCCATTCGATAATTTTACATTGTCCATGATAGACGGATTTTCAGTTCTCTTGTTCTTTCTCTGATTTTTTTATATTGTCCCGGAAATTTCTCACACAAATAGAGATTGAAAATTGGATGAAGGATTTACATGAACAAAAATTTTGAAAATTATGATTCAAAGTTTGAAGAATTAGAAAACAGGATTTTAAAGTTATAATAAAGCAGATTTACATTTATCAGCGAATTTTGATGAAAAAGTAGAAAGCTTATTTTAATGAAAAGAGGTGGAAGGATCAGAAGCGATAAATATGCTGCCATTATTAGAAAAATGTCGGGTTAAAAGATGATACCAGCAATTATAAAAAGGAGAATGATTTGTTCTGACTGCTGTTTACGGATGAAATTTTATCAGTACTGGTTGAAGAAACCAATAGGTATGCTTCGGATATACTTGATCTCCACGGAGAAACATTTAATAAAAGGAAACATGCACCTTCATGGAAACTAGCTGATAGTAATAAAATTTTAAAATTTCTGGGTTTGATTTTACTCATGGGACATATCGAAAAAAAAAAAAGCCTACAAGACCATTGGACAACAAATGATGTGAGAGAAACTCCAGTTTTCATAGAAGTTATGCCTCGGGATCATTTCTTAAAGATTTTAGACTTTTTACATTTTTCCTGTAATAGCTTAAAAGAATTCAGAGATGCTCCTACTTACGACAGTCTGTGAGAAATAAGAATTTTTTTATTGTTTTAATAAAACATTCAAAGAAGTGTATGGTACACAAAGAATTCATCATTAGATGAAGTTATTATTAAATTTAAAGGAATAGTGTTATTTAAATAATACATTCCAAAAAAAGCGCAAACTTTGAGGGTTGAAAATGTGTAAAGTTGCAGATACCACTGGTAATGCTTGCAATATGAGAGTATATTTAGGTAAAGAATTCCAACATAGAAGGGTGAAGGTATAATAATTCTTATGCATCACTAAGAGAAAAAATAATTAAAACGAATTTTCTCATTACCTTTAGCTCACTTCTTTGAAAAAATATTTTTAAAAGTACTTTCAGATGTAGGCAGATAGTTTTTACCAATATTTCTTCCTTTTTCCTCTGCTCCTTCCTAGACTTCTATATTTCTTTTACATGGTCCCATTTTTCGAGGCTTGCTTCCACTACGACTTGGTAATATTTTCATTACTCAAAGGGATATTACAGCACTCAGAGGTTTCTAAAATTGTCGCTTCTGGTGCTAGTACGACCAAATTTTTTAATATTTTGGTTGGTTAGTTGTTTTATAGATGAAATGATCATATTTGACCAAGATGCAACAAACATTCATTAATTTACAAAGAAATATGTATCAGTGATCTAGATAAATCTCTGTGAATTTAAGAAAAGAAGAAAAGGTAGAAAGGGAGAGAAAGATGAAGAGAAGTATCGAAAACAGAGAAAGATAGCTAGGGCATCCTAAGTTCATATTTTTTATGTTTACCAAAAAAAAGCAAATTTTACCTGCAGAAAAATAGATTACTCAGCCTCATAAATTTCGTATTTACCTAGAAAGGTAAGGTAGAGAGGCTCAAGCCCAAAGGTTCTTGATATTTTGAGTATTCGCATTTGAAATAGTAAGGTTTACGAATAAACACTTGGGGTTGAAAACTGACCTTTATTTTTAAGACTGGTGATATTGAGTTTCATCACGACTTAAGAAATAGAAAAATAATGCAGAATTTTTTCTTTCTTTTGCAATTTTTGGAGCTAGTATAAGTAAGCGTTACCAACCTTTAAGCAGGCTTTCAAGCTATATTGATTTAAATTGAAATAAAAATAGTGATATAAAATAGAATAATATGTAAGTGAATGCTAAAGCAGTATTAATTAATGATCAGAAATAAAATAAAATCAACAATTTCAATTTTTTTAAAAAATGAAGGTTTCAAGGAATTATTTTTTCTAATTATAGGCACATGTGAAATCAAAATTTGCATGAAAGAAAGGTTTCTTAAAATTCTTTTTATCAAGAAATAACTTAATTTCTAAGATAGGTATGCCTTATTGAAACCCATGCTTTAAAAGCGAATTCCTAGGGTAAGCAAAATACACTATATCGAATCTGGGGTCTGAAATAAAAACAATATCATTACTTTTAGTACGTTCTCTGAGATTCGATTCCGGAGGATACGCTCGAGTACTTAAAAAATTGAATTTGAAAAGTTTGTGGCGGTAATTAATACGATTAGAACAATTTTGACTTGGATTTGGGAAAAATATCACTGTCGTATGTTTCTATTTATTGGGAAAGGGCGCATAAAGGAGACATTTGCTAAAGATTTTTATGAGATATGTGATAGCATTAATGGGTAAGAATTTAAGGGCAATGTTTTGGACACCATTTTCCTCTGGTGCTTTTCCTTTATTTAGTTTATGTATAATAATTGTTTTTGTATTAGAGAGGAATTCATGAATGAAATCCTTAGTTTGATAATGAAATTGAAAATTTTACACTATTGACTGTATTTCTTCTATATGATTGTCATCAGTGAGTTTGATATTTTTCTGAAACCTCTTTTCCGGAGTGTAAGAGAATAAATCGGCTTAGCCGATCTTTAGTAGATAAAGTAAGACTATTAGTATGAGCGGAATTATATTAAAATATTTTTCGGCATAATTCATTTTTAAATTTAAGTAAGGAATTTAATTTCTTCAGAAAGAATGCTCATTTTTTATTCTAGGGGTTCTTTATTTCCCTTTAAAATTGCAGATAAAGAACCGAATGCCACTGAAATTCTTTTTATTGTGTTCGTAAGAGAATAAAAGAATATGCAAACAAAGTAATGTAAAACGAAATCCTAATATTCACATATATTTAACAATTTAATACATTTCAGTAAATTTAAATATAAATTATTTAAAGAACATAGAATAGTATAGTACAAAAAATATGTAAAGTATAAGCAATATTCAAAACACAAGAATCATACTCGTAGTTAAACAAATGTAAGTACAAAAAACGCCTTTATGTGGGAATTTTGGTGACTGGTACCCATTCAAGCTACAGACTGAAGAAAAACCAAGAAAAAAATCTCAGTTCAACCAGTTTGTCAAAGATAGAACTTGGACTTGCACATGAAATGAGCACGTAAAAAACTATGGGGTGATTTTCGTTCTAACACCAGTTAACTATTTATTGCTTAGTAAACAATCATGTAGCTACCACCTAAATTTAAAAAAAAAAAATTACTCGAAAAGGATGAATTTGATAACTGTAAGCAAGTACAACATGTAAAAAACATTTTATCACTATCCTTATTATTTATAATCAATGAGTAACGAACCAAAATATTTTCCTGTTACCCCATCATCATTTAAGTACATTTTGTCATAAAATGGAGACAAAGAAATTTTGTTTAATATAGTTGTAGGCATTACATGTTTTATAGACTGTATCGAAAATTGCTTGTGTTGAAATATTGCTCCATTAATTAAAGTATTTTTACGGTCTTCGTGCGTTATATTTTTCAAACAGCTTCGTTTATTTTTCAAACAGCAAAGGGAGTTGCTGTTTGAAAAATAAACGAAGGGTAAGCAAAAGAAAAGTTTCGTATTCATAGATAAATATTTTAAATCTTAAGCCAGTGAACTCTAAAACTGGTGTAGACTTCGTTTTTTCTTTTGAATACTGTAATTTACTATATCAAAATTGAAAAAAAAAATTACTTGAACATGGGTCTTTATACTAAGGTCCGTGATGGTGGAAAATTCCCTTTGAAAGTCTTTGTAAACATCATTCGCTTACAATACAGAGAATCCGTGTCAGTGTAAAGTCAATTTTGATTTTTTCCTTATAATATTTTTTAAATTTCAAAAAGCGTAATGAATACAAGAGAAGTTTAGCTGATTATAACACACAAGATGCGATGTAAGTTGGTATATAGAGAACTAAATTGATTCTTTTCTTTTTGAAGAATGCAAAATTTTTACTTAATCCTTAGAAGTATTCGAGTTATGGGTTTGCTGTAAATTCGTGTCATTCTTTGTTGTATTGTTGATTGATTAATTGTTTATTAACGACTCACTGCGAAGCAACTCGAGGAGCTATTGGCGACAGACATTAATTTTCGGTCAATTGACGAAGATGACCTCTGAGCTGGCTCCTCTTTCCGAACTTCCATACCACGCAATAGGAGGACTTGGGATCCGGACAGATTTAAAGCCCATCATCTCTGCTATATAGAGGGTCTTTATGTCTGCAGGTGTGATAACAGTTTATTCTTTTCCAAACATTGTGTATGTCTTGGCAAAGAAGGCATTAATTAGCTTCTTACAGAATTTTTTTTTTTCAAATACACTATTCGCTTGCTGAGGTTTTTCATTATTAAAATTTATATAACAGTGTAAATATTTTGTTGAGAAAAAGCCGAGATTCCGAGGATGTTTTTCAGATGTCATTTCATATTTTAAGTTATATTTTAAATTCCTGTAATGTAAAATGTAATGTTTTTTTAAATAAAAATTTGTAATCAATTTGTACTCTTTGGCTTGATTTGTGATGTTGAAATCTTTATTTGAAGGAAACATACACATATATAAACTTAAAATAGCCACTGATTTTCAGTAGAAATGTGTATCACTAACCCTTAGATATCCTTCAGGAAAATGAGCGTCTAGTCTTATGTCTCAAAGTTTTTTCTTTTTGAAATGTGCTGTAGTTTTTGTAACTGTCCCCATAAAAGCTAATAAATATAATTAATCCTTTTCAGTCTTTTGCAACCCAAATTATGCTTTTGGATACATTTGAGAATGCCATGACGAATTTAAGTTTTAAAATGTGTTTGTAGAAAAATTAAAAGTATATTGAGAATCTTTGTCGCATTGTTATAAAAGACCTTTTTTTGGACTATAAACACAAAAACTCAGAAATATTTTCGTAAAAAAAAAAATAAAAAATTCAGTACGGTATTCCTGATCACCAATTCACGCACTTGTCGAAATGTGTAGGTGTACGCAAGAGTATTCAAAATGGTGGATCATTGAGTGTGTGTGTTAGGTGGTAGTAATTGAGAAATCATTTGTAGTGCATGACACACATCTCTGTGTCCAATGATGTAAAAAAAATTCAGCCCTTGTGTTTTGAAATATAAGAGAAATTTTGTAGGAAGATTAAAATGGAATCAGCTTGTTTGATCGTGATCTATGATATGTATTTATGATTCCTGAGTAATTTTAAATATATGCTGTTTCTAGGCGATGATGTGTATACTTAGCATCAATAACTCAGTAGCTTAAATTCTTTCAATAGATACTGATTTAACAAGGTAAGTATCACGTTCATACCAGACTGTAAAAACATGCTGCTATGTTGAATCAATCAATACAAATAGTGTCGCTTCATTAGTGAGTCGCGTCTGCCGTAGATCTACTGAAATTATTTTCAAATGCTCACTATTTTTCTATAAATTAACTGCTTGGATTCTTACTGATAAGTGCACAATATTTATAAAGTTTTCGGTTATTTTTTCATATTTTAAAAGTAAGATCATCGGTTTATTTTGTAGCTAATTCGATTATTCTTCTGATGTGTTGACATCCATTATATGATATAATTCTCAGTGAAGTGACATTTGATTATTAATTTTACTTCATTTTCGATTATTTCTGTGCTTCCGATCGCAATCATCCATTTTAATTTTTTGCTTTATGTGTGACAGTTCATTATTTTTTTGACATTCGCGGGTAAGAAAAATGCCCATTCCTCGAGATTGCTAATTTTTGATGCTATCTGAAAGTTGGTTTGGAATATTCGTTAATCCAATATTAAGATAATTTTAGTTATTTGTATCACATTTGTGTGCGACTTCATCGGCTCTTTCTCTAAAGCATAATACTTACGTTATTTGGCAATTCATTACAATTAAAGTTTATTTTGGCAAGTATCCACTTCAGTATATAGTGAATACTGAAGATTACTAAATCATTTTCGCGTTCAGGTTTATTTTGTCTATTTCATTTTAAGTTGATTATTGTAACTTAAATAATAGATATTTCATGTATAGTTTTTTTAAATTATAAATGTTTATTTTATTTTTATCAATTGTAATTTGTTACTGTGAAACTGATAAAATATTTTATTGCTTTCAATAATGTTTAGGAAAAGAATTGTTGTGGTTTCTTTATTGCTTTATGAAAGAATTTTTTTCATAAGAATATGTTATATGTTGCATTTTCAAAATCTATGCAGTAAACCTATAATTAATTTTATCAGGATAGTAAATCTTGAATGTATCAATTTTCATTTATACCATACATTATATATATATATAATGGGAAAAAATGTGCAAAAATAGTCTTAGTATTAATGTTTTGGCTTATTAAATGCTTATTTTCACTTTTAATATTTTCTCTATATGTGCAGTTGGTAATAATATTTATTATAAACATGTTTGGATATTGCTGTACATTTCAAAACAGTGTCCTTTTTTCCAATAATTGATTACAATGGTTGACTACATGATCCATGTATATGAACATAATGTATTTGCACAACAAATAGATTTCATTGTTCTGATTGTGTAATGCAAGAAGATGAAGCTGTAGTTTTTGTAATGATTTATTGGTTAACTAAGAGTAAAATTAAATCAAATGAAATACTTAAAATGTTATAAAATCCTATCTCCAAACTTAGTTACTATTTCCAAAAGTGTAACGTTAAATGGGGAATTTTATGTATAGTAAATTGATTTTTCCATTGTTGTGTAGCAAAAATTTCAAATAATTGATGTTTGGATATGCCTTATTTATTCTGGCATGTCATATGTATTTTCATATTTTTACAATATTTTCAATTCTTTTCTTAGCTCTAAAAATATGAATATTTTAAAATCATTTAGTCATCTATATTTTACTAACTTTGTTTTCTGTTTTCTAAGATTTTAAATTAATACAAATGTTTTCTTTGATTTTAACCATATAATTGCTTATTTCATGAAAATTTATTAGAAATATGAAATTTAAATTATTTTTTGTGAAAATATTTTGGATCCTGTAATTGCAGATAGAAATTATGCTGATATTTATTTGAAATTATTTTTAAATAAAATTACAAGTGATTTTATAAACAGTGAATATGTCCCTTTTATCTTTTCTGTAATTTTTGATGATAATGTGATCTGAATGGAATAAAAATGTTTCATTTACCTTTATAAGGGAAACCAACCAGCCACACCCTGATAGTCATTTAGATGAATGTACAGTACAGATGATAAATTTGATTTTTTTTTCATGCTTTATTATTTATTTAATTTTTTTTATACTCCTTAAATTAAAGAATGTAATAATGAGATTTCTTTTGTTTTTGTGGTAGCTTAGTATATCTTCAATCAAATATTAGGGGACAAAAAGCTTTCTTTTCATTTTCTGTTAATTTCTTAATATTAATGTTATGTTACTGTTCTCTGCATAGTACAAAGTGATTGTAGAACTAAGAAATAGGAATTACTTTGATAGTTTAAAAATTTCAATTTATAAAATATGCTTAAGCAACATATATGTTCTGAAATTTTTATCAATTTATAAATGGAATTAAATCTAAATATATATTCGCTTGATTAAAAAATGTTTGTTCAAGTTAAATATATACATTGTTATAAATACTGTATTTACCATTTCTAAATACTCTGAATAGCATAACATTTTAGTTTACGGATATATTTAATATTAAATATATACCATGGTTATAACTTTTTTTTTATTATGAAAACCATTTTCTTGCACTTTCAACTAAATATTTATGGTATAAATGAAACATGAAGTTCTTAAATTTATTGTTGGGGTATTTTTTTACATCGCTTTTTATGTTTTAATTTTTATTTATTCCTCTTTGTATTATCCTTCAAATCTAATTACACATTAGAATAAAAGCTCTAGAACTCTGTTTATATGTTTAAGAAATTTAATTACAGTAGGTTTTTTTGCAATAAGACATTTATAATATAAATTCAGTAAAAAATATTTTTGAAGGGAAAACAGTGCCAGAAAATTTGGCTACTTATTGACCTAAAAAATTGCACCAAATCCAAAAGTCTTCATACTGAAGCCTAGCATGAATTTGAGTTATTGTTTAGTATGTATTTATTTGAGTAATATTACAATATATATTTGCATTGAGTAATATTACGTGACAATTCAACTTGGGTTGTGTAGTTTATGACTGTCAGTTTCTCAATCTGCTATGGAACATTGAATATTTCCTCTTGATTTATTTCTTGAATTGTGCTTTTCTCTTCAAATTGCTTGTAAAATTTCTTCAAAAATAGTTCTCAATTAAATTTCTAAATTTGTTCATTTATATTTTATGAAATTCATTTTATTTTTTAAGTATATAGAAATAAATTAAATAACTTATATACTTTTTCTCTAGTGAGATGCTAATGTTATAGAGTATGATGATTGAGAAATGATAAACATAATTTTCATTTCATTTAAAATATATGTAATAAACTATTGTTTAATTGTGAATAGCTGTAATACTATTGAATGATTTCTCTAATATTTACAATAGTGGCCAAAACTGTGGTCTCTTTTGGAAATTTTTATGTTTTTGAAATTTGTATGCTTATAGAAAATGTTATGTTTCACAAAATGCAAAGTCATATATATCATTTCAAAGAGAATTTAATGCTGAATTCAATTCAAAAAAACAAAATTCAATTGTTTGCAATACAAAAAAAGTTAATCTGCAATAATTATTGATGTACTTTAGATACTGATGATTGCAGTGAGTTATCAGTACTTTGTATGGTAGCCTTTATTATAGCTTCACATGGGTGTTTCATTGAACTGACGATAGTCTTAAGCTCTTCTTTCATTATTGCATGATGCTAGGAAGCAATTATAGCTTCAATTAGTTCCCTTTTATTTGATGGGTATCCCATTCGGACAAGTGTTTTCAAATTGTACCACAAGCTTTCAATAGGATTCAGGTCATGACTGTTTCTTTGCAGTGACAGCAATTAAATGCTCTTTGTACAAAACCATTCTTTCCATAATTTTGCTGTGTGGCAGGAAGCAGAATCCTGCCAAAAAATAAATGAAGTATTGTTGGTAAAGAGATCCCTGATGGAAGGTAGAAATTTTTTGTTCCAGAATAAAGTCAAATGTATTTTCAGGCGTTCAGTGTCCCATTGATGACATGAAGGCAACCTATACCATCTGTTGACAGGCATGACCAACTCGTAACACTAAGTGGGTTCTTCACAGTTATCTGATTGCAGTCAGAATGTGTCTCTTCTCCTATTCTACACCTTGCATATTTTCGTCCATCACTACCTAATAACGATATCTTAGTTTCATCACTCCATAAAACTTGACCACTGATCACCTGTCCAATTAATGTTTTTTTTTTCCCCCAATGTAGTCTTTTTCTGCATTGCTGCAAATTGAGATGACCTTTTTTTTTTTTTTTTTTTTTTTAATGGAATTCTACCTCTTAGTCCTACATCTGTTGATCATCTGATTGTTCTTAAACCTACAGAAACACCAACATCACATTCAGTTTATTTCTGATGGCCATTGATGACATTTTTCTATCTTGGAGACATAGTCTTTTTATTCTTTTGTCATTAACTGATGTGGTACACCTTTTTGGCCTTTGCCTGCTTTGTTTTTTATTGAATTTGTCTCCTGATATTATTAGCAAAAGTTTTGGACTTCATATGTAGTCGCTGAACCACCAACCTGCATTAGAATTTCCGCAGGGGATAGACCACTTTCTCATGACACAATAATCTTGCATCTCTTTCTAGGTGTCCAATCTACTCTTTTATTTGATGTCATTGCTTCTTGACTAAATATTAAAATTTTTTACCATAATTCCTACTTGTGATTTGATTACATAAGAAACAGTTTTCCTTCTACATAACAAAGCACATTAATGACTTGTTCCAACTATAAACATGTTAGCTTCTGTTGGCATCTTGTTTACAGTTCACTACAAGCCACTTGAAACTGCATTCATTTCTTATATTAAAGTATATATAACTTTTTGTGTATTGAAAATATTTGAATGTTGTTTTTTGAATTGAATTCAGCCTAACATACTCTTTAAAATGACGTATACGACTATGCAATTTGTGAAACATAACATTTTCTATAAACATAAAAAATAAAAATTCCTTATATATATATATATATATATATATATAATATCATTGTGGTTAGTTTTGAAATTTCAGAAATAATCCTTGTTTCTTCATAAAACAGTATTGCCTGTTTTTCAATTGAAGGCAAATTTAAATTTTCATCTGAATAAATCCTAGCTCACTAGAACATACTTTCAAAAGAAATAACCATCAGCATTAATTTTTAGAATGTAGCTACTAGATATTAGACGCAAATGGTTATGTCAATGTTTACAATTTAAATATATGATGGATGCACCCAGCTAAAGGAAAAGTAACAACACTTCATTTTATTTGCGATTGCTTAATGGCTATAACTCTTCATCATTCGTTGCAAATTCCTTCTTGTAGTTTTTCATTGGATATTAGGTGATTGATAATCTTGGTGTAATTAATTTTGAAAACAAAGAAAAAGCTTTGTTCATTCATTGAAGAAATTTAAAAGTAATACTTCGTTATTAGTATTTTATGAATTAAAAATCATTTTTACAATAGGGAAATGTTGATATTTTGATTTTTCTGTTGTCGATTTTTGACAAAAAAAAAAAAAATACTGAGCTTATCTTTAAAAACATCTATCTGATGTTCTTAGAACTTACAGAACATTTTAAAATGTTATAGAATTTTTATAAACATTACTTGCCTTTTTATTTTTTTTAAAAATGTTAATTTAAACTTTTTATAGGGAAACTGTTAAATGTTCAAAAATATTAGAACTTATGATTAATGTAATAAAAAATTTAGTTAAACTTCAGATTACTGTAATAAAAAATTTAGTTACTCGTCATTATTAAACAGTGTACTTCAAAAACTAATATTTTTACAAAACTATTATTTTTATGAATTCTTGATGCTATTTTAATACACATAAAATTATGATATAGAATGAGGATTGTGTAAACACTGGACAGTTCAGAAATTTGGGATATTGCAAGTTCTGTCTAGAACCTTATATAATATGAAATTGCTGGCAAAAGAAAATTTGTGTCATTTAGGCTTCAGGCTAATCGGCTTTATAGATAAAACTGTTCATATTTCCAACAGAATATAAAGCATTTTTATTTGCAAATTGGTAATTTCATTTATATTATGCAACTGTTTTACGAGTTAATTGCTGTTACATGGATATTCTATGTTTGTAGTTTCAGTTAGTTCTGTGAAAGAATATTTTGAGAAAAATATTTAAAAACACTTAAGTGTGTGTGGTAAAATGATTAAAGTTGGCAATACCTGATGCAGTATTCTTTTTTTAATATAATTAGCAATATCTTAGCATTTTATAGATGGAAATGGATATTGTGTTGGTTGAGTTGAGTAATATCTGTAAAATAAGAGATTAAGTTATTTTTGTTTTGCAGAAGTTGTTTTTGTTGGTATTATGTAGTTTTATTCAATCAGATAATTTTGTTAATGCAAGATCATCTAAAAATACACTCTTTAAATTTTAGTTTTGTTTAAGAGTTTTTGTTCATGTATGTGTATTAACCTTGAGTTGTGGATGTAAGTTTGTGTTAATTTATGTGTATTGAAACCTTATATTAAACTGGGTATACATGCAAATTTATTTAATTGAGAATTTCTAAACAAATAAAGTGTGAAATGACCCAAATATTTTAATTGGATATTGGGTAGAGGAAATGAAATTAAATATTAGGGCATAACACTTTTAATTTATATTGAGAAAAATTCAGCCGATTGTAAACCTTAAGGAGATAAAAAGCTTATTTATAAATGTCTTGTAAAATATAAATATGTTTAAAATGGATTGAATTATTTAGTGAATGTTAGTAAAACTTAAGCTATTCCGTACAAGGGAATAAACCATTGCTATTTCCAAATACTGTTAATTTTGTTAGTAGTAATAAATTTGTGTGTGCATTCTTATGAGAGAAAGAACAGATTTACCAAAAATAGTACTCATGTGTATTAAGTTTCATTTGTGGTATTTTAAGCCACTTTCTGTGAATTTTTAAAATTTTTGACACATTTATCTTGTTTAGAGTATTAACTTACTTAAATGCATAAGAGTATTTCGATGTCTAATAATATATTTGTATTATGTGGGAGTAATATTACTATTATTTTAATTAGAAAGTTTTAAATTAATATAGAAACCGAATTTAACACCACACATCTCCATTAAAGTATCATTTTTTTTTCACTTTTTCTAACTCAAATTAAGAGTACTACTATGTAGTTAACATATTAGTATGTTTTTAATCCATAAAACTGGTAATTGTGTCAAATTTTTTTTTTTTTAGTGATATTAAAAAATGTGAACAATTTTTAATAGCTATTTTCCCATTAAATAAAAGAAAAAAAATTAGTAATTTGAGGTAACAGACTCATGTCCATGAGCATGTATCTGAAGAAATCTGATGCTTGGTATGAAAATTTCTTTTGGACATTTTTTAATTTAACATATTTCAGTCACCAAATGTAGGTATGATAAATTATATAATCGTAAGGAAGATTTTAATTCATGGGTATATTACAATTGTGGATGAAGCTGTATGGATGAAATTTACAGCATTTTAACTTTAATGAAATAAAGTTTCTTATTGATTTAGTCAAGGATTTTGTTGACTAGCATTTCATAATATTTCATTCTTTTGTACTGCATGATATATCAGAGTTAATACTGTGTTTGAAAATGGGCATTTTGTTTCTTAAAGCATTGCCATTTTGTTTAAAAATAAGCAAAACTGCAGGGAAGGGAGATTTGTTTCATTCATACAGTTTTAATTTTTCCTTGGGAAGATCGATATCTTTTTACAAAATGTGAAACATATTTTAATCATTTTGTAATTAATGGTGTAACAAATAATTAAAAAAAATACAAAGGGAGCTGGTTGACATTGAAAAGCTTAAGAGATGGGCCACCCATCAAAACCTTTCTAGAACAAGCATAGATTTTCTCCTAATTTAGTGTTTATTACAAATTGATCCACAGGGACAAATATACTTCCTTTCGTAGTTTAGTTTTGTCCATGTATTTAAATACAAATTTTTGCTATTACAGAGAAAAGTTTACAGAATCAATACTTTTAAAATGTTATCTTCAGCTATTAAGCTTCCTGTAAATTTACTAGTTGAACATTCTATTTATGTTTGTTAAGAGTAATTTTAAGGTAGAAAAATTGTGATAATATTGAATATATGGAAATATACATTAAATAGAGTATTTATAGAATGCGATATACATTTAGGATGTTGGTATTTTGGGTTTATTGTCGGTTTTATATTGTTATTATTTCTTAAGAATTTGCCACTATTTTGAAAGATAATTTTGTATTATATGATTCTGTAGAAAATTTATCTGATTGATGCTTCTAAAGTATATATATGTGTGTGTATATGTTATGTAGTTATACATTAAAAATTTAACTTTAGTTCAAAGAAATGTAGACCTCTTTTTACAATGACATAAGGAAAACTTTTCCATAAAAAAAAATACCTCTGCTTTTCACAAATCATTCACCAGCAAATAGCGCTTATATTAAGATATTGGAGGGGAGGAAGTGTATACTCGCACACACAGTATATATTGATCCATTGTATAATGTTATTAGTTTAATTTAATTCAGTGATTTTCCAGAGTGGATGGTACCACCTTCCTGTGTATACTAATATAATTAATTAGAGATATAAGAAAATTCATATACATTTGGAAAGGTATATATATTATGTAATATAAATTGATAGATATTGGTGATATTCAGTTTTTATTAGTTACAAAAGTATTAAAGAAAAATAATAGAACCCACATCTAATATTTAGTTTCTTTTATAAAAAAGGTGTTATTGGTCAAATTTTATGAAACTAATTATCATGTCTAAATGAGAACAATATGTAAATTAATTGTATTTATTGATGCTAACTGTAGGACAATCTGATAAGTATTTAAAGACAATGTTTTTATACAATTTTAGTTATATTTCTACTGCTCTCAGTAATGTTTCAATTGAAATATTTTTTTTAACTATAATGAAGTCAAATTTAAAAAATTTTCTGAATAACTTTGGCATTAATGTTTCATTCTTCTATTAATTCTACATTGTTGACATTCTCGAAATCATGTATATTTCTGAAACATGAGGAATTTAAAAAAATTTTAAGAGTTTATTGCAAGAAACTTTTTTGTATGATTATCTGTATAAAAATGTCAGTTGACTCTCCTTTTATTCTATAGCTTCTGTTTTGTAGATTTTTTTTTTGCACAATTCAGTGTCAAAAATATGAGGTTTTATTATTTGAATACAGTTTGTAATCTCATGGGTTTATACTTTACATTAAGACTTGGAAGGGACAGTTGGAGGTAGGCATTCTTTTTAGGATAGTGAATATAAAATTGCTTTGAAAAAGTTAATTAATTGTAAATTGATGTTAGAATTTGATTTAAACCAAAATTTAAATATCTCTGATCTGTAATCTTGATATCTGGAGCATATATATATATAAAATTAAACTTGTTTGATAATTATTAAATTTCTTTTTGCTATGTTTTTTTCATTTTGATGTATTAATTTTTCCTTTATAAACCTCCACAATAGTTCACTGTGAACAAATTGCCAATGTTCTCTTATTTATTATAATTTTTGTTACTGAAACATTTTTGTTGCTTGCTGTTTGTAGAACATTATTCATCTCCCCTTCCTTTAAAAGTTATATTAAAGTAACATGTGCACAATAGCATAACATATGTAAATCAAATGCATTGTATACTTGTATCAGTAAAAAAATTGTCTTCTGAAGTTATAAATCTATTTTTTAAAAAATCTTTTATGTTTTTCTCTCTCAAATATGTCAAGGTTACATCCCTTCTTTTAATTTACCCTTTCGTGATAATATGAAACAGGATAGTATCAAAAAATAAACTTTCTTTTCATATTTCTGTCTAAAGTAGACAAAATTATTAGAAAATATTTAATTTACATAGGCTCTCAAACTGAAATAAAGATAACCTTGTTTTTTTTTTAAAATGTAAATTTCTTATATGTTGCCATAGTTATGAACTGAACAAAAAAGTTAATATTGCATTATTACTTTTAAGTTGGAGACAACTATAATGTCTTGAACTAATTTATATATATAAAAAAAATACTGGATTTCTTTTGTTGGGAAGGAGAAATGGTACCTATTAAATCTCAGAGAAATGTTTTTGTAATTTCAAGGAAACAATAATCTCAAGGTGGTTATAAAGTTCTCACATATAACTCTTTGTCTCTTAATGTCTCACATGTTCCATTGCAAATATACCATTGTACTACTGTGATACAGCATTAACTGAAATTAAACTAACTGCTTATTAAACTATCCTAATTGTATTAAATATGATTGTGTGATTTTTGTAATTGTTAGAATAAAATGAAATGTGGCAAATGTTATAATTTCTTTTTCCTACTGTAGAAGAAATTTGAAAGAAACTTAACGTATTGTAACTGTATTCCACACTTAGAATTAATTCGATATATTAGCTTGTTTTACAGAGGCTTGTTGTAAGGCTTCTGCTTAAAAAAATTGAAGTTTAGCTGCTCTATAAGGTTTCTGAATATTTAATGTATTTTTCGACATGAAAATTATGTATATTATAATTTTTCTTTGTAACATTTTAGGTTTTCTTTTAGGGATTGTTTTTAATATTGAAATAATTTCTTTGGATAAGTTGAAAAAGTAACAAAAATGCAATGTTGTATGCTTAAATCTAGATCCATTTCCATCTGTGTTTGGTCTAAGAGTAACATATTTTACAAATAAATTTGAGAAAGGTTAATGGCTTGATCTTTGATCTTCAGAATATCTGCATAGTATTTTGAGTTGTTATTTGGCATTCATAAAGTGCTAAAAATATGAAGTTTACCAAATATTTTACTGTGTGTTAATTTAATAAATGAAATTTTGAGACTCAGTAATCCTATCATAGATATAAACAGGAAATAGCCATAACATGGAGTTTTGAATGATCACATACTTTGTCAAGTATCATATAAAGGGTCCAAAATTGTATAGTAAGCGAAATATGGAATTCTGATGGAAATAGGATTTTTTTGTGATGCTGGAAAAATTAATATTTTAAAAAAGTTTATGGACTGTACCAGTGCTTATATATTACATTACTAATCAAACCATATCGTAAGCGAAGTGTTGCTTGGCTAACAAGAAAATAATAGATTCACTTATTTATGACATCAATGTTAATAAATTGTTATTTATAAAATGCATTCTGGGGAATTTTGTTGCAGTCTGCTGTAATGATATTTTTGTTGATTTCTTTTGCTTAATTTGGTTGATTTTTAAAATCATTCCGATAAGCTTTTAGTTATATTTTAAATGCTTTTACTTATTTTTTTTTGTCCTAGAATTGTCCCTTTAGCTTAGAACTAGAATATAAATTTTATTTTTTAGGTACTCGTAAAGCATTTGTGAAGCCATCTTCAACATCAAATGTCTAAGTCTTGTCAAGCCTGTGATTACTGACTACTCATAGAGGCAAAAGTTATAGAAATGTAATTAATTTTAAGTACGGTTAAAATTTCAAGTTTAAAGCTATTCACTTGATTTTTGAAATAGTTGTATTTTATTCTGAGGTAACCAAGTGTCAAAAAAAGTAGGATGTAGTTTTCGAAGTATTCAGAATGAAGGGGGATGGGTTAAGAATCATTTACTCAGCATCCATTCTGGGCAGGTTTTGGAATGCAAATCTACCCTCTCTGCTCTCAGGATTTAAAGCTAGTGTCTCTCCCTTGTGTTAAAATAATTAGGTGTACAATTATAATTTGTTATAATCTGACTGAAAATATTTGGATATTTTAAGTGTAATAATTTTCTTCTGAAGTTTCCTCACTTTATGAAATAAAATACTTTTTTATGTGTCAATTTTTTTACTTTTATTTCCTTCCTTTTTGTGGATGTAGCATGACCCCACACAATATAACTTTAACTCTGTTTTTGAATTTTTCATTTCCCAAGTTAGACATTTTGAAAATTGTGAAGTTTAGACATCCCTTTTTTTTTAAAATGTTTTTTGGTCTCTTGCTCATGTTATTTGAATATATTTTAAGTACTGTATATTGAAAGGAAAATATATTACTCGATAATTTACTGTTATTTAATGTTAGGAATTCATAATATTTTGATATTTGTTTTGCTGATGATTTTGTGATGTTTGTATTACCTATGCTATCCAAAGTTAGTTGACTGAAGAAGGCAGTCTTATAAATTGGTAGTTTTTGCAAAATATGTTATATATTCATAAAAATACATCTGATAGGAGGAGAATCTCATCTAATGACTAATAGAATGTGGCTTTTAAACATAAAGATCATATTTTTTCAAATATGAATATTAATTTTCATGAAAAATCATAATTGCATGTGATCTCTCTCTTTATATATATATGAATTCTCTTTTGCGATAATTTAACTCTGCTTATCTTTGATTTAGGGAATAATTGTATTAATATTACATTTCCATTTTAATGAAGGGCTTTATCAGATCTAACCATTAAAACTGTAACCTTTTAGGTATGTGTAAAAAAGTATGCCTTTGTATGAGACAATGTAAGGTTTTCTTCAATTTTTGTTATATCTTTTTCAGAGCTAGAATGAATCACAAGATTTTTTTTTCACCCATTATATGAGTATGTTGACTTTGTTTCTTGGAACACTGTTGTTTAGCCTTTAATTCTATATGAAGAAGGCTGCTAATAAATGCAATATATATGCAGATATTTTATACATGAACAATTCAATTATTTAGAATCATTGATCCCCTTTTTTTTCTCCGGAACATTATCAAAGTCACACTATCTGGAAGAATATAGTATTTTTGGGAACTCTTAAGTAATGCCCCCCCCCTTTTTTTTGAGTATATTTCCTGCTGAATTGATGCTGATGCTTAGATTACCTCTATCATTATCAAACATCTCTTTGATATTACAGATTAATGCTTTATAGTTTGGAGTAGATATTCAAACCTTTCTTGATGATTTTAGAAGATTCCAGTTTTTTTCAGAATTAATTTTTCCATATTTCTCTACCAGTATAGTTTTATATATTTGAATTTTATAGAATGTGTGTAATCAATGCAGTTGAAAACATTAATTTTTTTTTAAAAAACAGATATGAGCATTTCTATGAAAGTTTATATTAATGATTATAAGTTCATTAAATTTGAAGGCTTCATAGTACTTATTCAACTCCTTATATTTCATTTGATGCTTCATATTTTGATAAGGAAAGTGTTTAAATGATCATAAAATGTGGTTATAATCCCAAAAATATTCTTGCCGAGTTGAAATTAAAAACATACACATTTGTGTGTCACATAGATCATAGTTTAAAGGTATTGTTCTGTTGTTTGTAATTTGATTATTTTGCTCTTGTGGAACATTAATTAAACAGACATGCATTTTCAACTAATCTTCAAATTGATATTTTTAGAATTTAATGCTCCACAAATTGAAGATTTTATTTTTCTGTAATCTTTCATTTTTTTTTATAAGTTCAACCATGATTAAATTTTCAAAAAATTAGTGTTAAATTTGAAATATTAAGTTATTGTTTATTTATTGCCTTCTAATTTTTTATTTTCTTTTTTCAGGTGTTTTTATATGCACCCATATTCATGGATGCTGCAGATGGAGCAGCAAAAATGATGAGTATTTCATCATTTTATATAATAGGTATGTAGTTTAAAAAAATTCAATGAAATTTTGGAAATATGAATGAAGTTCTCATTTTATGTATTTGAAATTATTCTTTTTATGTTTTGTTTTAGGATATAAAGTAAATATTTTGCTTTTCAATTTAAGAATAGAAAGTAATTATGTATTCATATGCCATTAAAGATTTTGTTAATTGAGTATAAGAGATACATCTATTTAATTGTTTATGAAATTTTTCTTTGAAGACTGATCAATTGGAGAGTTGTGTAGATCATGATGTTTAACTAGTATGTATAAATAAAAAAAGAAAATTTGTCTTTAATACACTTATACCTTAATTACCACCTCCATTAATACACTTACTCTTAAAAATACTTCAATTAATTTTTTTAAAAAAATAAGTTTCATAAATAATGCAAATTTTTCTGAAACTCTTTTTACTTTTCCTTTTTGTTATGAATTTTTATATACATTCAGTTAAGATAATTAAGATACTTATTTTTTTAAAAAAAAGATTGAAAAATCTTTTCATTTCTTATATATAAGCATAAAATTTGGGTTCTCAATAATGGTTTTCTTTTCATGTAATTCTTTAAAATTAGTAACTGATTTTGACTATTTTGTAGTGTGTGTGAAACCGAAATCTATAGTACTGTAGATCCTCTTTAATTAGGATAGATAGATGTACATAAAGAATTTTTTCAAAAAATATTTGTGAGAAGTGATTACTAATTTCCATAATATTATTTGCTTCATTTATATATTTTGAAGAATTAACAGCTATGAATATATGCAAGGGAAGTGATGGGTTGCTTTAGAAACATTCTATGTAAAGTCAACATAACTTAATTACATCTCTTGCCACAGTGACTTATGAAATATGGTGCTACATTGTTTAAATTTAAAAATACAACTAAACAACTTTAAGGGAACTTCTATCATTCACAAAGTAGATACCTTTTATCTTCTGTAAATTTAATTCATTCTTGATTTTGTTTAATGTAAAGATAATTGTCTATAAGTATATTTTATTTTTATTCTTAATTTGTTCCCATTCTTTTGGTTAACCTGGGTTTTTGATATCATGGACTGAATCTGGTCCCAGTTAATAAAATTTAATGAGGATTTGCTGTTTGTAACACCTCTGTAATTATGTAACATTAAATGCTGTTAAGTAGAAATATTTAAAACATGTTTTTATGATAATTTTGCTGTGTTATGTAAGTTTTTTTTAAAAATATTTTTTAAAATAGGATTTACTTTTAATTTGAAGAACATGAAGCACAAATTGAAGGTGAATTTATATACCATATGAAAATTTCTAGTTTTTGTTGCCAAAGTTGGGAGCTTTTACATTATCTTTCATTTAAAACAAGAAATAGGACAAAATTGACTTTCTTCCTAGAAAAAAATGTCATAAAAATGATTGAGATAAGACACGAGGAAATAGTATAAATGTATTGATTTAGAATGATACATATTTATATAATTACACTGTATTTTAGTTATGTAGGATTTTTTTTGTATTATCTAGAGTTGTACTTGAAAAAATGAGGTGCTTATGTGTGAATCTATTCAATTATATTTCTATATTGTATTGGTTTGTCCCTGTCCTTAGGTGGTCAACTTGCTGAAGTTCTGCTGTATATGTATATTATTCTGTATGTTAACTATTTTGTCAATGATTATTTCTGTGTAGATATGTATTCATATAAATATTTTTTCAGATAGCAATTTTTCATTTTTGGTTTTATTCAATCATACTAATAGTTTATTTATTCAAAGTTCATGTTTTTACAAGATATATGTTAATTTCACATCTAATCATCTTGTGTGCCTTCACATGATTGTGATTGCATTGTTAGTAGTACTATTCTCATTAATAGTGCTCTATCTCTCGTGTTGCTTCTGTTTGGAGCAGCATAGCCTGCTTTGCTTCTTGCGCAATAAACCCTACAGTCACTCACTCACACTCGTCTTGCATCTAGTGCGACATTAGTAAAATAAAGCTATTCTCAGTGCAGTTTACTAAATTTAATTAACTATCTATTTGATATAAACTTGCATTAAATAAATATTGTTGTATGAATTAATGTAAAGTAGCTGCAAATAAATAAATATAAATATATGTATCGATGTGCTTTTCGTAAATTTTTTTGGATGCATATGGGGCATTTTATTATTTCTGATATTAACTTTGTGTTCAAATTTTTCTTGGTGTATATATGTATAAAAATTAAATAAAGTTATTTCTTTTTTAGGGGAAAAATTTATTTATCCTATTGATAGCAGTCCTGGTATCTGTGATGACATGTGTAACTTGCTACTCTCCGATTTAGAAGCCACATGAAAATTTTTAATTAATCATGTTTATATACTTAAGCTGTGTGATTAGGTTGAATATACTTTTTCTTTCTCACACACATTGTTAGAAATATGTATGTGATTTTAAGACCAGGCACAGGTGTAAAAGTGTGTTGATTAGAGGAGGTGCCTGTGCTACTGTGAGGCAGAGATATGGCAAGGAAGTCTGAAACCCAGCGCACTTTTAATATAGCTGTTGTTGGTTTATCAGGAACAGAGAAAGAGAAAGGAAGTACTGGTGTAGGAAAATCCTGTCTTTGTAATCGTTTTATTCGTTCTTTGGCTGATGATTATTATACAGATCATATATCTGTATTAAGTCAAACAGATTTCAGTGGCAGGGTTGTTAATAATGATCATTTTCTATACTGGGGTGAAGTTTCAAAGCTCTCTGAAGATGGGGTGGATTTCAATTTCCATGTTATTGAACAGACAGAGTTCATTGATGATTCATCATTTCAGCCATTCAAGAGTGGGAAAACTGACCCATATTACAAGAGAAGTTCTGCGACTAAGTTGACATCTGCTGAAAAATTAATGTACATTTGCAAAAATCAATTAGGTATGTGACTTATTTAGCAATTTTATAGTTATACTTGACAAATTTTTCAATAAGTTTGAATGGATCTGATAAATGTTTCAAAGCGTAATTTATTTGAAATTTCATCCAAAATTTGTTGATATAGGTAATTATGAGTAATATTTTAATGAATTTTATATATACCAATCAGAAATTATATATTCATTCTAGACAGATGATATATTCATTCACATTATCCTTCACTATTGTATAGCACTCTTTATTGTCCGAGAGTAATAAAATTTTTATTTTCTGTTAAAAATTGTGAATTTTTGTTATAACTGTATGTTTCATCTGTTATGAATTTGAATTATATAAATTCAGAATTAATCGTTGATTTTCATGCAAAGTATGAAATTACTCAAAGATAAGGATCATATTTACCATGCTTGTAATTAAATACCATTTTTTCAATTGTAAAGAAAATATTTCCCGAGTGAAAAAAATGTTGCAACTAATCTAATGCAGGTTTAGTAAAATGCATACTGTTATGAAATTTTAAGATTTAAAAACTATGTCTACTATTAAATAGTAAAATGAAAATTATCTATGTGATGGATTTTTAGAAAAATTAAAATAATAATAATAATAATATATAAATAAAAAAAACCCACCTGCATGCATTTTTAGAAATCATGTTAAAGTTATCTAGATTTGAACAAATAAATATCTCGGGAACTATAGGAAGCTTATCATGATTAAAATGAGTAGAGAAAATAAGGTACTTAAATAACCCTTTTTGAAATTTAATTAATATTTTCTGAAAATATCATTTTTTTTTATATGCATTGAAATTTAAATTTGCTTCTTTTCTAAACATGAATTTATATGACTTGCCTTGCTATCTATTTAAGCTGACTTTGTTATGAAGATTACTCATTTTAAAAGTCCTGAACTGCTATAAAATTTATTTTTGTTAAAAAGCTATTTAACCACCTAACAGTGTTTGTAAAAAGTACAATGTTAGCAATATAATAGCTTTAAATTTAAGAGCTGAACTAAAATTCAGTTGAATTTTATTAATGTTTGTAATTTGATACAGTTACAATTGAAATGATGTAAAATAATTAATGAAGTTGATATATTTATATGAGCAATATTTATTTGTTTGATCATTTATCATGTTTTTATTATCTATGTGATGAATTTTTTTTCTTTTGTACTGGCAATATGACTTCTCTTATTCATGATAAATGGTCAAGTACATTTAAAATGATACTTGTATTTGTGTATGTTTGATTTTATGGTTTCTAATTTTTGAGAATGCATTACTTTCTTTTTATGAAATATAAATTAGATATTACTGAAAATTCTATAGAAAAAAAAAAAGAAGAGCTGTATTGCTTATATAAAAGATAAATGTACATAATTTTGATTAATATCTTTTTAAAGATATTTTTGGAAAGAAAACAAATAGCTTTCTATTTTTTTTTTCTTGATCATCATATTTCAGAATTTCTGTTCATTTTCAGGTATTGAAAAAGAATATGAGCAAAAATTATTACCTGATGGCAAAATTAATATTGATGGTTTTGTATGCGTTTTTGATGTCAGTGAAGTTCAGGGAAGAAGTATAGAAAAACAAGTCGAATTTACTGCATTAATTTTAAATAACCTTATGAAAACCAAAAAGCCAATTGTTCTTGCCACTACAAAAAATGATGAAGCTAAAGAAATGTATGTGAAAGAAGCAGAACGTTTAGTAAATCGGAAGGAATTCAAAAACAACATTCCCATTGTAGAAACATCAGCCCATGAAAATGTGAATGTAGATTTGACATTTATCATAGTTGCACAAATGATAGATCGGACTAAAGGTAAAGCCAAACTCGTGCCATTCTTTGAATCTGCAAGGTCAAGAAAAGAAGTCCTAGATTTTTGTACTGAAGCGTATCAATCACTTATTCGTGCACAAGTCACAGATTATAGAGCTCTTTGGAGCTCAGTAAGTAAAAAATTTGCACAGAATCAAGATTTCATCCATTACTGTGAACTCTTTGGTCATGATGCTGCCCAAAAAATGTTTAGGAGACATGTAAAAAAATTAAAAGAGGAATATATAGGTAGGAAAATGCAAATGTATATTAGGATATTACCAGAAGTTCTTGGTGAATTACTACCTGATTTAGCCAGTATTGGTGATGGGTAAGTTCTTATTTCTGTATTAAATTATTACCAAATATAAATCAGTAGCAATATCTTTTGAAATTTCAATTTTTTTGTGAATGGGTTTGCTATCAAATTTGATTTGCATAATTTATTCATGAAATTTATATTTTCCGGTCCTTCATGTTCAAAATAATTTATTTTTTGTAAAATGTATAACTTTAATAAATTGAATATTTCTGAAAAATATGCAAAAAAATTAAATTAAAATATTGCATTTTCATAAATTTATGAATTCGGCTTGTAATTTGGCTCCTATTTTTTTTAACTACTTTTTTAAAAAATCATTTTTCAGATTTCAGCAATATTGTAACCCCCTTTTAATATTCACCCTAAATTTTTAAATTTATTTTTGTGTTAGCTCATGAAATTTTTATTTTATAGCTTTTTAATTAAAAGTTTTTTTAAATATTTTTTATTTGATTATCTAAATTGAGCACACAAAAATACAAATCAAATTATACATTGCTTTTTTGATGTTTTTATTAGTTTCCGATGAAAAGTATTATCTCAATCAATAAAAATATTTCCTTAACTTTTTGATTAAAAATAACAAAATTTAATTTAAGCCTTTGTTCATTTGATAGCCGTATAAAGTTACATTTTTCGTAATAATTATATAAAATGGCTATTTTTGAGTCAATCTGAAATATAGGAATTTGTTAAAAGTGAGTTTGAAATATTTTGTTAATATATAACAAGTAGCATTTATTGTGAAATCTCACTGCAAAATCACTCAATATTTTGTCAAAATCAATAGTTTAAGAAATATTTTGTAGAATATTTAATAATTAGTATTTTAACTCTATAACAATGCTTTTAATGATGGCATATCCTTATGTAGCAATATATATATATATATATATATATATATATATATATATATATATATAAGTTTAAAAACTTCCTACCTAGTTTCTATTTCTTAAAATCATTAGATTACTTTATGTAAATAACTTATTTTGAAAGTGTTATTTTTTTTTTTTGCTTTTTTTTTTCATTAGCATTTGTAGTTTCATTTTATTTTTTAAAGCTTTAACAATAAGATACCATTAGGGCACTTTTGCATACATACCATTAATCACATAAGTATATTTGTTTCTTATTGTTAAAATTATTTCGCCTAACAAACCAATATCTAATTTTGATCAATATTGTTCAATATATACTTCAATTAACTTGAAAGAAAACAAATTGTTGCATATTCCTTCCAAGTGAAGAAATCTTGTTGAGGAATTTTCAGATGGATAATGGATAAGGTTATTTTACTTCCTTAATTATTATTGATGTGCCCCACTTTAAATGTTAGGTGTAAAAATAAGTGCACCCATTGATATTGTGATACATCATATGCATGGTTTTGGACTTAAATTAGATGGCTTGCAGTCATTACTAGTTTTGACATTTGAAAAAAGATGTCTTTCTAAGACATAGCATTGAGAAGTGAGCACATTTAATCATATAGACATTACAAATCGTTAAATTGTAGTTAAGTATCACTTCCATCATATATTCATAGTCAGAGTCTTAAATTCTTTGTGATTTGAAGGTTAATAACAAGTTTGGGTTTCTAAATGCTTGTGGGTCTGTAGATTGTCTTCATGAAAGAAACATGTTAAACTTTAGCTCTATGTCCTAAGTTGTGTTATGTATTTTACATTTTTCTTGTTATTCTTTGACTTGCATTGAGGCAAGTTCTGCTTAGTAGTTATAATTCTCTTATTAATATTTAGACTAAAATTTGTATTTTATTTTGTGTAAAAATCATAGTATATTTTATATCATAGAATCTTTGGAATTTTTTGTTGATAAATGACTTATTCACTGTTGATAACTACAGTTATAAAAAAGGCAATTCTCTGAATAACTTTTGCAATTCTTAACATATATAGACAAAATAAAGGAACTAAATTCCGATGTTAATTCATTTTTTCATTACGATGTTAATTCATGATAGACCATTTTCTACCAAATTCTGCAAAACTGTGTTGAAAATTTCGTTTGTGTCTTATCATATATTGTAGAGGTATTTGAAGAAAACTGTTAGGGAGACAAAGTACATTACTACCTCTAACAATTTGCGATATTCTACTCTTTTTCGTAATATTGCTTTTTAAGAGATCTCTGATACGGCTCCTTAAGGTCTTGCAATATCCAATTATAATTTATTCTTTTTCAAATATTTCCGGAACATTTAAAGGAAATTGGTTGAAATTTTGAATTTTGAGAATTCATGACATTAGGACATTAAAATAGTAAATAGTTATATAAAGAAATATTTGTAATAATTAATTGAAACTATTCTAGAAACAAGAGTTAAAATGCTAGAAAATCCCTTAAAAATTGCAAAGTAAATTCACATTTTTTTTTAGAATATGGAAAAGGTATAAGAAAATTAAGTTTTTAAATTGCATAAAACCTAGAACAAAAGACAAAGAAAAAAATTACTTGACAAAATAAATAAATAATAGTTGAATATACCTGAAAGAATATGAAACTTTTAAAAAAAAGGGAAGGAGATTGTATTCAAATCATGAATAAGTGCAAATCAAGGTGTGAGATACAAAGGGTGAAAAATCGTTACGAAAATGAAATATAACATTTTTAAATTCTGAATCTACTTTTGGTAGATTCAGATTGGCTGGTGGTTAATTCAATATTTTACAAGTTCCCAACAATTTCAATAGGAAAATTTTATAAACGAACATGGAAACTCCTTAAATTCAAAAATAAACAAGTAGAACAAATTGTAAAAGAAGAAATCAAGTGAAGTATTACCTGTTGACAAATACATACTTAATCTGTACAGAATGAAAATTGAAGGAGAGCAATCTAAAAATAAATTTTACTTTATATTGCTCTTTATAATATTCAGAGGAAATTCTACTGTCAAATTTCTTAAAACTTGTCCTAATTAGTAAATATCATGTATATTAGTCATAAGTCAAATTTATTATGTAAAATATGATTTTTCTTATGTTCCTAAAAATATTTGGGCTTAATGGACTCTTCCAACAGGAACTACATAATTCTTAAAAGAAAAAAAAAATGTCTTTTTATCACATATATTACTATAAATTTTATCTTTTTTTTTTTTTTTTTAAAAAAAAAAAGTATCTCAATCTGTTTAATTTATATTATCTTAAGTTTACAATAAATTTAAATACTTTGATAAGTATATAAGTAAGGTTTAGCATCGTTTTAATTATTAATATGAAAGGAAATAACTTCAAATTCCCCCCCTAAGAATGTAAATAAATATTGGCTGAACAATTCTTTGCAGGCCCACCTTGTGGTTATTACCTTTGACCTGTGTATATGTCATCAAATATATTTCTATAATTTGCTTTTAAGACTAACAATTAAATTTTTTACATGCAGTAACCTTATTAATATTAATTCTTGCAAATCTCTTTTAGAACTTTAATGAGATCCTCTATGTTAATACAATTAAAAAGATCTTCAAAATCATAGCTTTAAATAGCGTGAACCTGGCTATAATTAATATATTTGACTATATCAGCACTATATATAATAATGACTATACTCTTCAACTTATCTAAATTTTTACCAACAAGAGTAATATGTTTTTAAACCATTAGAGAGTTACAGCTGTAAATTTAATATTATTATAACTATATATATGTGTGTGTGTACAAGAGTATGAAATGCAGAATTTTTTTTCTTTAAAAAAACATGTTAAATTCGGTAGAATGATTTAAAAGTGCTTTATTCAAAGTATGCTCTATCACTTATTATATATTTATCCATCTTTCTGGCAATTTGTGAATACCACACCAGTAAAAATCTTCCCCTTTTGCTGCAAACCAATCATCGAGCCATTTTTCACATCTTGCTACGAACCAAAGCGCCTCTCAGCAAGTACTTGACCCATTGATGCAAACAAGTGGTAATCAGAAGGAGCCAAGCCTGGTGAATAAGCTGCATAGGGTTGAACTTCTCAGCTGAGTGCTTCCAACATTTCGCGAACTGGTTTTGCCATATGTGAAGAGCATTGTCATGAAGAAAAATGACTTTGTGTTTCCTCTATCAGTATTCAGGCCTTTTTTCAAGCAGAGAAGAGCTCAAATTAGTCAATTGTCATTCATTATTCATACGTATCTTGTGATGGAGCATGTTCACCATAAACCTCTTGAAGTAATTGGTATGATTCAAATTAAAACAAAAAATTAATGTTCCTCGAATGATCTTTGTTCGATATAAATTTCGACCCATTGAACACAACAAAACACACTTTTCCAAGTTATTACTCATACCCATCTAACACTTGTTAATAACACATCAAAATGGTGCAATGTCAAATCTTTATAGCACAAACTGCATTGGTGTGCCATCTGTTGTTTGAAAATCCACATTTCATACTTGTACACCTGGTATATATATATATATATGGTATGGTGCAATCCACTCTTTTTCGTTACTCTTTTCAGTAATCTATAATTTTAAGTAATACATTTTAAAAATTTGTTTCTTATTTTCAGAATTGAAAAATCAGTATAGATTGATGTAAACATTTTTGTAAATAATTAAATTTAATTCCTTTTTTTGTCGAATGTCGGAGTTATTTCCTTTTTGGACGTTCTATTTTTTTAAAACTCCATTAAGTCATAAACCTTAAGCAGAATAAGATGAGAAATAGAAGTTATGCCTAAGAAAGTAAACAATGGTATTTGTAATGGGAAAATTCTTTTTTAGAAATTAATTCTTAGTTTATAAAAAATAATTTTTATTTCCTTTTGAGACATAAGATACCAGTTCTGTCCAGCTACAATAAGAATTGTAAAAGGTATTAAGGGTGTTGTACTTTTTTTTGTGCATGCACACACACACATTATGGATAGATAAATCACCTTGATGTATATGCTGCACACATGATAATTGACTAATAAAACTGAAATTTCATTGGATAAGTTGCACTACCTTATATACCCCAGAAAAGCATTCCGAAACATGGCACTTAATATTTATTTATTCAGTAATTCCCATCCATAGTGATGTATTCATTGTCAATTACTTTTTATAAAATTTACAACATAACTGTAAACAGTAATATATAAATAAAAAATAAACATGTTGAACTTTCCAAAAACAAACTGCTGATTTCTGATAGGCATTATTTTTATGTGCTCTGTAAATTTTTCTTATCAACTCTTAAATTATCATTATGTAAAGGAATATGCAAATTAGATGATCAAATAGAACTTTATTATTAAACATTTAATTATACAAAATCTAATTCATATGTCAGAATTAAATAAACTTAACAAATGATCATTAATATTACTTTCATCACACTATTCTAAATCACTTATTTTAATATGTCGTTATTTTCTTTTTTGATAATTTTGAGTTCAGTGATAGTGGGGAATCAGTCTTGACTATGGCAATCAGCTTTCAGCACTGATGGATTGCCACAAGTTAACTGTACATGTATTGTGATGGCTTTACAATCAACCACTTGACCTTGGGTAGTGAGTTTCAAGCAAGTTCAAACTTGTTGCATTGCCTTAACACAAACTGAGTGCTTGTATCAGGCTTAAATATGGCCTCGAATTCTTCATTAACCCTTTCGCTTTACAATCTGAATTAGTGAAGTTCCAAAATAAAAGAAAAATACAATTTCATCAGGTATTCCATAGGTGTTAAAATTTCAACTTTTGAAATATTTGTAATTCACAGTTTATCTCTTGAAATTAAGGTATATTGTTTTTTTATTTGCTTAAAATTTTATAATTTGTTGTGATTTGTTTTAGAATCATATATGTTGCTGCATCAGTTATTTCATAATTTTGAATATTTTTTTCCTTTTGTTGAAAATGTTAATGAGTTGTAAATTTATTAAATTTGCATGTAAGAAAATAATTTTTCTAAATGTTTCTTAAATTGAATTGATATAAAAATTCTATAAGAGTAAAAAACTCCAAATAAACTGTATAACAATGTATGAACAATATTTAAGTAATTTTTTAATCATGCTTGTCAAATATGTAAAAATGTGCATAGGGTGTTCGAAATCCGAATGGTTGGTTAGCCATCCTACTATAAATCAATCTAGAATGAAGTCAATATAATAATGATTAGATAATTAAATTTTTAGATTTGTTGCCACTCCATCTTGTACCTGTTGTTCAAATATTTTTTTATAGTTTGACCACTAGTTAAAATGAGTAATTGTTTATTAATTAATGTTCATTCAACGATACCTTCATCACCTTTTACATATGGGGAATGGGAGAAAATTTTAATTAATTTGGACTGAACTGAATATTTGTTTGTAAAGAATTGTAGCTATGTATATTTCAGTTATATTTAATGAATTCTGAAAAATTAAATATCTTATTCAAATGCAATAATTTTCAAATTATTAATGGAGAATAATTAAAATACCTGAAGTAATTCAATGGAATGTTTAATTCTGTTTTAAATTCTGATATTCTTTGTACTTACTTTTTAAAAATAAAATTAGTTTATAATAAATTATCAAAATATAAAAAGTTTTGTGATATCCTAATAATGATCAATAAATGTGTTTACATCTAAAAAGGTATATATTTTCATTTCTTCTGAAGAATTAGTAAAAAAGGTTTTTTTTTTCTTTTATATTAAAATATCTATGGGATAATATTCATGTTAATTCATGGAATGCATTCTTGGATTTCTTTTTTCCTTTTTGAATTAATTAAAATAGATTCTTATATTTGCTTTTTGTGAAAATATTTGATTTAAAGTAATTGATGATATTTGATGTTATTTAAGGATATTCATAGTAAATAAAATCAGTTGACTCTATTTCTAAATGCAGTTTTGAATTACTGCTGAACGTAAAAATGCACATTTTAATAACTATTTTTGTATTTGTAGCGAATGGGAAAGTGTAAGAGTCAAACTTCAACAACATCCAGATTTTAGTCAGTATTTTCTTGAAAGTCCTGATGAACAGCCTTGGCAAGAAAGTGATTTGGTTGATAGTAATGAAACCAGGATTCCTCTTGATATTCTTGATTCTTCAGAAGCTGAAGCATGCTTTGAGGAACATAAAGCTGCCTTGGAAGCTGAGGAACGAAGAAAAGAGTACGTTTTACAAAATATCTCCTTTATTTATTGATATTTTGAAAAAAACTATTGATAAATTTTTTTCTTTTCTTTCTTTTTTTAATGTTTTGTAGTTAATTTATGATGTTATGCTTAGATCAGAAGCAGTGTGTTAAGTTTTACCAAAATTTCTTTTGTTGTGATTAATTAGAATTTATTTTAATGTGTTATCAAGAAATGTAAGCGGCTGTCTTGCATAGAAATTAAATCCCTATTATATATGAAGTTTTATTTTTACATTTTAAATATTGGTTTACTTTGAAAATGTAATTTAATTTAGTTCATCATGTCATTTAATAATAATTCAGTTTGATTTTAGATTTTATGTGTGAATAAAATCAAGTGTACATTTATTTCATAATTGTGACCTTGTGCTGAATACTCTCATATTATGTTACATAATGTTGTATTTTTTATAATTAAATAATATGAAATCTGTAGCTATTTCAATAATTATTTTAATAGATTAAATTTTAATATTTGATGTGTCATTGAAATTGGACATTTTTTTTTCATTTTATTGTTTTCTTAGTTTTCAGTTGTAAAATTGCCCATATTTCTCTTCCTTTTCCTTTGCTTCTTTGTAATATTGAGTTGTAATTTTTAATTTATAAACATTGATTTGAAATTTAATAGAATTATTACTAATTAGACCCCCCCCCCCCAAAAAAAAAATGTACTGTGTTTCTTGATTGACTTTCTGAAAAGTAATCCATTAAATCCTGTAAAAAGGTTAAAACAATGTTCTGATGTAACTGAATATTTATTGATTATGTGTTTTTTTAAGTCTGAGACATGTTGAAAATATGAGAATGATAGTGCAATTACCCATAGTAAAAATATTAATATTAATTTTTAAAAATAATTTTTATTAATCAATCATTTATTTTCTAGAATGCGCCAACAATTTAAAGAACTTTTGGAAGAAACTGGTTATGTTACTCCTGGTAAACCATTATCAGAAGTTCAAGTACTCTTCATGGGTCGTGAATGCTATGAATCACTTTCAGAACCAGATTTGTTAGAAATTTATGATGAACATCAGAGGGAAATAACTGAGAAGGCAAAACAAAACTTTCAAGAACTGTTGCTTGAAAATGCTGAAATTTTTTATCATTTCACAAGTATTGGTCCTGGAAGTGTAATAACACAAGAGGATATTAATAAGATAACTGAGAAATTACAAGAGGATTTAAGGTAAAATACTATTTTGAATTAAATATTCTTCAACCTTTTTGAGTGCATAGATTAGCTTTCATGTAAATTGATTCATTACTGTTTTGGAATTGGTCATTCTATTTCTTATCTCATGTATTTACTATACTCATTTATATGTGTGGTAGCCCTGTTAACATTAGTATACATTACTTTTTCTGGTAAATATTATGAATAATTTACTCAACTTTTTGTTAGTAACTGTATAACAGTGGTAATCTTCATTAATAAAAGTTGCTTTAATAGTAAAGATTAATTGTAATTTTATATGGTTAACTGTGTATAAACTATATAAAGATTGATGTGTTAATGTGGTACACTTATTAGAAATTATGTAAAATTTTATTTTTATTAAAATTGTATCCCAAATCTACCACTAATGATAAAGTGTATAAATTTGTATATAATTATTGATTTTTCCCTCCCATCAAAGATATAAAACATTGGACCGATTAGACCAAGACCGAATGCTTATGTTGCTGCGCCATTTAGGATTTGTTCATGGACCTATACGAGAACATTGTCCTGCTTCTTTGAAGTGCATGGATACACTGGTTGAAAAAACCATTGCTCAAAAAGCTCATAGGTAATTTAAAAGCAGTTTTTGTGTTAAGTATATTGTTTAAGTTTTGAATTATATTTTTTAAAAATAATTTTTTTTCCGTTTTTGTTTTAGACCTTTCTCTTGGCAAAGAAATAGTCATTGGTTATTAGAAAATAATCAACTTAACCTAGTACTTTTAGGATCTGGTGGTTTAGCTGATGAATTGGCTAATATAATTAAGGTAATGCATTATTTTTCAGAATATGTTATAATTTAAATTTCTGAAATGTGTGTGGAGGGATGCTAAAAGTTAAACATTTTAATCAAAATGTAAATTTTTGCAAAATAATTAGCTTGTTAATTCTTGTGTCAAAATATTTTTTTTATCAAATTTATTTAAGTAAATGAAGAAAAATTATTACCATAAGGAAAGAAAAAATTGTCTACTTTATTAATGGCTTTATATTAGTTTGAAATACTGCCAATATATTATTTCAGAAGTGTTTAAAAATAATCTCTTTTCTTTTTTGAAAGGCACAATGTACAGATGATATGTTTGAAGTTGATAAAGTTCAGTATTCCTTAGACTTCAGAATTATTGAAGGTGATGTTGGATTGCCTCAAAATTCATTTAGGACATCTGACTTTCTGCCTCATGGTGCGTTAATAGCAGATAATTTAAATATTATTTCTTAATGTTATGTTTTGAGATTTCTTTTTATATATAACATATAAAATACTGTACTTTTAATTCCATTAAATTAGTATAAAATTTCCCTTTAATTGTTATGATTTCTATGTACATGATTCAACCTTTGTGCTTCTTGTATTCATTTTATTAAAATTTTTATGTTGAATGTTCAAGTAAAGCATTAATAGTCTTAAGTTATGTTGATTTTTCTCGTAACCTATAACGTTCTGATCTTTCACCCAACTGCACTTCCTGGTAGCCAGATTTTAAAATAGCAGCAAATTTGTAATAAAAGGCTTTAACAAAACCCATTTATTGTGTTCTGCTGATGATTGAAAAATAAAACATAAGCCGACCATTAGGTATTAAAATTTACTATATGATGCAAATGCATCTTCATATAATATGAGGCAATTTATGATAAAATGAAAAAATATATTCTTAGTGCCCAAATAATCTTAACCCTTTAGGTATACATTTATTTGAATTTTTTTTATACTTGGTGCATATTTTTCAGATAATCTACAATATTTTTAATCTTCCTTATTTTATCATCTTTACTTAGTTTTTCATTATCTGTAAAATGCAGAAAACTAGAAATATAAAAAAAACTTATTACGTGGCATAGTTTTTGCAAAAACTGGAGTACTTATAATTTGCCTTTTTGACTAATACATTTCCAACTTTGCTTTCTTTACTTGAGACATCAAGATACACAAAGCAATATATGCTTTTATTTTGTTAGAATTTACAGCAAACCATCTTTCATTTATTTTTCCCCCAAAACCTTTTTCTATTATTTGTCTGGCATACCTGTTTGTCTCTTCTACTATGATACTCCAAAATTTTTTCTTTAGAACTTCATTTAAAACATCTAAAGCTTTAGGATTATCACATAGCCTTTGCAAGCACAAAGTAACTATTTCAGGTACTTAAGAAAACCGTTTTACATCAGGTACATTTTCTTTTTCTTCCCAAATCCATTCATTTAATTTTTCATGAGAAGTACTCTTGGTCAAATCCATTCTTGTGTATTTGTGGCCAGCTTTTTTTGTTGAGTTGTGGGTCTTAGCCTTGATACTACTAAAGATCCACTGTGTATTCAGAGCTGATGTGTGTTAACACTGTCAAGACTCAAAGTTCTGTTGGCAGGGTGTGAAAGTTAGGAGAGGGAGGTGCCCACTCAGGTGTTGTCCTTGCTTCTAGTGCGATGTTAATACAACCAATCAAATAAAATCATGTCCAATTAGTAAAAATAATGTCTTGGTCCATTTTCAAATTCTCGCAATCCTGTAACAATGAACTATCCTGTCTGATTTTTCCATACACCCTATGTGCTTTGTAATCTGAAATAACGTGGTTTGACAGCATAGACAGTTTCATCCACAAAATTTCCTTCTACAAGTGGTGCATGCATATTTGTCAGAACAAACACTCCTCTTGTCTTTTCAACTAAAGGACAGATGGTTGTTACTCCTTTAACAATGTCCTTTTTGGTTTCATAAATTTTGGTCTAATATCTTAGAGCATTCCATGTCTGTCATTGTGCCACATGAATTTAATTTCTTTTCCAGTATATCTATCAAACAATAAATTAGAAGAGAAGTAATTGTCCATATAAAGTTTATCATTCACACCTTCCACTGTTCATATTATTTGCTGTAATACTGTAATATACCATGTGTTGCAATAATTTTTTCAGTCACATTTTTTAATGCCTTTCTAAATACACTGACATGTTATTATATGAGGGATTGCAAAATTTACAAATTACATAAATTTTTGTATGTTTTTTTTATGTATTGTTTTGTCTAGAAACTGCCTTTTCTTTAACAATACAATAACTTTATTGACAACAAGATATTCTGTAGAATTTTAAGTTTGCGAAATTTGTTGTAGAGCGTCAATTTTTTTCCTAATTTTCTGCTCTTGGTTGTAATTTGAATCTTTGCAGTTGGGAGCTTCATTTTTATGTTAAGAATGGAGAAATCTCAAAATATGTAAAAACTTATCGTGTATAAAAATTATAGAAAAGAGAAATATGGTATTTTCTTTTCTAAATTGGTAACCTTTCACGCTGGCTTGTTACCCATACCTCACCTGAATTATGATAACCAGAAATGTATACAGTTCTTCAGTTATGATGTCAGGGAGTTGGACAAAGGGACCTGGAATATTTTGAGTTGCAAGGAATTGACGGAATTAACAATTGGACTCTTATGATTAAATTTGGAATATCTTTTGGGGAAAAAAAAAGGATAAATATTGAAAAAGGGGTGGAAGTAACATTTATATATTGAAAGCAACCGTTTTGTTTGTACAATTCAAAGATCTTGTGAAATGTACATTTGGCAAGTCTTTTTTTTTTTTTTTTTTTGCCTATTTCGTAACTGCGTTTCTGATTCTTTGATGACACATTGTCAATTGTGTCAATCGACTCCTTTATCTCTAAAAGTTCTTTACAGGCCTCCACTAACGTATCAGTTCCTAAATTAGAACAAGAATGAACATCTTCAGTGACATTGCAATGCTGTTGAAAACTATCTATTTATAAAACTGTATCTAATTTTATAAGTTGTTGACATCTTATTACTTCTTGGCAATTTTTAAAATTCAAGAGTCCAATAGCCTTGGGCTTCTCTTGGTAGAAGTGTAAATGGTGTTACTCATGTAATAAAGTTACAGTAGCCGGTGAAAGAAAATTTTCTGTTTCTTTCAGAAACTGTATTGCTCTTGAAATAAATGAAATCAATATCATTTTGTAGAATAAGATTTGGTATGTTTATTAAGTGGTGAATGAGCTCTCATTACAATTTCTTCCTAGATCAGTTTGTAAGAATCCAACTTAAAATCGTGTTATATGTGCATTTCGTCTAACATTCACCCTAGTAACTTGAGTAACTTATATATATATATAATGTTTATCTTTTCAAAGTTAATAATTTTTTTGTTCCTTCAAACCCAAAATTCTGGGTTGAAGGGTTGTAAGAGAGTGATTCCATTTATTTTTGAACCCATGATCTTGGTCTCTCATAACCAGCTAAAGATGATTTTAAATAAATCTGCTTTCTAAAATTTATCCAATTCAATCAGTAACAACAAACAATTGTAAGGGTTAGATTTCAAAAATTTTATTTTATTTCATGGTACTGTCAATGATGATCATTTGGTAAATAAGTCTAGGATTCTTCTGATCATGGGCTAATTTGCCTTACATTCAAAGGCGAATAATGTGTGTGTCTGTTCTTAATCACACATGTTTTTGGGATTGGGCTTTTGTTACAAATATCTCATAAAATGCTTAATATTAAATTCATGGTGTAGGGGAGATGCTATAATAATGGTTGAAAAAGAAAGTTGCACTATACAATCCTCTAAAATATTTGGGGGAAATGAATGCTCTTACGTTTCTTCTGTGGACCAAATTGTTCTATTACTATTGATATATGTATATCCTCTAACAAAATGTATTTAATTCTATTACATTGTGTTCTAAACTTTGTAATATTTTAGAGCAATAACAATCTCGCATAAAAGAAGTGAATTATATCTTTTAAGTAAACAATTGATATTGAATTATATTGGCCTTAGAAGGCTGAATTTGGCTCTACTGTATCAGGCATGAGTCATATTGAAGAACTGTTACTGAATAAAAATGTAGAATAAGTTCTTGTTGAAATCAAGTAAAATGATAGAAATAAACACGAATGGCAAAATTATTCTCCTCAAAAAAGATAAAGTTACATGTACTTCATAAAAAATCTTAGAGAGTAGTTGAATTAAAAAGCAAATTCAGAAAGAGTTGATGGTTTAGTCAATATTTCTTGTGCATTTTCATAGTTTGATTCTTCAAATTAACATAAACAGTAACTGTTTTTGTTATTTCACTGGGATCATATACAGTTATATGTCTAGTTCATATTGACATCTCAGAACCAGAAATGGTTGTAATAGTTGAGAACTTTACTGTTAATTTTTTTTAAAGAATCTGTTGAATTATAAGATTATAAGAGCATAAGTAATAATTTTTTTCTTGTGAACATTGAGGACCCCAAGCATCCCCATACAATTTGTGTATTTCAACTTTTTTTTTAAAAAAAAAGAGAATTCATTGATACAACAGAGGCCCCATTGAAAAGAGGAATTAGAAAGGGAGAGACCTTCCTAAGACTGTATTGAACAAAGAGATGAAATTAATGGAAGTTGATGTTTTTGCATCAGAAGAAGAAAATGATGTAACATATTAAGTAATTGGTAATTGCTAGCAAAGAAAAATGTGTGTACAGATTTTTTAATTTTTGGTTCAATATGTTTTAAAGGCAAACATATTATTATAATGATAATCTGGTCACTGTAGGTAAGCAGTATAGACAGTGGAATACTTCATAGCTGTAGTATATGTTCGGAAAAATTGTTGTATTATTGAGTTTTCGAAACATGGAATATGATACAATTTGGTCTGTATTCAATATTTGAATAAGTAAAATGTTGCTTGGGCTTAAAAGAAATTAATCTGTGTATGTGTAAGAAAGATTTTCATCCTGGTGTATCCTTATCTATCCATATAATTTTATGCGATGCTGCAGTTTGCAAACTCTTTAGGGATCACTCAAGATATAGTATTATTGGATCAGGGAGTGGATGTATTGGGAAAAACGAGGTATCCTAGCTGTAGTTCTGTTTGAAATAACTTATATAATTATAGCTTTACCATATTATGATCCAGATATAAATACTTTGATGAAGGATAGGAGGAGGAGATGAGAAGTATCATTTGAGTGTTCTTATAATGTGTAATCTGTTTACCTTAGTTAGTGAATGCCATCACAAAAAGGAAATATTTCACTTAACACTTAGAGGTTTTTACATGCCTTTTTACATAATGTAGTTAAACCTCAAGGAGAATTGCATTAATAAAGAATTAATTTGCTTTAGTAGTTAATCAAAATGAGTGGACAAATTTGTGCTGTTCTCAAGTTTTTTGACCATGCATTCACAAATTTTCTTTCAGACATTTTTCTGTATTGCAAATAAGAAAATTAGCAATTTTATGCAGATTATTTTTATTCTTGTTAAGAATTTATCTTATCAATATCTGGAGTATATTGTATTGTGTATACAAATACTTGTTAGAAATTATGTACGACTGGAAAAAAGCATCTAATTTTCACATATTTTTCTAGTTCAGATTTTCATTCCGATTAATTTGATCATTCTTTTCAAATTTTAAAGTTTTGATGAGTCTAAAAAACTTACTTTGTTTTTTAAAGTATGGAATTTGTCCCCAAAATTCTTTAATTTTTTTTTGCTTTTGTTTGTTATGATTCAGGGAAAAAAAACTGAATAGAGTAATTAGTTAATTTGATTATACCTGCATGTTTTATTGTAATCAGATTTCGATTGCTATGTTTTCCTTTAGTGTTTGAAATTATCAAGTGAGTTTTTATCCTGATCTTTGACTTAAAATATATGGCTCTATTATGAAGCTAATTAAATTTTTCTCCCTTTTGGCATACCTGGGTAGCTACTACAACAGGTCTGTTTCTTCTTGTAATTGCTAATTAGTTTTTTTTTTTTTTTTTTAGTTTCATTTTAGTACCAGAAGGCTGAAGTTTTAGATAACTTTTTAAAAAATTCTGAACATGATACTTATTGTAGTTTATGCCATTATTTTGTAAAATGAAAAAGAAAAAAAAAAAAAAAATTAAAAATTGTAATACTATTAGTTTTGATTTTCAGTTCTTACTTAATTAAAAAAAATTATTTAAGGTAATACTTTTATTAAAAGTATTTTTGCTTACAATAATAATATTGTATTCATTTATTAATTGTGATGTAATGAATTGTTTTTAACTTGTAAAATATGCATTGGGATTTTATTTATTGTTAATAATGTACCAATAGAGATTGGTTTTAAAAATTTGCGAGTAAAATGTATTAAATTTGGAAGAATGGACAAAATGAAGTTTAAGTTGACTTTTTAATTTGGAGGTTATCTTAGCTTTTGTCTTTAGTTAAGTTTAAGTTCATATGTCAGTTCAATTATATTATCGTATTAGCCAAATTATATCCCTTAAATTTTTTTAAGTTTATGGGAAATATAATTAAAAAGTAAGTAGACACAAGAATACTTATTCAAGATAATACTGATTTATAGTGCTAAGAATTATATGTAACTATTTTAAACGAATTTAATTTTTTTATATTAAAATCTTAAGAGGGAATGATAATTTAGAAAGTATGATAGATGTATTAAGGTTTTCATGAGAAATTAGATATTGTAAATTTCATTTGAAAATTCATGTTAAGAACATCATACTCAAACTCCATTTCACATGTTAGGATATTTGAAAAATGACAATTTTTTTTAATTACCAGTTGTTAATGGGTTCCAGATTTAAATACAGCTGAATACCAATATGTAGAATAAGATGTTATCTTTATAAATTGATCCTTGTTTTGAGATCAAAAATATTAATATGTATTTATTGCACATTGATTGTACACTCAACAAATGCCAGATTTTTTGCACATTTTTGAAACCATATGAATCTTAACATTTCCAAAACTTTAATTGTAAATAGTCATAATATCAGTTTTGATTTTTTTTTTTGATAATTTTCTCAGTAAAGTTTTTTTTAAACAAATGCAATTCCCCACAATGAGATCTTATTGATTAAAAATTTTATCATATTGTAATATTTGAAAAGGTTTTCCCCCTCCTTTAGGAATGGGGGGAAAAAAAAGGAGGAATGCATATATTGCAAAAAGGTGTCATTTGTGGGAATAGATTGGATGTAAATTTAAAATAAAACTAAACATCTTTTTTATGAAGTGGGTAAAAAATTTCTTTTGTACATGCTCTGACATAAATGATGTATTCATTGATGAAGTAATGAGTTATAAAATTTACATGTATATAACAATATTTAACAGTAAAGATGTTGAAAAAAGTTGTGTTGTGTCTCTGTAAAATTTGCCAAAATATATTTAGTGAAAAATTGGCTCTTCAAAAGCTTAAAATTTGATTTTTATAGGTTGTTTTTGTGTTTATTCAAATCATCAAACTTTGGAGTACATTAGAGATAGTTTGGAGAAAACCTTGCTGTCAAATTTAGAACAAGAAGATAGATTACCTTTCCATGGTCTTCCTATTGTAATTTTATTTGCTGCAGATAACAGTATCAATGAAAAAGATCTGATTTTTTTAAGAGAAGAAGGCCAAAATCGTGCTAAAAGGTAATTATATTAATTTAATATTTAATCTAGAACTTGACTTTGAATGTTCAACTTTTTCTTATGCCTTGGTGTGTCATGTCTTCACAAATTTTGGATATTAAGTTATGTTTGTAATATTCTAATTTTGCAATTTCAAAAAATATGATGCTTTAAAATTGAAACTCAAGGTATAAAACATGAGAAAATTTCTTGGGATTGCAAATTATCCAATTCTATCTGATTTATCAATTATTAAGTAAAATATGTTTTCTTTTTGGCTTATTTCTAAACTGGTAATGGAGATGTATTTTGATTATTTCCTCTGTATTTATAGTTGTGTACAAGTATTTCTATTCACATGTTACTGTAGCTTTGAGATTTAAAAAAAAATTTACATTTTTTTAAAGCTTGCAATGCCCATTCTTGGATGTAAGTTGTCCAGATGATTCAGCTGATCAGCGTTTTGATGTTGCTAGTCTTGTTACTGCATTACAATCATTGATTGAAAGTATTCAAAGAAGAGCTGGATTATTGCAAATATATCATACTTTACCTGAACAAGCTATCAACCCTGACATAAGGTAAATTATGATAAAAACTTTACAAAATTTTTTTTGATTGCTAATTCTCTCTCTTTTTAAGGTAGAGAATAAAACTATTGCCTTAAATGTATTCTTGTTGCAGATTAACTTTTATTTTATATATAAAAAGGCATGTATAAGCTTGATTTTGAAGCAAAATCCATACATATTTAAGATATTGGTAAGGTTAAATTTGTTAAATGATTATCTTTTTAATTTAAAATTTTCATGTTCTTACTTAATTATTTTGAATGTTTAATGTTGTCTTTTCTAGAATCATTATGTGCATGCTCTGTGGAGATCCATATTCAGTTGATCATGTTCTGGGACCCTTACTTAGTCACCAGTGTTGTTTTGTTACAACTCCTCACACAATAACTTTAGAAACTTATCTTGGAGAATCAAAGAGAAGTGTAGAGGTTAGAGTAACGTCTTATCATGGTGCCAATTCCTATCGTGATGAGCTTGTACATGGGTTTATTTTAGTGTATTCTACGAAGCGGAAAGCCTCCTTAGCTACTCTTAGGTAAATGTGAAGAATTATTCTATTAAAACAATCTGTTAGTAATAAAACAAGCTCTTTTTAAGATTCATCAGGTAATGCTCCAAGTGTTAAACTAGTGTTGTTAGTTGCCGATAATACTTTGGCAGTGTTAACATTTTTTTATGTAAGTAGTAAAATTTTGTTTTTGTAATTACTTAGAATGGTTTTGTGTATACTTAATAAATATTGATTGTCAATTTAGCTGCACATACTTGCATACTACATTTTATTAGATTTAGTATTAAAATAGATGTAGTGTAACATGCTGTACCAAAATGAGAAAGGGATTGAATGGCAGGAAATGTTCACCGCCTGATGTGACTTCTTAGGTCTGGGCAGATTTTAATTTAATTGAAAGGCTACTGACTTATTTAAAATATGGTATGTGAAAAGTAATAAAGTGTTTAACCCTTTCAGTTCAGGTATGTGAAATACACTTCACTGGAGAATCGGCTCAGGGATCGGGCAATGCGTTATTGGCATTTTAAGGTGGAACATTTTTCTAAAAATCTCTAGATGGTACCCACTGTCCATTACTTTTGAACGGAATATAGTTTTAAGATCTTGACCTTCAGTTTGTTCATATTCTGTCTTCAGTATTTTGCTCACCAGCTGTTGTGGGGGAGGAGGAAAGTGTAATGTAAACAAACTGAACTTGGCTCTCAACTTCCATGTGATGTACGTTCACATTCCTGGTTTCTCTCCGAATGCTTTTTGCAATATATTCTTTTCTTTCTTTTTAGAGTTTTACCACCAGTACTGCTTTACTTTTCATTACTTTTGGATTTATTTTGTTTACATTACTTTTTTTTATATTTCGGATAGCCTTGACTCCTGTTTATAATAGCGAGAAAGTGTCTATCAGAAGAATTTTCTCGTATGGTGAATGAACCAATTAAAGATGAAAGTTAGATTAATTTTCTAAAAAGTTTGAAAGCAGTATTTCTAGTGATTAGGATGCGGACATTTTGTCGGCGACGGACAACATAGGATTTAGTGTTTCTCCGTGCTTCGAGAATTGCCACACTTGGTCTTCACTTTAAGTTTTGTTACTTGTAAATAATCTTTCTTGTATAATTTTTTATTAATTTTAAAGTTTATTGATGTATTTTGTCAATAAAATTTTGGAATAATTTCAATAGCACTTCCGAAAATTATTTTTCTAGGTAAGCACTTTGTTATATAAATTTTTTTGTTAATTAAAAGAGATTATTAAAAATGCTAATTTTAAAATATCTAACAGCTTAAGTAATAATCTAAAATGTTACATTAGGACGAAAAATTTCTTTTGATTCCCCCCTGACTAAAATTAGGCTTAGCAACACGAACCCCTTGTCCCATGAGACAGTTCCTTTTGATTCTCCGTCCCCTGGGAATGTCCTAAGCAAAGGCATGTCGTCTCAAAAAGGTAAATGATTCATTAAAGTTGTGTTGAGAGAGACCTAAAAATTCTTTGCTGGTAGGTTGTAAATATGATGGGAAGTATTTGAAAGTACATTTTAAATTATTTTGTATCATTTGTGCAGTGATTTTTGAAAAGCGTATTTGGGTTGCTAAGAGCAATTTTGGAAGTAAAAATTATCACCTTTTAAATATAGAATGATTTATATGGAATATCTGTTTTTAGTGATCTTAAATATCTGATTTTGTATTTTCTCAGAATTTTTACAACCTAAATTATGTTTGAATTTTGGAATCTTTATGAGTTCAGAAGGTAAAATTTTTATATTAGTTAATTTGATGGAAACAATTTGAGTTAACGAATTATCTTGCTATGCAGTATACTATATAATAAGATTGGATTTGGGTGTATTTCACACTTTTCACATGTTATGGTATTTTGTAAGCTGTTCCATTAATTTTTCATTCTAAGTTTTTATGCAATTTCACGAATTGTTAAGTTTGAACTTGTGTTATTATTTGAAACATATATTGTACATTTGTCCGTTTATAACGTCTTTAAATCATCATTTAAAAAGGGGAGAATGGATGACAAACTTTTACTGTTTATTAAATAGGAAAGAAAAGAATTAAAATTTTCCATTTAATGCCCGTGTTTACATTTAAAAATGAATGAAACATAGCCTTAAGAGAATCCTTTAATTTTTTTTTGAAAAACCCATCAGTTGTGATCATTTAAAATTAATACCTCTATCAATTATTAGGATAAAAAATATACTAATCAACTGAAAATGTTTTCATTTTACTTCGAACGATTTCATACCATATCCAGACATTCTTGAATTTGTAATCCAAATAAGCCTAAAAAACTTGTTTCTCATTTTCTGATCCATTTAAATTATACTTCATGTTTTTTTAAAAACATTTTTATTGTATTTCATTTGTATTTTTTTTTTTTTTTGTACATTTATGAGTTAAGTAATATGACAGTCTGAAAACTAGGACTCAATAAGTTGAATCAAATGATGCTATAAATATTATGGTTTATATTATGTATACATTGAATAATGAAAGGCCCATAAAATATTTAAATTAAAGTAGTTTACTTTATCTCAAATGAGGTATATATATAATATATATAAATTTTCATTAAAATTTCTTTTCATAACTTCATAGGATATTATTTTTAAGATAATGCAAATCATTTGAATATTCTGTTCTTTTAAATTTATTTGAAGTAATATTTCAAAAAGCATTTTATCTATTTACTTTATATTTTAGTTGTTCTAATAGATTCTTTCTAAGCATTAAATTCTTTGTAAGTATCCTTAAAAATGCATAATATGGCAACTCATTTAGTGTGATGACAATATTTATATTGCTCTCATTTAATTTTCCTGGAATTATTAATTACCATTCCTTAAATTACTATATTTTTTGGAAGTATTATTGGTTTAGCAACTTGCTGAAGACTTAATGCACTATATGCTTGAAATTATGAAGGTTTATTTGTTTTTCCACTTCACATGCTTATCTGTAGTTTTTATATTATTCTTTTGCTTTTTAAAACATTTTATAAAATATATCAAAGTTATGCTGTAAAATATGCTTAATATTATATTTGTAAATTCTTTTGCAGTGCATTTTCCATGAATATACCAAACATTCCAATACAGATTTTAGCTGTTACTGAAACAGGAAGTGCTAATGCCTTTTTCTCTAGTGATCTGTCTCACCAATTAATTACTGAAGGCAATGCTGTTGCAGATAAATTGCAAGCTCACTTCATGACTTCTAGCTCAACAAGCCAACAAAAAAGTACGTGTTTTCTTTTTAGTTGGAATTTTTAAAATTTAATTCTGGTTGTTTTATTTTTTCTTGAATTAATTCCTGTTTTACTAATATGTTTGTATTAACAATTTTTCTCTGTACTCAGATGAATTAGAAATATCTGAGCTCTCTTTTAACAGTAATCTGCATTATGAATTTGTTTGTTGGTTTTGTTAACAGAAAATGAAAATGTAAGTAGATGGTTCCTTAAAGAGAAATCAAACATTATCAAATATTCATAAAAATTGGAATGTTATTGTGAATTTGGGAGAAAAAAAGCAAAATTTTTTCACCATTTCTCGAAACACAAAAGATTTATTAAGGATTCTAAATTATCTAATTTCTATGGTTTGATTTAATAACTTTAATTAAACCTCTTTAATTGCCTTTTCATTTTTCAATGCAATGGCTCTTATGCTTGTGTCTTAATAGTGATGAATAACTGTCTATACAATTAAAAAAAGCATATGTTAATGATGTTGCAATGCTAGAGATTGTTAATTTATGGCCTTATTGTTAATTTATGGCCAAGCGATATATTTAAGATGTTGATCTACCCTGAGATCATTAGGTGAAATATCAAACACATGTTCTTGTTACAATGCATCCTTTTTTAATCTTTGTATTTAGATAATATGCAAGTTATATATATATAAGTAAATAAGGCAAATAAAATGTTAGTTAACATTCATTTTCCTTACTTATTTTTATATGTATATAAATAAATAAATAAATAAGGCAAATAAGATGTCAGTTAACATACATTTCCCATACTTGTTCTAAGTAGTGGGTTTCTGCCATCAAAAGTTTTATTAATATTAATCTTCCTAAACTTAGAATTTAATATTTTTAAAAGGAATCAGGTGTTTCATTTTCAATATTGAGCAACTACTTTTTTTTTTTTTTTTTTTTTTGATTTTTAAGCATATGCATTTATACTTTTGGAATCTCTTATATAACAGTCTCAATTCCTCTTTTCTGTATTAAAATTACAGGTAACTTTAAATTAATATTTTGCTGTTTAATTCAATTCTTTAATTAAAATTATAATTTTTTTTTATTAGATTATCTTCAAGGATTCTTTTATATATAATGGTATTTGAATATCTTTCATTCATATTTGATCAAAAATGTTTTAAGTGTTTGTTACAACTCCATTATATTGTAAAATTGTGGCAGGTTTCCATTTTGTTTATTTTATATTTAACGTTTTATTGTTAAATATATAAAGCTAAAAGTTTGTAAGATGTTATGTTTGTTGATTTTTTTAGCTGCTTTCTATACACCTTTTTTCAAAGAAGTGTGGGAGAGAAAACCACAGATTGAAAAAGCTTTCAGTCTTGAAGATTCAGACTATTCGATTGGCAGTCGCACTCCAGTGCCACCTCCTGTGCCTTCAAGGCAGGAGTCATATCACTTAAGGAGTGGATCTTTAGAGGATGGGTAAGATACATAGCAAGTTAATATCTTTTTCTTAAGCATCGTAATTGATGATAGGTCTCTTCTAGTAGATAAATTAAGCAGAAAATTGCACATTGTTTAAACATATTTTATCCGACAAATAAAAACTTTTTAAAGTTAAGTATTTTATTTCATCCATTTAAAACTACTAAGGTGCTTATCTTTCATTTAAATTCACAGAAGTCAAGATGTAAAGAACTGTATTAACAGTATGATATGTGGTTCAATAGACAACTGCTTCTAAATGTAAACTATTTAGAGTTTCCTTTTACTTGTTTTCGTAGAAATGAAGGTTTTTAATTTTTCCAATGAATGAAGTCTAATCCCTATATCACATACAGAAATATATGAAGTATTTTTAAATATTTATTGAAATTATGTTTTTTTTGTTGTTATAATAATTGTAGATGTGAAGCAACAGCAGTAATACTGGAAAATTTAAATTTTGTTGAAAATTTAAATTTTGTTTATTTGTTTGAATACGTTGAAATAAATTTTTATTTGTAGATTTTTAACATGTAAAAAAAATTACTTTTTCATGATATTTGCATAGTGAAATTAAATAGTATTTAAACAATTGCATGTAGCTGTATAATAATTGTCCATAGTAAATGTTTAATTTTGAGACCATTTGTATGCATTGTACTATTTCTTTCCAGTTTTTTTAAATTTCGGTTTCAATCTAGTTAAGCTAAATTTAAATTGATAATCATAATTTCGAATAAATTTAAGGTTTCGAAGTAATAGTTTATTATGTTTTATTAATTTTCTTATAGTGGAGACTCCGAAGGTCTGTATGAACAACTTCCAGTAGAAAGCGGTCATGGACCAGATGATGGTTCTATTTCCCCTACTGGCTTTATTGATGGACCTCCGTTAAGTCCAAGTGATGATAGTGATCTCTATGCTAGTGTTTTTAACCAAGAAAATGGAGAGCATTTGGTAAAACCAAGTCAGATAAAAAACAGAAGAAGCCTTCAAGCAGGTAATACATTTTGCAGTCTTAAAATAGAATTTGCTACAAATGTATTTATTTTACTTATGAGGTGCATTTCGCTGATTTCTTTTTCTTGCATTTTTTATTAAATTGGTTAAGAAACTCAATGTTTGTAATGTTCACAAAATAAATTTCAAGTAATTTTAAGTCTGTAAATTAAATTTTTGTTGCCATGAAATATAGTTGTATCCAAGATAAATTTATAATATTTACCTGGCCGATAAATTTTTTTTCAACATGACTAACTGTGGAACCAAGGTAATCAAAACATTTCTCACAAAATGAAATGTATTCTTATAATTCATTAATATGTAAATGCTTCTATTTAAATGTTGTATTTTATTTTCTGTTAATTTTTAGGAACGTTACACTTCGGTTAAAAAATTATCTAAAATATGTGTGTTCATTCTTTAATCCAATAAAAAGCAATGTATTTAGAAGGGAGAAAATCTGTTAAAAATGATCCAAAATAAATCCTATAAAGAAATATTTTATTTATTTATTCTAACATTAATATGTTTATTTTAAAACATATTAATGTTATAATTTTTGTCTTTTGTGGTTGACTGATGATTATTTTGCTTTCATATAAAATCAAATTGAATTTTTTTTTGTTTAGAAACATAGTTAATAAATTTGACTTAGTAATATTTTTAATTCACAAGTATCTAAAATTCCCATAAAATTTTTTTGCTGAATTATCAGTTTGTGCTGCATTTTTCATTTCTGTAGCCTCTTATTTGGCTAAAAAGTTTCATTACTATTTGTTTAAAGCAAAAATATTTTTGAGCACAATTTGTATATATATATATAATTTACACAATTATTTTTAATCGTTTACTTACCTCTTGCTTACGATATTTATGTTAAGTAGTCATAAACAATTAATATTTAGTTAAAGTGGGAAAATACTGAAAAGAGTTTTCTTGAAAAGGGAACTACAGTGATGTGGTGGTAACATTTTGATTTTTCATATTTTGTTTCTCTGAAAGCAGATGTTATTTAATGGGGGGGGGGGATATTTATGCCTATAAAATGAAATGGAATTTTTGTATGCTCTTTATTTTTAAAACTATATTTATTTGAATGTCTTTCTACTCAAAAGTCTCGAGTGCTTTCTGTGTAAAAATTATTATTTGAAGTTCAGTGTGATACATATTCTCTATTGTGTAAACAGAAAATTGTGGGCTAAAGATTGTCAATTATTGTATGCCTAAATTTTAAATTGATTTGGAAGAATTGAAGGTAAATTGTAATATTTAATAGTTACTGTAATTGCAGAGGATTGTGAAAAATTATTTGTGACTTGAATGGGGGTAAGAAAGGCATTTTAATTCTTGAATTTACAATTTGTTGTGTACGTAACATTTTGTTGATTGTTAGACCATGATCAAAATTTTTTCGACAATCTTATTGCTGGAAAGAAAAGTTTATAAAGACATCATCTATAACTGATTTGATATTAGTTTTGTAATTTTTTTATAACTTATGCATATACTTATTTTTCATACTTTCTGCATATACATATTTTATCCATATATTATCTTGAATTGTGCTATAGTATTTTTCAAAATTCCTGTATGCTAGGTTTTGGAAAAGATTCTTGAGGCTGTAAGCCATCAAACATTACACATTATTTTCATTAAATTAAAATTTGTTTGACCTAATTAGTTTAATCATTTTCCATATGTCAAGTTATGATTTTAGATCTTAAATATTGGCAATTTTATTAATGAATCAAATATGCCAACTGACTTTCTAAATGAAATAGAGATTTCTGCTGTTCATGCTTTTTTCTCTGAATTTGTCTGCATATATTCAGGATTATTTTTGAATGGGACATTAATTTGTGATATTTTATTAATTTAATAATATGATCACCTCATTTGAAGTTAACAGACCCTTATGTGGAAACATTAAAAATATTTAAAGAATAAAACTTTTACTGTTAGATTATGTTCTATTAAGTTGTGTCATATCCAGATTTATAGTCCCTTCCTTTGTTTATGGAAATAATTTTATAATTCTTATATTTGTATCTTTGATCTCTGAAATTAGTTTATTATTAAGTTACTTTATTTCTAATCATTTTGTTACTGTAAAGCTCTCATAAAAAGAAATTGAAAATTTTGCTTAGTCTTAATTTGTATACATTATTTTTGTTGTTATCTGAATGTGATTCAAAACTATGTTTATATCTTAGATATATCTCTTAAGATGCCAATTGAAACTATATGTAAACATTCGTTCTTGTTTTTCCCAATCATTTTGAAAATTGTAAGAAATAGATTATTGGATTTTAAAAAGTTCGAATTTGCCATCTCTTTTTCCGAAATGTTTATATTTATGTTATTTCATATCAACTTTTAAAAGTTAATGTAACAAATTTTAGCAACACATTCTAATTATGTTAAGCATGAACAATTAATATATTTTATTGTTTTTTTTTTTTTGGATTAGTGTGAAAATATAATTGTTTCAGGTTTTTTTTTTGTTTAGCTGCACAACAAAGTAAGAGATTTTAATTTGCAAGATATTTCTTAAATTATATCGGAATTAATTTCTCTCTCTACTAGTTAGTTGTACTTTAAATTTATGAGAAGATATCATCAGTGTGTGGTATTTTATGCATGTTACGGAGCCTGAATGACCGTTTCATAGATGTTCTCCATGATTTTCTGTCTATCCTATTTTTTCACCTATGTTTTTTTTACAGAATTATATCGGCAATCATTCCCAAGTACTGAATCTCTGGATCGTTCAGTTTCTATGAAATCTCGTGACAACAATGGTCCTCCACCACCATTGCCTCCTTCTCGTCATGAAAGAGATCCCAATTCTGGCATTGATCTTGCTTATCCTCCTCCTACACTTGACACTTTTACTGGCAATGCATCTCCTCCCCCTTCTTATCATAGCCAGGTTCATTATTCTCCTCGTCTACCCCCTCACCCATTACCTTTGCCTTCATCTTTGTATGCTACTGGTCGAAGAAGACCTCCAGCTCCAGAACGTGCTTTACCTTTTCCTTCTTATGAATTGAAAAAATCCAACAGCTTGAAATCATGTGGCATAGGGATGCCTTCTACGCCATCAGCACCTAGTCTTAGCCATACTAGTTCTGGCCAAGGTTCAAGAATACCTGATGACTTAGATGGCTCTGATAGCATAACTGATGATGATGATACAATATCTTCTGGGCTTAGTGGTGATTACTATCATTTTTACATCCTTGATTTTAAAATCATGATAACATGTCTTTATTGCTTGTGCATGGTTTCTTTTGAAGGATGCAGTAAATTTTTTTGTCAGTAATAAAATTTTCAGTAACTTTTTTTCCTTTTTCAAGTTTTGTTTGCATGTGTTGATGCTTGAGGTTTTTAATTCTTTTTCTTTGGTTTGTCTTATCTAATGTGTGTCAAAAGTATTTGATTACAAAGGTTGTTTCGTTTGTCAAGCCTTTTTTTTTTTTATTAATAAAGTTTAAATTAATTTTACTTCAAAAATTTACTCAAGTATTTCATCTGCATCTTTAAAGTTACTATTATATTTTATATAATTAATTGTTACATTTTGCTTGAATTGGAAGCGTTCTTTTTGAAGAAACTTTTCTTTGGATTTAGTTGCCTTCTGGCTTTTAGCATATGATTTTAACATAATTAGTCTTGACCACATTTTGAGTTACTAAAACTTTTTAATAAAAGAATGTAATGAATATTTCATTTCATGGAGAGCCTTTGTTTTTCTTTTTATTCTTTTACTTTTCTAAAACTTATAATTATAGAAAATACTATATTATAATATTCTTTAAGCTGGATAAACAATATGCTACATTGGTCATTAAAACAGATGTACAATATTGGGAATTAAAAATACTTTTGTCACACTTTTGATACAAGTTTCTTTGATTTATTTTATATCTTTTATTCATTTGATTATTTTTATTCATTGGTTTCTGTTTTGGAGCTGTATCCTCTCTCCATGGATCTTTGCAATTAAAATGCATCAGTATTAAAATTTATATATAAATGCATGTGCCTGTATTTAGATCTTGTATAGAAGTGCTACATATTTCATAATAGTGTTAATTCATTTGTGCTGTAATTATTTCCCCTCCCCCCTGACTTGAATTGTTTAGATATTCACTATGATTTATTATATCAATATTTTAACTTCATTTTTTACTATTCTCATATTATAAAATGCTGTGTCTGTAGTTAATGCTGATATATTAATTTATTATCATGTCATTGAAAATTCAAATTGAATATATTTATTGCAAACAAGCAAAATTTATTGGAAAGTATTTTTCTTCCATTTGTATATTTTAAGCTTAAAAATATAAGGTTTTTTATGTTGAGATATGGTAAGAATTTATTTCACTTGTAAAAATTTTTGCTTTTTTTTAAAAAAAAGGAAAAAATTTCACATTTTCTTAACCATCCTTTATTTACTTCAATTTTCAGCCTTTTATAGAAGTGTACAAGTTACTTTTTGTATTCAGCTTGCATATTTGAAAACTGTTTTCAAAGTATTTGTGTAATACACATTTATGTGTAAGTGTCAAGTATCTCCTAATCATGACCATGAGTGTGCAATAAAAGTTTGTGTTGCATAATTGTAAGATTTTCTATGTAGTATTTAGAACCTTTCTTGTTAAAAAATTAAATGTTGTATAGTATTTTTTTTGTATACTTAAAGAAGTTGTTTATAATGCTCTCTATTCATATATTTATTTATTAACATTAGGAAGAAAAAACATTTATTACATTTCATAGTAAAAATAAATTATAAGATTGATAAATGTAATTTAATGAATTGGAATTGCTTATGGTTTTCTATCAATTTTATGTGCTTTCTTCAGCATCTTTTAAAGACAAGTATCTTTATTTTGTTCCCAATTAAATTTTCGAGATTTTTTTTTTTTTTTTTTTTTTCATTTAAGATAATAGGATATGAGGTTTAATTTGAAAAGAAAACCATGTCTGTGTAGTTCATAGATATTGGAGAAAGATGGTTTTCATTTGAGAAATCAAAATCTTTGTATTTGTATAGGAGTGAAACCATTAATTTAAATTTTGTATATTGAGTAATATTTCAAAATTCAGATCTTTTATGTAAGGGATTTTAGCAATGCCAAGTCATTTTTTTGTTGTGTAAGAAACTAACCTGATTCAGCATTCTATTAGTGTTAATCATAAAACTTAGTATGTTTCTGGAATCTTTTATGATAATGCCTAATTAAAATGATTTAAGAAATAGTTTTATTTCTAAATGTAAGCATGGGTATATCATAACATTAATTTGTGTTTTTGAGTATCCTACATATTTATGGTGGTTTTAGATTATGCATCAATATTTCAGCTTTTTTTTTTAGTTATGAGTTTTTATACATATTTTGACTATTATCTATTTTAGACATAACTTTAAATTTGGTGTTGGGGAATTGTTGGATAATTGGTAGAATTAAAATCTTTTTACTGTACTTTTCTAATTTATATTTCATTGTGTAATTCATTAATGATTTTTTTTCTGCTGTGAATCATTAATGTGAATATAATTTTTCAAGTACACATACTGAATAAAAGTAACATTTAATGCTTAAAATTTATATATATATATATATAAATTTTATCTAACTGTTATTTCATCTGAAGTTCACATAATATTTCGTAGTATTATTTATAAACTTTTGTTTAAACTTTAAAAAATTGGTTTAAATGATCATGGCAAGGGGGAAAAAAGTGTTCTATATAATTTGCTTCATTAAAAATGTTTATATATTAATTATATTAAAACATCATCACCATATTTGTAAAAAATTCTATTCTATAAATATGTTTTAGTAATTTCTACATTATTTCAGATATTTTCAGAAGCTTTGGTTATTAAAAAAATACATGTTGCAACTTTTAAAATTTCAAATTATTGAGAAGTTCTGCATTCCCTCCCCGAATGTTTTATAGTACTTTGAATATTCAATTCTGAATTAAAACACTGAAAGAACTTTAATTTAAATCTTTTTTATTTTGAATTCAGCAAAGTTTTATAGTGATAAATTTTTATTTGTTGGAACAACAATTTTTTTTATAATTATAGAATTTATTTCACTATTCAACGTTTGATAAGTAATTTTTTAAAAAAAATATTTAACGATTTGTAAAATTTCTCAGACTTAATTTGGAGCATTTTTTCTTGCAATTGTAAGTAGTGAAAAAAAGGAGAAATATGTTATTCTTCCTCCAACTTGTATTGTGCTACTATATAGGGTATGGGGCCTATCCGCCGCCGCCTGAACCTGCACCACCAGATTTACCCCCTTCGCGAATGAAGAAGGGATCTTTAACTGCTGGTCACCATACTTCTCGAACAAGCTTGGATGAGGGTACTCTACCCACTCTTTATCATTCCTATACTTTTTTCTAATCTTTCCTGATATGTTTTCTTTCATGAGTTATGTATATATGTATGTCATGTGAAAATGTGCTTGATCTTATGCAATCCTTTTCCTCCCTGTATCTGTTTTTTGTTTTGGAAACCCATGGTTATTTAGTTTTGGCTATTTAAAATGCTAAAACATCTTGCTTTATTCTTTATTTTACCTTAGTTCTGCATGCCTTAATTCTTTTAAGATTTGAAGAGTAGAACTGTTGATACATTTATCTTTTTAAAGTTGATTTTAAATGTATGCAATGAATTAAAGATTGGTCCTTTGCATGTAAATGCCCTCATTGAATGAAATTAAATTTATAAAGCAGCTTTGGGAATATTTTGATGGCTTCATTTCAAGCATAAATTTTGCTAATTTTTTTATAAGTAAACTTTCTAATAATTTTTAACTAATTTTTCACTGTGCCTGTCATATCATAAACTGGCTTTAATTTAATTATTGAGACATGTTTTATTCAGTGACACTTCCATATGTTAAAATTACTTAAGTAAAAATTTCTAATGTAATTAAATTGCAGTTTATTTGCATTGAATCTAATAAAAGTGATTTAATTTTAATATTAACTTTTTATCTTCTCTAAAAGAATTGTATTGTGGTCAGATATTTATTCTTAGTAAAAAAAAAAATGCGGTTGCAGTAATTTAATCATAAAATTCTTTCTTTTTATCTTGGCTGATTAAGTGTTTTTTTTTTATAAAATATCAAATTTGCATTTTTCATAATGTTTATCATGAGTTGAAAGGAATAAATCAATTGAAATAGTACTAAAATTTTTTTGAATATGATTTATGTAAATTGTGTAATGTTTTTGATAAACTGTTGTTATAATAGGCGGAATAAGCATGTAATTGTTTTTAAATTGTTTACTTATTAAAAAATCTTTTTGTTTTGATTTGTTCTTGAATAAATTGAACCCAAACTTAAATTTTTTACATTTGCATGTGCCTTAGGTAATTTATTGAATTAAGAAAAATACTGCACTTCTAAAAAAATGTTTTATTGCTCAATTTTTAACTGATAGGAGTGTTTGTTTAAAACAGAAGTAGGTTTTAAAAATTTTGCTACTGTAAGTAGTCATATCTTTGAGAAGCTGGTTTTTCTATATTTAAACTTTCGTTTATGATATGTGAAAAATTTATATCTATTATCTGTCATAATATGTTGAATCTTTTTATTATTTTTTTATTTCTTGTTTTGAGAATTTTAACATTCTCTCTCATTTTGCATTGAAATGCTTGTTTGTATGTTGTGCTGTAAAGTGTTATATGTTCTAGCTCATTTTTTAAAAGTCTTTCTCTGTAATTTTTTTTTAAAATTTTTTTATTGTCTATCCCCTTCTTTTTATATTCATTTTAATTTCTTGTTTTACTGAGGAACTTTTACCCTCCTTTCTTAAAATACACTAATTATCTGTGGGTATTTTCAGATAAATATATGTAAATGATTATTTTGTGGGTAATTCTGGTTTTTATCACATTTGAATGTTATTTTTCCTTTCTCAGCCCCCTTAGAAGCCCTTTTTTATCTGGATTTTGTGAAGAAGTAGCTTCACATTTGTCCTTATCATATCTGGAGCATATATATCGCTTGAGTAATTGATTATAAAGCAAACTTTAATGGGACATTTTGCATGTAGCTTCTTGATTAAATATTTTTGAACTATAATCTAAGACACATAATTTTGAATACTTGGAAACTTTTTTTTGCTTTACATATGTAATGAAACATTATGGACTAGTGTTTAGTTTGCACTTCCAAGTATTTACTCTTGGATTGCATTAATGCTGTTGTTGATGTTATTAGGTACTCGTTTGTCTTAAATGTGAAAATAAAAATTTTAGCCTCCGTACTTGGCCACTTATATTTTTCTTTTATTCCTAAACATAATTTGATGTGTTTATAAAAATTTCAGTAAATTATAGTACATGCTGTTAAGCATTTGTATGAAAGATTTTTTATTTCGTTTCCGTAAATTAATTGCTACTCTTGGCATTGTCCATCTATCACCATAATTAACTCTAAATTTCCCTTTAAATATTTATGATATTGTATGTTAATGTATGAAAGTTGACTTGCATCATTAAAATGTAAGTTTTAGGATAGAGGTACTTATCTTGGCCATATGAAGTGTATATGTAATAATGCAAGATTAATGTAATCATATTGAAAAGGTGCTTTTTGCGTACATTTTTCTGGTGTGTTGATTTTAAAGGGGTAAGGGGTTATGTTTATTTGTAAAGTTGTAACTACTAGACATTTTAGAATTAGTTGATATGGATAAAATTTAGCATTTTCTGTATCGAAAATAATTTTTTTAGAAATTGCACCTGTTTTTTAATTCTGCTTATTTTTACTTGTTTTATTTTTAAAAGGACTTATTATTATTCAAAATTCTGTTTTGAATATCTGATAGGCTGAAAATACATTTATAATTTGTCCTTAAAATTTGTCAATTATCTGTAGAGGATAAATTTAAATTCACATAAAAGATTATTAGAATAAATTTTTATTTAAGAAAGCTGTAGGCAGGATTTTTGTATGAATCAGTATTTTTAAAATGTTTTAAAAACATTTAAATGCGTATTAAATATAATATACCTGTATTAATATTTGATTTTAATGTTTTATTTTTTTATTTTGCTGTAAGATTCAAGTTATTGTTTCATTTCTACTTCATTTGAAAATATTTCTCGTACAATATTTCATTTCATTTCGAAGTAGTCTTTTTTTTTATTTTAGGAATAAAATTACTTGTTCATTCATCTCATGGTATTCCATGTAATAGATCCTTAGATGAATGTGTTTTCATATTCTCAAGGAGGGATTATGCTCTCTTTTTAGATGTATTTCATTATGTGTTCAGTTCTTTCAATGCTTATACTAAGGGTCTTTTTTTCCTCTTTTCAAAAATTATCCATATAATTTTTAAATCTGTGAACATGTATGTTACATTCCCCCCTCCTCCATTTTGTTGTTTATATGTCTAAACATTGCAGTTCTTGATTTGGATGTATTTATTCTTCATAGAGCTATTCATCTTTTAGTTAATCTGGTTTATTTCTTGAATAGTTTATTTTTTCAAAAATCATTCTGTTTTATTCTTATCTGTTATATTTATATGATTTCTGAACTTCCACTTGTCTCTTGTTGTTAATTTTCTTATTAACATTTTGGAATTTTTTTTTTTGAAGTTACAGTTGTTTCCATGATTTCTAAATAGATACAATTTTTTTTTGAAAAAATTCAATTTTTGATTTCTTAATTTCTCATTTAGTCTTTGATATTTAAGTGTTTCGAGAAGGTTCGAACTTTCAATTAATTCATCATGTATTCCCTTATTTTATGTGGAATATGTAGTTCAAAATGATCCTTGTGTTAATTCAGTATATAATTAAATCTTATTCTTAATTTTTCTTTTCCAATTTTTAAGTGTACAGATCTTAGTTTATGGTGTATATTATGTTTTAGATCTCATTTTAGCATGATGATCTGATTGTCTTTTGTTTACAAAAGGATCAATTTGTTTTCATGTTTTTTGCTTATGATTCGTGCAAATAGATACTTATTAATTTGTAAATTTTATAACTTTTTATAGTACTGATTTAAAATTCCTGTGTAGATTCAATCTTAATTGCACATAATTTTTTTTTTTGTATTTAAGGAAATAATATATATAAATACAAAGAAATTGCATTATTCAATAGTGAGGGGGATTATGCATGCAAGTTTCAATTTTTTAAAGAACTTATTTTGTATTTTATTTTGACATTCGTTCCCAATAGAAACTAATTCTCTTACTCTAGTTTGGTATAATATCAGTATTGCTCTTCAATTTAATTTTTTTTTTATTCTTATAAGTAAATGTAATAGTCATTTTAGAATTGTTTTAAAAATAATGTTAAAAATTTATGTTGAAATGTGCAAACCCATCCCCTACTCCTCTTCTCCCTTCCTTAAAATATGCTTTAGTTTAAATCAATTATAAAGTGAAGCTTCACTTATATAGAGAGCTATTGATATTCTTAAAATTTCATAATGTTAGTACATGTTATGGTCCTTATTTTTTAAATATCTATTTTGAAGAGGTTCAGAGTTGTAAAACTTAGTTTGAATTGATCATTCGGTAGACTGTAGTTTGTAATGAAAGGAAAAACTTCTTTTATTCTAAATAATATTAAACAAATATCTATTAATATACATTGTCATATTAATGTTTACCATTTTTTTTTATTTACCTTATGTAATTTTTAACCTTTAAATTTGTTATGGGTACATTACAGTACAAACATATACATTCTAATTATACATTATTCTCTTTAGAGTTCAATGTGTATTTAGTTTTCTATATATTTTAGTTTTCTTTTGAACTTTTTTTAAAATATGAAACTTTTAATTAATTATTAACATTTAATGAACTACATATTTCATTTGATCTATTTTGTTAAGTTCAGATTAGTGATAACTTTTAAGAAAGATATAGATTGAATTTTCTTTTTTCCCTTCAATTATAAATAATGTTACGTTAAAGTAATGTTTCAAGCTCTCTCGATTAGTTTTCCCATTAGTATAAACTTTTTGGTGAATTATTTTTGGAATTAAAAGTTTGATTTGAAATTACGATTTTATTTTTAAGTTTAAATGTGTTAAATTTGCTACTTTACATGCAGCAGATGAAGGGGGATCACCGGAGTCTCTTAATCGAGAAACAGGTATTTGCTACCTATAAATATTATGAGAAAGTAAAATTTTTCATAGTTTCATTAGTTTGGGAGTAAAAGCACTTTATTTTAATTTTTTACAAGCTTATTTATATTTGAATGAGTATTAATTTGGGTGGAGTTCACATGTATGATGACTTCTTATTGCAGTTAAAATATTTTTATTATCATCAAGATACAAATATATAGGTATGTTATGTTAAGAATTGCAAAATTATTTGACAAGTAACTTGTAAAATAGAATCTAGTTGTGAGTATTTTAAAAATGTATTTAACAAGGTAGATAAATTTGGGAAACTGATATAATTATTCTTTTGACTAAATAATGATAGCATTAGTAATTGACCATAAACTGTATCAAAATGCGTTTTTTAAATAAAATGTTTTTGACACTGTAGAAAGTATAATTTTTTATTTCCCCTTCTTTCATGTTTATGGTGGAATACATACTTTTAACTCAAAAGGTTCTTTACTTGTAAAATTCATTGTTTAAGATTGGTTCAAAAAAATACTTGTATTTGAAGACAGAGGGCATCATTAAGGTAAATTGTTGTTACCATTTGGTTTTCCCATCTGTAAATGGAGCAGAAACAAATTTGATTTGATAGTCATTTGCTACCAAATCAAAATTTGATTGCTGCTTCATCCAGTTGTCACTGATGGTGAGACCTAGATTCATCATTATGTACTGAAAATCAAGGAAAATTCAAAACATTAGGTTGCTTCCAGTGAATCTTTTTTTTTTTTAAAAAAAAAAAAAAAAAAAAAGGCAAAGATTATCAGACTGAAAAGTTATGAAAAATAATTTTTGAAGTGTGAAAGATGTGACGACCACAAATACAAGTAATTGAGATTTAGACAGCTCTCTAATGAGTCATGATGCTTACTAAATACTAATAATTTTCGATGCTACCAGCTCCATTTCTTGGAATTTCTAAGGACTTTGATTTTGAAGGACCCTCGTTAGTTTTGAAATAAGTTCTGAGATCTATAATTTTTTTTGTATCATAAAAATAAATTTTCTCTTAATCGATAATTTCTCCCCCAAGTGCTATCAAAAGGAATTTGTAGGGGATTTTATTTGAGGCATAATAGGTGTCATTATTTTTAATTGTTATTTTTAATCATATCTAAACACCTGATGTCTTTTATGTTGCTTTTTTTAAACATACTGAATTAAAATTACTTTAAAGTGGAGGGGGGGGGTAGAGTTTTGTAGCATTATACATGGTGTAGGTGACATATATTTTAGGATGAAGTTCAGATAAAAGAGCTGTTAATTTGGAATTTCGATCAATGTGCTGTTCATATATACATTTTCATTTATTTGGAATATCTTCTTTCAGTTAGGGTTGCTATTTGGGAATTATTCAATCTCTTCATAGTTGAAAATTCTATTGAAGTTAAAAATCATTGAGTAACATTAAAACTCATGTGAAAAAGTATACATGATAAAATAAGTTGAAATCCCCCCTTCCCAAAAAAAAAACATTTGTGAGGCATGTGTTTATGAATTGTAAATGACTATATAATTATTATTTTGTGTCATCTTTTGAATTTATTGAATGACACACACAAAAAAAAACTTTGTAAATCAAAATAATATATTACTGAATTATAGAAATTTAATGTCAAAAGAATTCGAAATATATATTGCGCTGTAACCGAGTTTTATAAAGAACATGATACTAAATTTTTTAAAAAAAATCAAGAAATCTTAAGAATTTTAGATTATCCAATTATTAGTATAATATATTTTAAATTTTTCCTAAAAAATAATTTGAAAGCATTTAAATATTTGTTTTAAGTTATTCGCTTAAGGTATTATTTCAATAAAGATAAGTTTAATATTATTATATATCATCTTGTAGTACATGCACAGTTCATTAAATTTATATGTTTTCTTTTCCAGTTGTAGGTATATGCTTTTTGCATATGTAATTATATATTAATCTAATATCTAAGGTTATATTTATTTGCTTGAAGAGGTAAAGTTCTTAATTGTTGTGTGTTACAAAATAGGAAAGCAACTGTTACAACAGTTTACTGATAGCATTTATTATAAAAAAGTTTATTTTTGTTACTTAAGATTAAAAATTAAATTGCATATAATTTTGGTTTAAATACTGCTCAACTAGAATTTATAATATTTTTTATCAATAACTATGAATTCTATTAGATTTTCTTTTACTGGATTACTGTTACTAATTAATAACCATTCTCTTAATATCAATTTTGGTTATAAGTCCTATACTTAACTATTACATTTGAGTTAGTATAACAAATGAAAAATGTTATTTTCCTTAAATTTCTTCAAAATAGGATATATACTATTTTGAAAATAATTTCCTTGACAAGGGATACTGTATGTAGTTTGGTTAAAGGAACTGTAGGAGTTTTTATTGCATCACTCTAGAAGATAAAATTTATTTTATAGAAATAACTTTAAAATTATAGTCATTTGGGAAATTAAAAATAGCAAAATGGTAGTATCTCCTTAAAAAATTATTTACACTTTTCAACATTTAATGATTTTTAATTTAATAGCTATATGAAATTTTTATATGCAATGACTGCAAACTACAGCTTTGCAGTATTGTATTTTATCAGCAATAGTTGTACTTGCTTCCTTGCATCTGTTAAGGTTAAATTTTGAACTTTCATGTCAATGCACAAGTTTATACTTTCACTTAATCTATGCATTTCTGAGTAAAAATTTGATTATTAGAACTGAATTGACATTTAACTATTTGTTTTTATCAAATAATTTTGAAAATTTAATTTGGGTATCTTATAAAAATGAACTTCTTCAATAATTTTTTTTTCATTAATTTTTTTCACATCTTAAAAGTGAAAGTAGTTGAAACATGTTATAATTTGATTCAATTTTTCCAAAAAAAACCCCCAATTCTATCAAAATTCTGTATTAAGGCTCTGCTGTGGAAGTTTTTAATACAAAGCATATATTAATTCAACTATCATATTTTATACTTAAAAATTTAAATTAAATTATAGTTTGGCACTTGTTATTGTTCTTTTCTGTACAACTATAACAATTTTCTGTAGAGTTAAAGAGTTATTTGTTTAATTTTCTATGAGCTTTATTATTATTTTCGATATTTATATTTGTTTCTGCTTCTGTAAGTAGAGTTGAAAGTGGGTAATATAATTTATGTAAAAAATGTTATATTGAATAATTTTTTATGTGATTATGCCTAACTTCAAGCAACTTTTAAACACTATGCTTTAGAATTATATGGTAATTTTTTTTATGTAGAGCAGATAAATTAGATTTTTACACCTGCATATGATTATTTTAAAGATATTATAATTTTAATAGCATTTTATATTTCATTTGAAATTGAATATAGTAGTTGAGTTACAAACATCATGAAGATATGTGGGATTTAGATTGAATTTTTCTTCGTACTATGAAGAGGAATAGTTTCGGATGCTAAATTTCTCCTGATCATAAAAAATTTGCCTAGTGTGATTTGATGTATGATGTTTGGTATAAGCATATGTGACATTCTCAGTAATTTAGAAGTGTACCAGTGTCTCATTTGCATCTTCTAAGCAACATAATCAAATAATTTGTCTTTTAAATAATGCAAACTTTAACTACAAATTTAAAAGATTTAGAAGATTTCAAAAAATTGCTTTTCAGGAGAAATATTACTTGAGTGTTTTATTGTTTACTTACACACACACAATAATTCTAAAAATGACCTTTATGTTATTTTTTTTATGTAAAAGATTGATTACCTCAGATTTAAAAAAAGCATTACTGAGTTATACAAGTAAAAACTTGAAAAAGAAAGTTAATTGATGACTTGAGCCAATTTGTTAATCTCTTAGAAAATGAATTATGTATACGAGTTGTTACATTTAAATAACTAGACTAGTCTTATTTCTCTAAGCTTTCTCAGGACCTCAATATAGTACCTCTGGCTTACCATTTAGCCTTCAGATATCTGTTCAGTTATGATGATACCATTGATATCGGCAAGAATGAGCATGACTTTCAGTTTGGACTTGCTCATTTGAGCTTTTTGGTCCCTTGGTGATGTGGGGTCTTGCAGTGCATTGGTTATTGTTTAGTTTCAGGGTTGTGCTGAAAAATCCACATGTCGTCACTTGTGATGACTTTTTAAATCAGTTCAGGATCTTCTGTGTAGTGTTCCATGATATCAGAGCAGATGTTTTTCCAGTTCATTTTTTGCATGCATGTCAGGTTTTTTGGTACCAGTTTTGTGTAAATGTTCATATGCAAATTCTCAGTCACAATTTTTCTCTTTGTCTCTCTCTGTTAATGTTCGTAATATCTGACATAATCTGAACACTCCAACGTTGGTCTTTATGCACAATTTCATTAGTTTTTTTTATTGTTTTCATCAGCTCTTGATGTTATAGATTGACTAGAACATTCATCTTCAACAATCTCCTGAAAATTGTTTTTGCCATTCAAAAATTTGACTATTTGTAATTTTTTCTGAATACCTCCTTTAACAATTTAAAACAATCAGTTAGTGTTTTTTTTTTAATTTTGTAATTTTGTGAGGAATTTCAAATTTATGTGCTGCTCAGTTTTTGAGCTTATGATTGTGGCACTTCGACATGTCTTACTCAAATAAGGATTGAAAACAAATTGAACTAAATAGAGGGACAGAATAACATGCTACCTGTTAAGGAAGCATCAAAGTCAACTACATTTCATTCCCACTCCTACACCAAGCCTAACAGCTGGGGTATGTGCAGTTCAGTTATTTAACTGTTACACCTCATATATTGATTTTTTAACTTACCGTATTGAAATTGAAAATGTCCATTATTTACCTTATTTAGTTGATTTTTTATTGAAATGAAGCATTATTGTCTTGAGTGAAATGAAATTTATAGTTTTTGTTTTGTTTGCAAAAGTAGAATTGTAAATTATAGTTACTTAATATCATTAAAAGCACAAAATGAATTTCTTTTCTTGTATGTTGCTAAAGAACTCTGAAGGAAATATTCTAAAAATCCCACTTTCTTTCTAATTTGTTATTTATATTTGTAAAAAGCTCTTATTCTTGTTATTTTAATGTTTGCTTTGCGAAACATTTACTCTATACTTCTCTAACAAGTGGACAAATAGTTGTGAATTTTATTCCTTGTTGTGTTGAAACACTTATTTTATTCCAATAGAATTTTATACTTAAATATTTCAAGACTTATATTTGAAGTGTTATAATTATGAAATAACAATAAATATGTTATAATATAAATGAGAGCAAATGTGGTTTCACAAAAAAAAAAAAAAAAAAATTTTTTTTTTTTTTTTTTTTCAGTGATTTTTTTAATGTTAGAATATTAACAGTTTAAATTGTTGATTATTAGAATTAATTAATAAATAGTACTATTTGAGGATAGTTATTTTTTTTGTATTTTTTATTGCTGTTGTATGGTACACTGGTATACAACTCTGTGACTCCAGGGTTTCTTTACCGGCCATAAAAAAAAATTAATTAATATTATGGTATTGTAATATTTATATTCAAAGCAAATTCAGATAGATAAATATTAATTTTACATTTTTGTTTTAAACTAAAAGTGTTATTTCTTGTGAATGTATTATTCATTTTGAAACTTTTGGTGATTCTTTACTTCAGCTCATGACCCCCAATTTAGAAACCTCTTTTGTTGTTTTATTCAATTAGTTTGATTTTGTAGTTAATATCTGCAAAGTCTAATATTTATTTTGAATCTATATAAGACATTATTTAGTCAGTTTTAGGATCACATTTTTAAGAAAGAAATTCCTTCCCCTACAATTTTAATTTTCAGGAATGTAAGCTAATGAATATCGCAAATGTAAGAAAATTCTGTACTCTAGAAGAGATAGATGTATCATAATGTTTTTTCTTGAGGAATTGATCTTGCTTTCACATGCCAACTGCTGATCTAATGTAACATTTACATTCCTGGTGTTTTCTTTTTCTTTGTGCTGTAATGATTCATTTTGGATTTAATTATCCGATTAATACTCATAATTTATTCGCAGATTTGTGGGGGTTACATTTGTTAAAAATTTTCAGCTTTCCCCACTTCTTCAAGATGCTGTTTTCTCCAAACCCTAAAAGATTAGAATCTTCAGAAATTTTTTATTTCAGATGTTTATATTTGTGCCATTTTGATATGAATTTCTTATTATTGATTTATTGTGGATTTGTGTGTGTAGCCTTGCTGCCTGCCTTTAAAGCATTTTCTAATGTAGAAGGATTTCCATATTATTCCTAGTTGTTGTTAAAAGATGAACAGTTTTAAGGAATTTACTAAATCTTGTATTGAAATTGGTACCTTTTTGGAAAGATTTGGAGGATGTTGTTTCCTTTATTGTGTGTATATTAAAAAGGTGACTGTTTGGGGGGCTTTTACTATTGCCATCTTTTAAGAGCTGATTTTGTTGTTCAGCAAGCACCTGCATTATGGAAATTGACCATGATTTGAGTTATGAGTTTTATATGTAATTTGATGTGTTAATTCTTAATTTCATGTAGGAAATTCATGTAACAATGGATAAATTATTATTTAACATGGTGAATATTATAAGATCTAACAAAGTGTTACTTATTAATAGCATATTTTAGCTATACGTAGTGAATATTTTAATATTATAAAATAAAATTTTCTTGCTTTTAATTTGGTTGCTGAGATTGTTGTTATGTTGAGTGTAAGTTTATAGTTAGTGATGTGGTACTGATAAGTAATTTTTAAAAATGACGAATAATTGTAAATGATAAGTTTAAGTTTATCAATAATGTGTGTATGAATTTTTGTTATAAATGTGTGTAAATATAATATAAACAGTGATTGATATTAAAACTGATTTTGAATTCATGCATAAAATTAAATTTACATTAAAACTAATTTCCATAAATTATTTTTTACAAATGTTCAGTGTGTGTTTTGGTAAAAAAAATGAAGAGTGCTTGGTATTGTTTTCTTCATATCTAGTAATTAAGAGTAGAAATGTATTGCAGTTATAGAAAAAATATAAATGCTTAATTCGATTTTTTACTCGTCATTCAATAGGATGGGTGGAAAATCGATTGTTTGGTCATGAGATGAGAAATCGTGATGATTGGCCTGAAAATGAAATGTATCATACTTACCATGCGGACAGACAAAAGGTGCCTCCTCCCACAAAGCCTAAACCAGGAAAGCCAAAGGTATTAAATGTTTTGTTTTCGCTTAGTAAATTTTGCATGTTATGGAAATTATGTCCTGGTTAATTTTTGTAGAGGAGAAATTTCCCCTGTACGTAAGTGTTTTATGTATATCTCCCTCTTACTCTCTTAATTCTATAAGAGAACAGTAAAAATTGCAGCTTTTTGAAATCCACATTAATACCTTGAAGTGTGCTATTATAATTGCCTATTACCAATTGCAAATCATGACAAAGTAAGCATGAGCAAAGTAATTTATTTTTCATTTGGGGAGCTCAAGAGAGACTTTTAATTATATAATTTGAAATATTAACTAGTGTTTCAGAATTAATGTTTATTAAAAGACATTTGCATGATGTTTTGCGAAGGTATTGAAAGATAAAATGCAAAATTTATGATTTGTCCTTGGAGTAATTTTAATTTTTCCTTCAGCAATTTTCAATAAAGTAAATCTTTAATTTCATTTGCATCCATCCATCTAGTAGAATAAATATTTTGCTTTATTGTTTTATTTGTATGTTATTGTAAAGAGAAGAAAACGAAATAGTCATGTTTTTTGTGAAGACTTGAAGCTGTTGCTAATCTGAGCTGAGTATAATGATAATCAGCACAAAGCTGAATAATTCACCCTGCCAGCACCTCATAAGTATCCAATTTTCAAGATTAATCTGTAACATAACACATCGATCTATAACTCCCGAGTCTAACATTGAAAACAACATTTTTTTTGCCAAATTTTTTTTTTATTCATCAACATAACACCTTTTGTTAATCACCTTTTAGGGTGATACAATCGTTCCAATGCTTTTCCAAATCTTCCCCCCCAATTTTTTCCCCCGCAAGAAATCTTTTTTGTTGCGAGTAAATAGCGATAAACAGCTTTCTGAATCATCGACTCGTTGCTGTTTTTGTTCCATCGAAAGCAATCGCGGCACCCTCTTGGAAAAAACCTTTTTCACTTCACTTCAAAAAACCTTTTTCCTGGTCCGATCGACTTAAAATTTTGACACGTTTCAAGCAAAGGTTAGTACTCTAGAAAGACCTGGTTACTGGTTTACTATGAGCGCCATCTCTGGGTTAGTCTTGGGAGTTATTGATCGATGTGTTACAGACTTTTCAATAAACCACACTTTCAGTTGGTTGGAGTTGTAATAGCTGCAAATGTGTTTAATGGTAGACTTAGCAATAGTACACATATCTTTTGTTCTACTGACGATAGAACAATAAAATAAAATAACTGACTGTAGGGTATTTATATTTTCTATGTAATGAAAATATACCTGAATTTGTGGGGTTGAAAATAATTTACAGCCGTTTCTGATCAAATTATTCTATGTCAGTAATGGGTAAACTTCTTTGGGAGCAGGTGAAAAAATTAAGCAGGCCTTTAAAATTTATTTTAAAACTTAAAAAAAAAAAAGTATTTATTGATTGCAGTTTTCTGGGCATGCAAGTAGAACATTAAATTTATTTTGCTTTCTGCAACAATTGGCAGAACTCTTAATTTTTGAATATCGAAAAACAACTGCTTTAGGTGATTGCTAGATTGTAAGTCAGTTAATTCAAGTTATAAATCTGACCTCGCTGTTTCAAAATTTATTTTGAATGTCATGGGGAAAATATTCAATTATGTTTGAATGGCATTGAAATCAGTTCAAACTCAAAATGCAGTTTTCTCAGGCTATCTTCATAATTCTTAACTTGTTTTCATTTACTGAAGGTATTGCATTTAAGCTCTGGAAATGAGATAAATTGTTTTGAGGTATCACTTAGCAAACAGGTCAAGCTTTATTTAAAAACCTTTGAGATAGGCCCTGACATCAAAGATAAAAACATTTTTTCCCTTGCTTCTTAACATTCAAGTTGCTCTTATTACAAATATCTGTGAAAATGCAAAAATCTTGTTATATCTTCTATCATTTCCCACTCTGCAGAACACCTTTTTTCATGCAAGAATGGCCCAATGTCATCTTTCAGCTGCCAAACCCACTTGAAAGAACATCAGGGTACTCAGTTTGCATGGACTGAAAAAAATCTCGAAATTGCTTGTAAGTCCTCAAGATTGAATAGTATCTAACTAGTACTTCACAATTATATAAGTGCAGGTTTCATATACATTGCTGATAATTATATGGCATCTTGATGTATTGCTCAATATTAAAAGACAGCATTGTTCCTGGGATAGTTTTGTTTAAATAGTCCTAGAAATCTGGATTTTTTTTCATGTCATTTGGTATTCTATTGGTTGTAAAATTACTTATGTTTTTTATAGGTATTTTCAAAGTTAAAAACCCTTCCAGAAATTCATGAACAATATCACACTCTCTTGTCGTTCCCTTCAATGACTGCAGGCATGTCAATTGCAAGTAATTTCAAAGTTCTCATCAACACCTCATATAAATAATGTTAGTTGAGCAGCATCTCATTTTTATTTAATGATTTCATCCATAGTCATGGAGCTGATTTTAAAGTGGCCATTCTTTGATTCTGTGATGTCATATTTTTATTGAGTGTACAGTCTCAAAATCCTTTTTCTTGTTTGGATTATCATAAACTTAGAGCTTGCATCGTTAAATGAACTCATTACGGAGAGTTTTATTACTTTTAGCTGTATTATATGTTACATTGTATTTAGCATGTGTAGCTGCTTCTTGGATACTTTTTACTTTCTTAAAACAAATTTGTCAACCTGATACCTCTTTACAAAGTTTTTCTTTTTTATTTTCTTTCATATTTGGACATTACTTTGTAATTGGAATATGATGCTTTGATGGGAAGTGATGGGAAATATTAAATTCTTTGAAACGGTTTCTACAGCTTCACTGCAGATGAGACACATTGGTTTATCCTTTTTAACTGTAAAAGAAATATTTCCAAGTCCATTCATTTTTACCAATGCATCATTTTTGCATTTTTTAGTAGACATTATGGTGGTGAAATATTTTATGAATATCCACAATAACCTAAACAAGCACTGACAACATTATATTTTTTAATAATTCTATTGTTAAAAATGTTGCTATCTGTCTACCAGCTATCTTTCCATTCAATGATAGATGCAATCAGTAGATCAATATTAGAATTTGTGCCTATAGGAAAGTGTAGAAAGACAATCTATTTGCTATATGGCTCCATCTGTTACTCTTCATTGATTTTTACTGTTTGAATTTATTTATTTTGCTGAAGATAATTTAATTGTGAAACTATTATTTTTATAGTCATTAAAAATAGAAAGAGTACTTTTATTAAATTAGATTATCAATGAATATCTTTTTCTGGGAAGTTTTAGAGGCAGTGCCCTAATCCTTTAACACTTTTAGGCCTAAGCTCAATAGTTTCTTAGGACCAACTTTTAATTCTGTGAGCTAAAAAATTACTGAATTATACATTCACGGTCTTTTCAGATATTATCCATGAACCTTTTATTTTCAAAAATTATAGATGATTATAACAAACAGAAGTAGGTATATAACAAGATTTAGAATCGGAACTCAAACATGAGTGTTTGATAGCCATGTATTTTTTTTCATGTTTTTTAATAGCTTTAAGATTTATCAATGCAATTATTTAGTGGATGTTATTCTCTGTCAGAGTTATGCAAATCAGATTTAGATGAAGATGATCTATAATGAAAATGTTTTCTTATGCGGAACTTTTTTAAAATTTAAAACAAGCATTTTTCATTAATCTCATTAAATATTAATTCTTAGTACATTTAAGTAGTTCCTTTATTATGAATAAGTACAGTTTGAAGTCTATAGTAAAAAAATATTAAAATAAATATCTGACATTTTTTTTTTTTTTTTTTTAAAAAAAATGAAAAGTATCAAAAACACTCAGTCTAGAGGGAGATATCTGAAAGTATTAACAGAAAGGCACTGGGATAAACTTATAATGTGCAGTATGAATGAAGTGAAATAAGAGAACTCATCTATTTGAACTTATTTTCTTTGTGGATCACGACATCCCTTTCTGTTTTGGCACAAGTTCTATATTTATGTATAGTATAGTGATACTGAAATATTTACTATTTAGTATTATATTTAATTTTATATTGTACAGTAATATATTTTAATATATTATATAGTATTATATCACAAATACATTATTTAAAACTATTTCTAATTTTGGTATGATCGATAAAATTTTCAGGTGGATTATAACTGGCCATAGTTTGCCCATTTTTTGGTCTAAATTATGTAATTGAATGGACTTAATCCTATCTTACTATGCAAATTGGAGAAGTGGTGATATTGTTAGGCTTTGTTGAATGTATACCTTACACATTTTTGCTAAATGTTTACTTCTTTCATCAATATATCTTCAATTTGAAATACTGTCATTGCTTTGTGTACATTTAAGTTGCAGTGTTTCAAAAAGATGGCTTTTATTTGAATATTTTTTTCTCTCAAAAGTGATGCAGCGGAAAAGTCTTGTGTTATGTAGTTTGTCCATAATAAATACTCATTTGAAAGATGTTAACAGCCATCTATAGAACAATCCTAGATCCAGCTTCATTGGCCGCTAGAATATGTCCGATTATGTTTTCTTCAAGCAGGCTCTTATGATCATGTAATAACTTTTTTTGATTAGCTCAGTACAATGACATTACATGCTTTCATGTACCATGTTCTGGGAGAAGAAATGTAGTATGATGTTTGGAAAAAGAAGACAAAAAAAAAAAAAAAAAAAAAAAAAGTGAATTTGAAGTGCACTAGTTTCTCAATACAATAATAATGTAGTGCTTTTCAATTGAACAATAACATTTAAATTTGAAGATTGGAATTTTTTTTATAAAAAATTAATGTACTCTAACATAACTTACAAATTAACAAGTCTGTTTTATAATTACAAGAATTGAAACTAATATTCATTGTGATTTATAATCAGATGTAGATTCTTCGGGTTGGGTTGTTGGTCATTGATCAACTCAGCCCCTCATCCTTCCAAGATCGATTAAATGAGCACCATATTTGCTTGGAAAATTAACTGGGTGGTCCAGCACCAGGTTAGCCACTTGACCTTTGACACTAGCTAGTAATTAGCACTTTAGGCCTCAAAGACTACTGAAATGGAGATAGCCACCATCTGATGGGACTTCTAAGACCTGGGCAGACTTTTAACTTAACTATATAAATGTGTTCTAATGGATGTTTTTCTTTTTTAATGTGTTTTCATAAATTGTTTTTCATGTTATTGTTCATTTGCTAGTTATTTTATAATTTAATACTCTTTCATATTTCACTATGTAAAAAGTAAACTTTAACGATTAAGTCTTGTGAGTTATTTAAAATGAACTAGATTCATTTTCCATTTATTGTAAAATACTGTTCCAAATTATATCTGGCTCTATGTTTTACACTTTTCTTGGAAAACATACAAGCTACCTTATATTTATATAATGTGGATGAAAGCTTGTGAGTCTTCATGCTTAAATTGATGGCAAATTAGTATCTACAAATATGTAGCATTCAAACTACAGAAATTGTAACTGGGTTGAAAATTAACAAATAGGCTCGCTCTAGAGTTTTTAGGGGTATTAAAAATATTAAGTCATTTTCATCTTATTGGTTATTAGTATGTTTGAGATTTGATCCAAATTAAAATTTCAAGATTGTGTTTAGTGTTGGGCTCTTGTATATTACATAAAAAAATTGTTGTTCTCATAATTAATTCTTATATCCTTTTCTTTATCCGAAGTTATTTTGTTTGTACTTTTGTTTATTGTTTTGCTTAATATCTGTACCATTCAATATTTTAAATTGTTCGGTTAAGAATATTAATGCTTTTATAAGAGCCTGCATAGCTCCTTTACTTCCATCTATTTATATGATCATAATATTGAGAGATTTCAATACCTAGCTTCTAAAAAATTGCAAATGCATATAAATTATTGATGACTTTTTTTTTTCACACTTAAAATGTTTGGGGAAATCTACCTTTGTTGTAATGATGATAAATGATTGAAAGAAACTTTTTCTTTCATGTCTTTATGTTTGAAAGTCTGCAGTTTATTCCTATTGTAGATTACTTGCTTAGAGTTTTACTTTAATTTAAAGTAAATATTTCTACACTGTCTGAACTTTTTTATATTTTGTGTATTTAGAATTTATATTTCTATAATTCAAAAAATATAGTTTCCTGAAAATATATTTAATATGTGAAATAAACTATGTGAAATAAACTATGATTATTATTTATAGGTTTTATATTTCTTTCAATAAAAGCTTGTGTATATATACTGTTTACACTGAAGCTTATCATTCTTGTTAATGATTAGCGGTTGAATATTTTTTCATTCTAGCTTATGCTTTTAATTTAGAAACCCTTTCAATGTGAACAATAACATGTTTTACAAATGTGTGTATGAGAAACAGTTGTACTTTTGTAATTGTTGGATAAACATCTATACATGAAATATATTTAATTTGAAATAATTGCATTTCTCAAATTGCTAATTTGAAATCAAATGTGTTCTTGAATTATAATGAAAGTGTCCAAACATATTTTCAAAGTGTTTATGGGATTATCAAAAATGTAATTTATTTTGAAAATTTGTTTTTTATCAATATTTTTAAAACTAAGAGGCTTTTTATATCTGATATTAATGCCATTCAAAGCATTTTGTTCATAAACTTATTAAAATGTTTCTTTTTTTTTTTTTTTTTTCCTTTCCCATGTACTTTTACAATAACATGCCAAGATTACTTTTTTATTAAAATATTCATGAAGTTTTTGCAATTTAATTGTAAGAAAGAATGAAGAACTTAATTGTAAGTAAAAGAAGGAGTAAAAGAAGTAAACTTAATTGTAAGAAAGAAAGAAGAACTTAATTGTAAATAAAAGAAGGAGTAAAAGAAGTAAACTTAATTGTTCAGAAATGAATTCACACATAGTTTTTTAGATGAAAATGTTGGTGCCTAAATGGTTTAATTTAAAATCTGCAACACAATTATTTTTATTCATATGCTACACATTTTTGATTTTTTAAAAAACTTATTGAAAGTTGTATCTGAGAAGATTTCTATACTGGTGTGTTCATCTTGAAATCAAACCCTGTATGTTTTAATTTTTATCTATCTGATTATTATAGAACAAGATTTTGTGAATTTTTAAAATTTTGCAATATAAATAAATGAAAATATTTGTTTTATGTTTTTCTTTAATTTAACTTTAAACATGAGCAACATAAACGGATTAGTTCTTTTTAAATTACTTTGATATGTTCAAATCTTTATGTGAAATTTTCTTATATAATGTATCATTTTTATGATGCTGAAATCACTGTTGATGCAGGATATATAATTGTGTTTCTTTTATATACATTTATTTGCAACTGGAAACATAGCTGTAATACAATTATTGAATTTGATATACCATATTATATTGCCCTTGTATGTTCATGTTTATGTTTGTCAGAATCTTAATTTGTTAGATAGCTGTCCATTCTAGGAGTCCTTTATTTCTTGTAAGGTGGCAGGCCATAGGGTTGCACACAACCAACGAAATTTAAATTGCAGATTAGTAAAATAATATTCAACTATTTGATTATTTAAAATGCATGCATTATTACTTTTAAAAAAAAAGAAATTAATTTTTCTTAATAGTGTTCATTTTATTTATTTCTTCTTTGGCAAAATAAATTTATTTTAAATCGTTTACAGAATTTTTGAGTTTGACGTGAAAACTTTTATAGAACTTTATTTTCAGAAAGTAGTTTTGTTTAAAAAATCAAATTAAAATCAAATTTTTATCTTAATTATTTGTATTTTTACGATTATTATTATTTTTTTTAGCCTAAGAAAATAGACCTTAAACAATATGGACATTTAACTGATGCTATAGGAAGAATAAATTTAACTTCTCATAAATCGGGAGCTACTCTGCCTAAAGTTGGTTTAATGCATGCTCCTCTGGCCACCCCTGAAAGTATGGATCTAGGCAATGAATATGCTCAAGTAAAGGTACATTGTTATGCGATTTTTGTTTTATTTTTATTTGAACAAAATGCTGGTTTGGTTTGGTTTGGTTTCAAGTGTTGTTTTTTTTAAAGCCCTTGTACAGATAATTGCTACTTTTAAAATAATCTGACCACAAATTTTTTATTCATTATAGGACGCTGTGCATCTGTTTTCTGCTGACCGGAATGAATATGAATATGCAGTTGTTCACAATGCATTACCTGACAGTAAGCCTCACAGGATTCGATCATTGACTAGGAGGCATGGAAATAGAGATGCATTTGATCGTGGTATGTCTTTTTATAGACAAAAGCATTGGTTAATAATTTTTTTAAATTTTAAGTCCTGCTACTTATATAAATATAAAAATATGATGGAAAAGATTTTTTAAGTATAAAAATGTATGAAATATATGTAAAAAATAAAACTCTAATTGCAATATTATGTGAAAAGTGTTGGATTTCAGAAATGTGGAACCATAAAATCTGGGATATTTTTAAAACTCCATTACAGTTTGAATTTCCTTGAAGTTTTGATAAATTTGATTTTTTTCTTACTGCAATCATTTTTTTAAATTGTAACTTCTTTTAATAATGATTCTCTTTGCATGGAATGCGTTCCTTTGGATAAATAATTGACAATTGATGGGAAAAAAAAATGTGTTTTTATAAAAGAGCTATCTTAAATATTTTGTAATTTGCATTGCATTATCAATCATTGGTAGAAAAAGATACTTTTGCAATCTATTTTTTTTATATCAGTTTTGAGGTATAAATTAAGAGATTGGTATTTTTTTTTATTAAAATGTTAATGTTTTTTTTTTCAGTATTGAGATAATAAATGAAATTAAATGTTTGTTTTGAAGTTTTCTTTACACATTCTAAATATATTTAAGGTAGATTAATATATTTTTAGCAAATAATTGAATTTTAAATATTCCGTGGATAAATGTTGGTTTTTAAATCTTAAAATGCTTTTAAAGAGCTGTTACTCTTTTCTTGCTTTGCTGTTGAGATGCACAAAATGTAAAAGCTTTTGCTTATATTCTTCACTGTTAGGCTCTGATTCTGAAAGTGAGTGGAGTTCACTGGAACGCAGACAAAGGGAAGTTTATACTAAAGCAAATCGTAAACCTACTTTACACAAGAAAACTCGTAAAAAGCGTGGCATACCTGTAGCTCCTCCCCGGATCCCTTCTTTTGAGGGACCACCACCTCCACTCCCACCATTTCCTGGGGGTCAGAGGATTGTGACTGCTCAATCTCTTGATCCACTAGACAAAGGTATTTTATTGTCCCAAAGCACTAATTCACACCATATTACTGCATGGTTTATTTTGAAACCTCACATTGCATGCAGTATCAGTGAATCCCGTAACAAATGACAAGCACCATAGATATTTTTCTTATTAGCTTACATGTCTTGTAACTTCTTTTTGTTCCTGCTATTGTTGTGATATCTTAAAGCTTGCACCCTAAAAATTAACACCTTTCACTTGTTCTTTCCTGTGTCAATTCTTTTTCAGTTTTTGCATGTCTTTTTTTCACCCCTTGTATGTTGTACTTGAAAAATAATTTTCAGTTTATATTTTATTTCTTATTAATTAAATATTAAACATGTATTTTGAATTTTTCTCTATTTTTATCTTTGTGGAATATGTGTGTATGTGTGTGTATGAGAAATCCTAACATTTTTGATTTTTCTCTTTCCAGTTTAGTTTATTTACGTAATGATATTAAAAAGTTTTCATTTAAGTTGCTTTTAAGTTTTTGATCAATTGTTGTAATTTTATGCTTTCAATGTATATTACTATGAAAACTTATCTTTAAATTTCAGTTTGTTTTAAAACTTTAAAAAATGCTCTTGATTTTTCCTTTGAGGTAGCAGTATTTCACTTTTGCAGTACTGCTTGTTTTTGATATTTTTTAAAATATGAGGTACATCGTAGAAAATAAACAGGAAATATTTCAAAATGTGACAGTGATTGAATGAATGTGAAATAAAGTATGATTATTCCTGGCAAATGTGTTTTAAGAATGTATTACTATGTTGATTAAAATTTTGTTTTGATGCCAGGATTAATGATTGAAACAGGGTATACTCTTACCCCTCCTGCTTGTTAAGTTGGTAACAATAATTGATGTATGTGTTAAAGTCTAAAGTAGTCTGGCAAGAAAATAACCATAAATTATGCAGTTTATGTTTCACAAAATGTGTTATTTTAAATTCTGGGGAAAAGAAGAAAGGTTTAGTTTCTTCTTTTTTCATATTTTTATAGCAATTATTGTCACAGAGTTAATTGAAAGCCAAAGTACAATTCATTTTAAGCTTGATGCTGTGGTTTTAAATCGTTCTTGAGAAATGCTTAGGTAGTGAATATAGTAGACTGCTTTGAGATGAGTTTGATATGATTTCAGTTCGTGGAAGTGGAAACAATTCACCCTCTGAAGGCAGTGATTTATCCGAAGAGGATGATCCACGATACAAAACCAATCAACGTCTGAAATACAAACACAAGCGCTCCTTTCGTTTGCGCCGTAGAAAACAGCAAGGTCAGCAACTTCAACAGCCACAACAATCGGAAAAGGCACAACCACATCCTCCTCCTTTAGGAGATTCACTTCAATTTAGTGCACTAACTTCTGATAGTGATCTCTTCTCTCCTTCATGTAAGTTTCTCCTATTTCTCTTTCTTTCCTTTGACCTTTGCTTTTTCTTCTGTGGCTAGCTTTTCAAATGAGAAAGCACTTGTACTTCCTAACATTCTTATTTTGATGAGCTTTCTGAAGGTGTTAGGAATCACACACACAAAAATTTCCCTTAAACTGCATATTTTACGCAGTGTCAGATTGCAAACATAACTGCATGATCTGAATAGTTTGTTTCCCTACATTTGGTGTGTCTGGAGAAAAGAATCTGAACTCTGTTGAAACTTTCAGTTTTGTTTATTGGAATGATTATTGGCTTTAATGGTATACAAGGTTGTTGTGTAGAGTATAACCACTATTATGTGTTAAAACTCATTATAGATACAATTGTCAACTTCTTTATTCTTTTTGTTGATCTATTCTTTTGAAATTTGGTTAGTGTTCAAAGGCATTTCAGTGTTATACAATTGGTAAAAGAGAAACTTTCCATTATAGAATTCTAAGAATATATATATTTTTTTAATATTCTAACTGCTTACATTTTAGCTTAAAAAATAAATCGTTTGAAAAACATCATAGCAAGAAATTTTTTTATCTGGATGATAATGTCATTTGAGATTTAAGCAGAAACATCTTGATTTTAAGAGGATAAAGAGAGGAAATATATTAATTTGATTTGCAGTTTTAAATAAGAAATTTTGTTTTGTGAATAAAAGATTTTGTTGGTGGTTGTAGAACATCAGTTGGTCATAATTTTCTGTTTTGTATGTTTTTTAAAAATTATTTTCTAACAAATACAAGAAATTTATGTACTTGTAACTTAATTTTTTAATTATTTGTGCAATAATATCACAAAGGTATCAATTATGTACTTTTTGTGATATAGACTTTGTCAAAAATTTTTTGAAATATATGAAGATAATTATGTCTTATTTTATTATTAAAGCTATAATGAATATTTTGAGTTAATGAATGATTTCTTAGTAAGGTTTATCACACTTTATAACATCAACTGTTGTGTGATTAACATCTGTAAAAGCAAAAGCTAATTTAGATATTGATTAGATGTTAATATTTTAATTATTCGTAATGAAGTATGTTGTATTTTGAAATGCTTTATTTCTTTTGGATCTGTTTTCATTTCTGCCCAAGATTAGGTTTTTGATATAATTATCTTAATTATCTTTTATTATAATGTGATGTGATTATTATAATGTGATGTGAGTTAAGGAATCTTAATTCTTTTTGAAGAGAATGTGGTGAAGAAATTTGTTTGTTGTGAAGATAATGTTTTTTATGTGGAATTTTTAAAATATCTCTTTTGTTGTGTTTAATTCTCTTACATTTTCATTACATTTCATTTACATCTCTTACACTTACATTTGCATTAACATATTTCTTATGTTAATGCGAATAAAATCTTGCATGTACCCAAAGTAATAATCTAATTTTTTATTAAATAAAAGAAGAGCCTTATTTTAATACTATTTAATTTTGTATAAAAGGGATTTCATGCTTGCCATTCAGTTTCATTAAAACATGTTCACACTTCAGTTGTATGATTATTAGGAGAATAGAAATCCATTCTCCACTCTATAGTTGTTTAAATAATGTACAAGATTTACTTTGCATTTTAAATTTAATAATTGAAATAATTGGGTTGAAATAATGGTGTTTTTGTGTGTGTACAACTCAATTAACTTTTTGATTATGAATTTTAACTGGAGTCTATTGGGAAGCGGATTATTAGTTGTAATACATTCTGAATGATTTTCTGTCTAATTGGAATGTTCCTAGAGAAAATTAAGGTTTAGCTGGTGGGGGGGGGGTGATGCACAGTTTCAAGATTTTAAAGGAACTAATTCTGAGAGAGAGAGAGCTGTAACATAGGTTCTCACCTAAAATAAAGTTAATGTACTTCTATATTATGAGAAAATGAATTGTGGATATATTAACATTTTGAGTTGTGTATTCATTTCTAGTTTTTCAGTATTTTCTCCCTTTCTTATAGAAAGCTTATGTTTTTATTTTTTTTCTCCTATATACCCTTTCTCTCAAATCAGAAAGAATAACAAGTAGAAATGTGAAATTTTTATTTGATTTAAACAGCTGTTAACTTGCCTTTTATGCTAGAGGAAGTGAGGACTGCATCTAAAATTTCATTAGTTTCTTTTAAGTTACTTATTGTTTATCTGCCTCAATTAATAACACGAAACTCAAACAGCTGGATATAAGCAACTTTTTAAATTTTTTATAACAAATTTAGTTAATGTGAACTCTAGGCTTTTTTTTTTTTTTGTAGAAATTTCCCTGAGGGGCTTGCTTTCTTATGGTACTCTACTTATGACCCCAATTTGCTTGAAGGATCTCTCTCCTGTGGGCTTACTGTTTTTGATAAGCAATTGTCTATTGATTTTTCCTTATTTTCAGCCTTCTTTGTCTACTAATATTTACATTTTCCTTCCTTTGCCTTACATTTAAATCTTAGATATATATTTGACTATTATTGGTATTGACCAACTTGATAACTAGTAAATTAATGGGTGTTTGGAATATCACCTATACTTTTACTGCTTGTATAAATATGGCCCCTACATCAATAAAATGGAACTGCAAATCTATACGAATCACTTTTATTTGTACATAGAAGTAATCTTCCGTTTATGGGTGAAAAGTTTTCACACTTATTTATGCATTATTTTCTCTTTAATTGATTTTGGGCAAATTACATCATAGTTACTCTGTTGTGTAGAAGAAAGTAAGCTCTGGTTTTCTTGCCAAATGTTGTACTGTGTTATTTTTAATTCAGATTAGTGTATGTTATTTAGAAATTGTAAATTGAATTCAAACCCTCTCCCCCTCATGAAAATCCTACTCCAATCTCATTTGAAATATTTTGGTTAAAATCTGAAATCTAATTATGAAATAAGTTCAGACAAAGTTGTGTTTGTGTGCTGACCAATCAAGTACTACAATTCTTTACTAACATTACTTGTGTCTGTTGTATAAACCAATGCATTGGTTTTTGTTTCACAAGCAAGGATTCATATTAGTTGGATAATTTTAAATTTCCAAGAAACCAAATTTTGTAGATATAAAATTGATTTCATTGAAAGATTCAATTTTGCATTGTATGTTTTTCTTGCATTTACCATTTGCATTTTTTCTTTCCCCGAGCACATTTATTTATTGCAAAAAATAATTTTTGAATTTCTTAAGATAAATTTGTTTTGATTTCTCATGTCATATTTTCATCATTAAATTTTTTAAAAAAAATTTGAAATATTCTATTATTAACCTTTATTGCATTTAATCAAAAAAATTCTAACACTTTACCAATATAATAGACAAAGTGCTTTTTTGCTTTAAACTGCAATGGGTAAAATTTGGCTATCAGTGATCTGTAGTATTTGTAGTTGAATACAAGCTTCAAGCAAATTAAGATTGTATTTTTATTTAGATCAGTTTGTTAAATGTGTGTTGTTGGATGAATGCACTTTGAATCTTTAAGATTTTTATTTTGATATTTAAAAAATCATTGGAATAATATTGCATATATGTAGGTGGACTTCTAAGGATTTCATCTATTTTTTTTTAACTATATATATATCTATTTCAACTCTTTTTGTAGTTGCCTGTTTCAATGTTTTTGTTATTGACCTATATTTAAAAAAATGTTTTTTAGTATTATTAAAATTCTTCATCTTATTGATTTGGAATACCAAAATGGTAAATTAAATTTGTTGATTCTTATTTCTGCAAAATAATTAAAAACTTTAAGTAAATTAATGTTATACATATTTTTATTTAAATCAATATTTTCCATTTCAGATATACAGATTAGTGTGATGAGTAGTATCAATGACCATATGTGATGTAAATTTTTTACTACTTCTTTTAATAATAGCATAATGCTATTACTTGAATTAGTAAATTGGATAATAATTTCCATTGCAGTTTCGAAAACTTTGACTTGTAATTCAGAGTTAAAAATGCTTCAGTTTTTCAAATGAAATGCAATTTTGTTGGAGAACTGCAAGTCGCTTGGGTTGTAAATTTAGTGTGTTTCAAGTTCTTATAACAACTTATGTAATGTAATTGTTATACATCAAATCAAATTGGGCCTCTTGGATCTGGCATGATGTGCTGTGAAAGTTTGAAGACTAAAATATCAGCTTATGAATACCTTCATGTTGTTCTTTCATTTTGGTTTCAAATTGCTTCGTCCTATTTCAATAACTTGAATGTATCTCTATTATTTTATTATCTAAATTAGTTAGTTTATCATTAGAGATTAACATGTATTTTTTATTTTGTTGTCAAAATTTATAGTCAGGCAACATTTCTCGGTATTCGAGTAGATTTTTTATAGCATATCAGACGGGTATTTATTTTTGAATTTTAATTTAAATATTGTCATGCAAGAAGTAAAATAATGTTATAATCCTATTATATTAGTGCCTTATTTTTGTTTTAATAAATGCACTGCTGAAGTTTTGAAAGTTTAGAAGTGAAACATGAACATAATACATGTTTTCTATGTATGTTATATAAGCTTTTTGCATATATTTGTTCAAAATATTAAGTAATTTTTGTTGAAAGTTGGTGTAAAATTTAAAAACATGCTGTTAATAAGTTAAGTTTCAATTATAATTAAGATTATCTATAATTATTTGTTTAAATTTTTTTTTTTTTTTTTGTATTTGTTTGTTGAATTAGATTAATGTAGACATTTGCTTTTAAATTGAACATTCTTTTATTACAGTATTTTATTTATAATTTTGTGCTGTATAGCTAAGTTAAGTCAAAATGTTTGATATCTTGTATGATAGAATTTTTTTGTTGTAATATTGATGGAAATAATTTTAAAATATTGCAGCAAAATTAAAGTTGGAACAAACCCTTACTTCAGTTCCACCTCAAGAAGATGATTCAAGCTATGAAGTTGCTTCACCAAGAGATAGTTCTACTACTGCTCGAGTATGTGTTATATTTCTTAACAATTTTTGTATGTTTTTGAGAAGTATTTGAGAATTAATGAAATTTTAAATTTTTTTGTAATATTATTGTATTAATTTTTAAAACATTTTTTGAACTGTGTGTATGTTTAATGCAATCAAATTTGTTTTGAATAGTTTGTTGTAATTTGTCACAGTCAACTGGAATCAAACCAGTGTTGTTATAAGGTTAAAAGAAAAATATTTGTATTGGTCGTGTTTGTGTGTATATATATTCACATAGTAAATTAGACTTCCTTTCTGCCCCTCATTCTCTTAACTTGGTTTATATTTCCTTTTATTTCCTTTTTATTATGTTAAATGTTAACTTGAAAGAAAGTATCCTGTATGAATCTCAGTCATACAGGATACTTTCCCTGTTCAATATGCTGATTTCCTGTAGTGAGTTTTTAATATATATTTGTTAATTTACCCGTCATTTAAAGAATTTCTCAGTCCCGGGATTAAATTTATACTTTATCATGGAGCTGTACCGACTCGGCTACATGTTGAGCATCCAATTATATTCTAAACTGATTCAGGAGGGTTACAAAAACTTTTACAGTGCCACCAACTTTTCAAACTTTCAAAATAATCTACATCATTAAATGTATTTACTATTCAGATAGTGAAGTGTCTTAATATTAATTTCAAATAATCTTTCAAATTGAACAAAAAGTCCAAAGGAGGCAGTTGGTATTTTATTATAAGATTCTAATCTTGATTCTAATGCCCTTCTAAAGACACTTTAGCATGTTTTTGATATACTAAAGCATAAAATTAGTAGCAAGGCAATATTTTATTTATTCTGGATATTTTTCCATAGGGGAAAACAGAAAATGATAAGACAGCTAAAAAGAAGGAAGAGAGGAAGAAAAGCAGGGAAGATGAAAAACAAGAAAAAAGGAGGCTGAAAGAAGAAGTAAGTGAAAAAAATGTATTATGAGCTGAATGGAATATTTTTAAATTAATCACACAATTGAAGTAGGAATGCATTAATCATTTGAAATTCGCTTAGTACTTCAAATGTGCAAAACTTCAAAAATATCTAGAATGGATTGTATTATAATTAGTATTTCCTTATGAATCACTCCTTAAATTTCTCCCTCTAATAATACTATTCATTGATTATATGCTAAAAAATTATTATCTCATCTTACAGGGAAACTGTTATTTTCTATTATAAGATTTGATTCAATTTTTGAATGCCTTCGAAATAATTGTCCCATCTTCACTGCTTAGCAGCTTGAAAAAAGTATATGAATTCATACTGCTTATAATGCCCAGAATACAGGGTTAGCTTAATTGAATGACTGGATTTTAAATATTTATATTTTAAAAACTATCGCACATATTACAATAAGTGATGCATGAAATTGAAGGGTAATATACCAAGTTTTCAGTAACAAATGTTTAATGCGTGATTCTTTTGTCTCACAATAAACATAATTTCGTTCCACCGATTTTGTAGAATCTCACTGTTCATGATTCTTAATGCTGCATAAATGCATTCTTTAAGTTCTTGCATTGTTTTCGGCATCAGTGATGTATAAACACAGTGTTTTGGTTGGCATCTGTTATAGACTTCCGTGGACTGCGAACAAAAATCTGCCTCGCCCTCTCCACTGTGTTTTCCAAGACTTGTGGAAGACCACTGCTTTTATCACTGCACAAGCAACTTGTATCTTTCAATTGTCCATACTATTGCAGAATGTTCTTGCCCCTTGGTGCTTCCTTTCCATAGAAATTTCTAAATGCACACATTTCAGATATAACTGAAGAAACCCATGCATATTCTAATATGCAAAAACTGTTCTATGTTATTGTCACCATTTTTGGATTTCAATTTCAGCATTCTATAAATCTGCCGTCTATTGATTGGCAGTGAGGAAAAAAATCTTGTTATATTTTTCTTGAATTTCTTGTACCGTTTATTGTAATATGCATTATAGTTTCAATAAAACATATTTTTAAAATCTGGTCAATCATTAGTGCTAACCCTGTATAAATTGTAACCCATTACTAAACATTAGGATTTGTTCAAAACTGCTCAATTCTGCCTTAACTAATGAGTATAACTCAGTTGAATCATATTCATTTCTGGAATTGCTATGGATTATGAATGCAAAGTTTTTACGAAATTTGATATGAAGGCTTAGTATTCAAATGTATGTGAAGTTAAGTAATGATTAATTAATCTTTACTGTTCAGTTAAAAGATATAAATTTTATATCTCTTATCTCAAAAATAAATACATCAAAAAGGCTTTGCCTCCTGTTTATGAGACAATGTTCGATGTGTAGTTTACCAAATATCCAAATTTTTTCAATCTCTTTCATTTATTACTGTATGCAAGTATGTCTTAGATTAGTTTTAGTTACAAAGTTAACCTTTATTCTTCATATTAAGATTTTCCTTCTGAAGGCAACCAATGAAAGCATATAGCTTACTTGATTTCTCACAAAAACAAGATCTGCTTGGTGATTGGCTATGACAGAATAGTCCCACTGTAGCTCATGCATGTTGTAAGAGGCGACTAAAATGAGTACCCAGCACCTTAGGGTATAGCCGACACTCTGCCCCCGGGGATTGGGACCTCATAGACCTGCCTTCTTTTGGTAAGTACAGGCATTATGACCCTGAGGCACCCAAGTGATCTTTTTCTTTCCCAAGGGGTTTACTGTCTTTGATAAACACGAGTGATGCATCCTTGGGTTACCCTAGCGATCTGTCTCTATTTTCGACCCTCCTTGTCAACGAATCCCCCTTTTTCTTTCAGATGTCTATCCACAGTTAAATCTCGTTTGGCACATCATAGCCATATCTGGCTTTTGTACCTGTAAAATTCACACACTCACTCTCACAAAAACAAGTTAGTGAGAAGGCACAATTTTGTAACAATTTTAGGCACACTTATATATTTATGGGTGATGTATTTTATAATAAATTAAAATTTAAAATATGTTTTAAAGTGAGTAATGGTTTTGATACTTGCCTTTGGTAGAAATGCTGTTTTCTATTCAAGTATTTCAGTTGAAATTTCTTTACTGTTATACCAGGAAAATGTAAAATTTTATTTACAAATCTAATTGTACATTTCTAACTTAGCATTTGAAATTGTTTCATTTTCTTTGAAATTTTTTAAAATGTAGAATTGCCCATGATTAGTTCATAAAGCCAGGTTGTTATCACATTTCTGTAATCAAATAATCCCATTTGTACTATATGAAAATTATTTTTTTCAGATCCCTAAGTATGAAAAGTTTTCTTATAAATGTATTAAATGAAATTTAAAAGTGAACAAAATTTCTATTCTGTATTATTCTTTATTGTAATTCACGTAGAAAGTTGGAATTTTTTTCTTTTGAACTGCAGCTTAGCCTTAGTGTAATGCTTAATGTGACCTACATGGTTGGAACTTATTTTAGTGTGCTGCATGATGACAAAAATGTTTTAAATGAAAAAGCGCCCAATATGGTAATCTTTCTTTAGATTACCTCTCTGGTAACCCTCATATTAAAAGCTTGAACTACTCAAAAGCTTGTACTAAAAGCTGTGTGTAGCTACAAACTACACAAGAAATTGTCTATGAAAGCTACACAATTTCTTTCTTTCTATTTGCAAGACTGGATCAAATTGTAGCACACCACTGAGCACTGGGAATTTTGAAAATAGATCATTTCGAAATACATAATTCTGCTGAAAGAAAGAAGAAAATCAGCTTATAAGTATATTAGAAATTCAAATGAAATCGGTTTGAAAACAAGTTGAGTATAGCAAGGCTAGTTTCATGAAAGTGGTTGGCATCCATTAGAAAATCACATTGCATAGGTGGAATATCGATTACGCATTAGAAATTCCAATGAAATTGGTTTGAATACAATAAGTAGAGTATTGCAAGGTTTGTTTGGTTAAGATCTGTTTAATGCAGTCCATTTTTATTTGTGGTTCTTACGATTGCAATGCTTACAAAAGTGTTGTTCTGACAACACGCCACCTTGTTTCCAGTGGAAATGGCTACGAGTTTTAAAATGCAGCATTTGGAATGGTTTTTGAAATCGAGATAAATAACTCGCTAAACTGGAATTTTACCTATCAAAACAAATTATTACAAAAAAATGTGCCATATTCAAAATTTTTATTTATTTTTTTAGGAAAGACAAAAGCGACTTACTGAGAAAAAGAAAAAGAAAGCAGCTCAGGGTAAAAGTGGCACAATAACTCAGCAACTTCAAGGTGTTGAAGACTTTATGCAGTCTGAAGACAATCCCACCCCTTTGTTTGTAGAAAAGTGCATTAAATTTATAGAAGAAGAAGGTTTGGATTCTGAAGGAATTTATCGTGTTCCAGGAAACAGAGCTCATGTTGATCTACTGTTTCAAAAGTTTGATGAAGGTAGTGTTTTGAATTTATGTTCTGTAGAAATTATATACATTAACAGTTACTGCTGAGAAATTTCTGAAGTATGGAACTTTGTTATTTTTATTAACGAATAATTTTCTCTTTATTTTGTATGTATGTTAATAGCAGTTATTGTAAGGAATTGATTTGTTTGTAAGTAGTATTTAAATTGTTTATATAAAAATGAAGAAATGATTTGAAGAAAACATTTTATAATATTGGTAACTTTCGATTCATTTTATAGAGTAAGTATCATTCCTAGATTAATAGGCAATATTCATCAGATAAAAGAAATTTGTTTAATTTGTGGTTCAGCAACTAATTTGTCTGTGGCATAATTTAGATTCTATTAATGGCCACCCTATTCTGATATTAAATGTGCTATGTTGGGAAAGCTTAATGGAAATTATTTTTCTTTATATTTTATTTTTTATGTGATCTACTTAAAATATAGTTGAATGAGAGTTTCCACCTTTATATCCTTTTTGTTTATTTCTCAACATAATTTTTTTTAATGATGTTCTTATTTTCCTTCTTGTTTTTGTAAATAAGGTAATTGGATATGCATATCAGTACATTAGAATGTTTATATACATAATTGTGAAGAATTTATATATTATGTATGAAATATTTTAATTATTTTATTGGAATTCAGCCTGAATTTTTTTTTTTTTTTTTATCAAAGCAAGATATTAAAATGTATGAAATGTTAAATTTATTTTAGTGGCCATAATTCAAAATATTACTTATCTTAAGTAATTTTTCTTTTATTTCATTAGAAACTACTTAAGAACATTTATTTTGCTTCCCTGATTTTTGTAACATTAGTTTTTGCATAAATACACTCAAAGGGTTGATTTGTCATATACACTCTATAACAAAAAATATACACAGCAAGGCGTTGTCGGATGGAGTCAAAAATTGGTGGGTAGGAAAATTATGTACGGAAAAGATCATATCCCAGACACGCTCAATTGGAGAGAGATCTGGCTGGCCAAGAAAGCTTGACAAAACTATAAGACAGTTCTTAGTAACACGTGCTGTATGTAGCCTGGCATTATCTTGCTGAAAAATAAGGCCAGGGCCAGTAAAAGGAACGGTAGCAAAACAGGTATCAGAATGTCATCGACGTACCGCTGTGCTGTAATTGTGCCTCTAATGACGACCAAAGGAGTCCTGCTATCAAGGGAAAAAGGCACCCCAGACCATAACTCCTGGTTGAGGGCCTGTAAGGCGTTCAATAGTGAAAGCAGGATCGGCAAGCTGCCCTGGGCATCTCCAGACACGTCTTTGATGATGGTCAGGACACAGTTGGAAGTGGGATATGTCCTCCTGATCTGCAGTGGCCCTAGGTCGACTGCTACCATCACGACGCTGGAATCTGCCAATGTCCACCTATTCTTGCCAGCAACTTCTAATCGCAGCATCATTTCGACCCATATGACGAGGGATTCTCCGATTTGCCCAAACTTCCTCTTTTTATCCAATGATACGACCTCTTTCACACCCTGACAGTTGTTCGTAATGAGCTTGAATCCTACGACAAGGCATTTTTTCAGTCGTTGAAAGGTATCCTAAATCGCATTGCAACAGAAAATTTGACCGTCAGATTGAGAATCGCTTCTTTTATACACTTGCTGAATGAGCAGTTCCGATGCACTGTAGCTCCCACTATTCATTCATTGGAAACCAAATTTTAATAATTTGCATACGAAATTTCATTAAAATTGGGCAACTTCTTGGAACGTTTTTTTTTTTTTGTGTTATGGAGTGTATTATTTAGAGTTTTTTTTGTGAAGTTATTTAACTTTTTCCTCAGATTTTCATGCAGAAATTTGAAAATTTAGGTGTTCTGTGTATATGTTTTTATTAACATTGATAGCTTTAATACCCTTTTTTTTTTCACTTGTTGCTAATTTTTTATATATTTTTGGTGGCTAATTTTTTTTTACTAAGTGGTTCTCAATTTTTAAGAATGTTACCTTTTTCTCTTAGATCCTTCAATTTCAATCAGAGAACTTGATATTCCTGTGAATGCTGTTGCTACAGCTTTAAAAGACTTCTTTTCTAAAAGACTTCCGCCTTTGATCCCGCCATGTTTAATGAATGAACTTACTGAAATATCTGGTAAATAATTTTCCTAAACATCTTTTTTTTTATCCTTAAGTGTTCATTCTTATATATTTTATAGAATATCTTTGTGTCTTTCATTTTAGGTGCTTCATATTCTTCTTCGGGAATACAGGATAAGAGCTGTAGACTTTTCACTTTAAGGGACCTTTTGAAAAAGCTCCCATCATGTAACTTTGAAATTTTGAAATTTGTCTTTCAGCATTTTGTTAAGTGAGTAATATTTTTATGTATAATCATTGTAGTATAAGATGTTTTATATTATATATATATAAAATTTTGTTTGTCTAATGTTTTGTAATATGTATTTGATATAAATTTCGTAATATCACTGTTGAAGCTATAATAAAGTTTATTGAAATTTCTGCTTCACTTTTGATTGTTTGTAAATTCTAAAAGATAAGATTTTTCCATCAATATAGTTATAATAGATCTATTATATTGATCTTATAAGCTTTTCTTACAAAAATTTGTTATACCATGGTCTTTTTGTTTAATTTTACTGTAAAAGTTTTACAGCTGATTGTTATATGATTACTTAATTTCATTCAAGGGGGTAAATAATTGTTATTAGGGAATTTATTTATCCTGAGTAATTTTACTGTTTGTACTACTGTAAAAGTGAAACTTTTATTTGCCTGCTAAATACTTTTGAATAAAATCAGTTGACATTTACTCTAAGTTTTTTTAAAAATGATAGTAAAGCAAATTAATGAAATTTGTATTTGTGTTGATAATGGACCCTTAAGAACCCCCTTTCCAGTTCTGTAATAATAATAATAATAATTATTTTTTTTTTGTTTCATGAAAGTATGAACAGTTCAAAAGCTTAATGACCTAATGAGTACTCCCCACAGATTAATATTTTGTTCTACTGAGATATATAAAATTAATTTTGCCATATTCTTGTTCTTTGTAAATATATTCATTTGTAGTTGTATAATTGTGTTGAAATTTGCTCTGTTTATGTCAAGTAAGCTTGAATGTATTACATTGTCATTTTAGGGTTGCTGATAACTGCCGACTAAACAGCATGGACAGTAAAAATTTAGCAATTTGTTGGTGGCCAACACTCCTTCCTTTAGAATTCAGTGATATGATGATGTTTGAAAGAATGAGGCCTCATTTAGAAGACTCTGTGCAAACTATGATTGATCAATTTCGTTTTCTTTTCTGTGGTGAAGAAGAAGTTGTGATGGTATGATTAGCATACTCTAAATATGATTTTATTCTTTGCGACAACCATGGTTTTGTGAATGATTTCATATAAGATCTGTTGAAGAAATTGTTGCCATGGCAAATGATTACTCTTTAAAAAGAATATTGCTGGTGATGTTCAAAGGAGAAACCGGCCAAGAAATTTTCATTTGCTATTGCTGTAGAGCAAATAAACCAACAAGTATTGTATGCCTATTTACTTGTACACAAAGCCCATAGTCCTTTCACCTCAGTGAAGAAGCCATATCAGTGGTTTAAATCATTTCATGTGCTTTAATATGACATTATAAAAGCTCACCATATATTATTTAATCATTGCCTCCTGATAGGCCATTTACTCATGTATGTAGATGACTCAGTATATAGTATACACTAGTGTTATGTAACAAGTATGAATGTGTGGCATTAAGAACTGTCAAAAGAAGGTTTTATGTTTTGTCATGTGTCTTCAAATCACAATATTTTTATTTACATTTAATACAGTGCCATTGTGTGGACATTTTTCAAATGAGCAATATTTGAGAAAGTGAAGATATGTCTTTTCCTATCAAATTGCAATGATATATATTGCTTGCAGTATCCAGATCTGCTTATAAAAATATTGGTGGATTAGCTCATTACCAGATATGGTCTTATCACTTCATGGTATGCAAGCACAGTCAGTCTGAGTTCCTTAAAGCAGTCAAAGCACTAACATAATTTTTCTTTCAATATTAGTCATGATGGTCTCGAAACTGATCTGTCTGCATGTGTGAAAAGATCACATCATAATATGTAAGTGGAATAAATTTTGTGTACATTTGATTCAATTATGTACATTTCATTTTGTACAAAGATTTAAAAATGAAAATCTGCACTATCCTTTTTACAGCTTCCTAATTTGTTTTGTGTACGTAAATTTGTCATAAAAATATATGGTATGTGAATTTGGCTATTGTTGTACAGAATGGCTGCTTTTTTTAGTGATGTGTAAAAAAAAAAGTGAAAAACATTACCGATACCCATGGTTCCTTGTATGAACACAGCTGTTTTATTTATGTTAAACAAAAATATTTGCTTTTAAGTATACATTTTAAAATCGAACATATAGGATGAAATTTTCAGAGATTACAAGAAAGTAAATTTTCTGTATTGAAGGGTATCGCTCACATGAACATTGTTTTCACTAGTCAGATTACTGTTTTGAATATTTTTGAATCTCAAGTCTTTTACTGTTATGAAGCATCTACAAGCCATTGAGTCACTGAGAGAGTTAAATTCATACAGCTTGTTTCTCATATAACTTAAATGTGCAGTTCATCTTAAAAGATTTTGCTCTGAAATTAGAGTAACCTTTCAAATGAGATATTTATTTTACAAATGCTGATTTAAGAATTAATATTTGTAGTTAATAACTAAACATTTTGATTTTATGACCTGTTTTATTGCGTATATAGTTACTTTTTTTGAAGTTCAGTGATAGTGTATGCTCAATATGAATTTACTATCAGTTGAAATGTTTTAAAATTTGATCATTTGGAAATTTTTTAAAAATATGTATATACTTCTTATTACTGAATATCAGTATTCTGGAAGGAAAAAAAGGGGGGAATACTGTGATAAATGGTGCATTTATGTAATGTTTACAAACATGCTTTAACTTTACTATTGAGAATGTACTTTTAATAATAACTGACGATTTATCCTGTGTGTATGACATTTTTTACTTGAGTTAACTTTTAATGAAATACTCAAATTTTTTTCATTGCTGAATGCACAATTATACCTTAGTCATTTCTCTACTCAATTAAGTCTCATGAAATGGCTACAGAATTTAAACATACCATTTTGTGATATAGTTTTATGCTGACATTAAACAGAGTAAGAACTTAGAATGATAGGATTAATAAATGTGTTCTGTTCTTTAAAAAAAATTTTGAACCAAAAATATTTTATGTAAATTCTAAATTATGATTTTATTTAAAATGTATTCATGCTGTATATCGTAATGGGCTGCATGACAGAGGAATAGTCAATCACCATTCCTATTGCATAGATATAACATGATGTATGTTACAATTACCTAATCGTAAAATATTGCTGTCATTGAAAATCAAATCTAGTCATTCATACTGTTATATAATGTTTGTAATGAATTTTGTGTTATATGTGAAATATATAATTTGCATACTAAGAATAGCACCAAATATTTGAAAATAAATTTTTTACTTTACTTGCTTATTTATATTTATTTAAATTATTCGACATTAGCTGACCAAATGCTTTCAATATCACAATTATATACACTACTGTTGTAGCCACTGATATATTATAAAAGATTTTCTATTAGTAGTGCTTAAAAGAGTGATTTCTAAGTTCATCTAATGCTTTAAAAAATGGAAATTCATTGATATTTGTCTTCAAATTGTGTGGGATGCTTGTAAAAATATTTATATGATGTGCAAATCAAAATACAGTTTAACCTGTATAAGATGAATCAGAGGAGGCCTTAAAATGCTTCAAACTTTCTTTGTTACTTGTACTATTTTATATAAAACAAGTAGATATGATCTTGTTACATTTCAATGCTGTTCATAGAAATCCCCTCCACCTTTAATCACTATTAAAATGTTTAGATATATATTAGCTAATTTTTTATGCTACTTTCAAAGTATTTCATATTAGAACTAAAAATACTTCTATACTAATATATATATAAAAATTGCTAATGCAGTGAACATTATACTTTTAAGTATGTTATTGTTTGTTCTTGTAGTAACATAAAACATTTTTTTATTGGAATAAAAGCAAGTTCATTTTAATGTTTAATTTTTTCATATTATATGCTTGATTGAACTGTAAATATAAAGGGGAACATACCTCCTGCTTTTGAATAGTTAATATTTTAAAAAAATGCATGTCTTTCTTGGTTGTTGTACATGTCCATAATCAAAGTTATGCTTGTTATTAAGTGTTCCCCCCCTTCTGTATATCTATATACCAAAGATTAATTTATAAAAAAGATTTTTTGTTGCAGGTTAACTTATTTCAGAAGTATTTAGGAGTTTTCTCTTTTATGTTTTAGATTTCTCAAATTTTAGATGAGAGATTAATGTAGTTAGTTAATATTTTGTGCAGATTTGTTGAGAAATTGAGGTTTGTCTTTTACAGGTTTTACTGTATCCATTTAACCTATTTCATGGTTCTTGAAATGAAAAGTTTGTATGTGTGTGCAAGATGTAGTTTGTAAAAGTGAGTTATGAAATAGTTTTATCATATGGAAGTTTTATAAAATGTATATCACAACGTAAACAATAATGAAAACTAAATGAAGTAAATTTAGAATTATTTTTAAGAGTCGCGTTATTTTCGTTTTGTGCATCAGTTCATTACTGCATAAATTGTATAGTTCATTTTGCGTGACTATTTTGGTGTTGTGAAGACTTGTAATTTACCATGAGTGTTGTAAAGAATCGTCGGAAGTCATGTAAAGAAACCTTTTTTGTAAATTGGTTTTTGTATAAAAAATCAATAAATTTTCATTTTAATATCCAACAGCTTGATTGTTGTAGATCATAGAAATTTTTTAAAATTATTTTGATCAATTAAAGAACTTTGTATTATAATATTTAAAATTAGATACAGATTGAAGTGTAGAAATAGTTATTCAACACTAGGATTCATATTGACAGTTAGGAAATTAAACTATACTAAACATCTGTTCAATTTCTCAAAAGATAACTATCATTTAAAATTAATGCATATTTCATTTCCAACTGTTTAATAAAATTATCTATAGAATATGTAGTTAAATTAACTTCTACATTACATAGTGTAAGTTTAAAATTCTGCATATTCCTTTTTCACTGATAAATAATCTTCTATATTTATAGTGAAAGTTTTAAAACTCTATACATTCCTTTTTCAATGATAAATAATTATTCTATATTTTAAAAAAATCAAACATTTTTAATACTTTTTTGGAGAAGACTAAGGAAACACATTCTATCATGAATAAAACATCTTGAACTACTTGCTAATGTTTGAAAATATGAATCGCGTGAAAGAAATTGTCACAAGATTAATACTATCCATATATGTGTATTTTTAGGTAATTTCAAATTTGACTTTTTTTTGTAGCAATATGTTTGGGGAATAAAATTGATGTTTAATTCGTAGGATTATTTTTCAACTATATGTTTTCTAAGATACCCAGGTTCTTAAATTCCTCCTCGCATAATTGAATGAGAAATCACTGTTTCAAGTGTGTGCACACTGGTGAATTTAAATATAAGTAGAAAGAGATGGCAGAATGGAATAATGTAATTGAAACATATTTAAAATTGTATATAATCTTTTTGGCTCTCCTCGCATGTATAAATTTCTTAATATGGGGATGCTTTCCCCCTTCCTATTTTTCAAATATCTGTGAAGTAAGCTTTTTTAAAAATACAATGTTACTTAAAATTCCATCAACTCAAGAATAATTGGCTCATATCTTAATTTTTAAATGTTGCAAGATGAAAAAAAAGTTTGGGTTTTGGCAAAAGGTGTTTCAATCTATAAACAAATATTTTGCAAATTACAATATTTTATTGTGCAAAATTGCATTCATGTCACAGTGTTTTTTTATATTAATTTTTTAAGCCTAATTTCTGAATTTTAAGAAAATAAATTTTAAATTATTGATTGGCTAAAAATTTGAATTAATTTTATGGAGATTAGTTTTGCAAACCAATCAATGGATGTGAAAGTATTTTTAAATTATGTGACTTCCTGCTTAATCAAAATAATTTTTTTATTCATTCTTCATATATAAAAAAATATCTAAAATTTAAGATTGTACTTTTTTCCACCTGGATCTGTACTAAATCCTCAGGGTTCCGCATGGTTTGAGTTATCAATATAATGAAGAAAACACAAATGGTTGCAACTTAATTGAATATTTTTATAGTCTAAAAGTTTTTCATGCAATAATATATCTCCTGAATTCCTGTCTTATTATTTGATCTGCATTGAACAAGGCAAGACAGCTAGTAGTATATTCTTGCCATATTTTTTGCTGACAGGAAAGTCCATTATCTTCTAGAAGTATTTTGATCATATAATAGTTAAATAATGCAGTTTTTGAAAAACTTGTGCATTCCTGGATATTATCAATGATCCACACGCGAGAGAGGTTTCATGGTATCTGAAATTAATTGTGTACATTTCAGTTATAAAACTAAATAAAGGATTTTGTATCTATATAAAGTCAGTTTCCTAAATTCAATTTATTATACCATGACTTCCCCCCCCTGTTACCTAGTAAATGTGTAAGAAATTAAACAGTATGATAAAAAATGAAGAAACACTTTTTTTCTGTCATTATCACATTTCAATTCGCAACTCTGAAAAATATAACTTTATAAAATGAACTATTTATACCAGATTATAACATTTATTTTATTTAAGACATATTGAAAATATTTTTCTAAATATAATAATTAATATACCATATTCATACAATTTGTATTATCTAAATAGAACAAATGCATCCAATTTTATACATAGAAATGATGTATAAAAGTCTTCAAACAATAAGGAATAGTTTGTTCCATGAGTGATTCAATTAGATACAAGGAGCCATCTTACAAGTTACAATTAATATTCTTGTTTGAGTTACAGAAGTGAAGATCATTTTGTAAATATACCCGAGAATTTCTTTTTCATCACAAATACTGTACAAATATTTCGGTGATATAGTGGTTTAAATTAAATAATTTATTTATACATTCTTAAATTATAATCCATCAAGATGAAAATGATTGTAATTTACATAAAGCGTCATGGACAGGCAATGCAGTTATACCAGCCAAAGCTATACCAATAGAATCTCCGAGAGATGCAACACCCATGGAAAATTCTTTATCTTTATGATCCTATAACAATAATAATAGTAAGTAGAGTGTAAAATCACTATAAATTAGAAAATTTTTAACTAATGTTTGAAGAAAGAGGTAATGGGATATGTTCTGTAATGAGTTAGTATACCATTTTAATACAGTTATTCAAAAGCATAAATTTGATAATGATGCTATTGCAAAAAAGAAAAATAGGCATCAATAGAAAATTATATAACATTTCATTTAACTTTATTTTACCAATACTGATTTTCTATTACTAAACAAAAATTATTATTTTACAAATGGAGAACATAATTCGAAATGCATAAACATATGCGAAGTGAATCTGATTGTATGGCAAGCATACATATAGATCCTCGCCAAGCAATAATCTTCATTCTTTGACAAATGATGAATTCAGAATTACTTGGAAAGATGTCAGATTTTTTATACTCAAATTCGCACAGAAATAAGTTATATGATTGTATCCCCCTCAACATCTAGCACAAACTGAGTTAGAAATGTTCTTAAGGATAATTTCGATTTTAGAGGAACATAAAATTTTGTAGAAAAGTTGAAAATTTATAATACATGCGATTGTTTTTTTTTTTTTTTACCTCTAATGATATTTTGTAAAATGTATTCACATATGCGCATCCACCAAGCAGTCCTTCATAAAAAATGATGGCAAGTACAATCCATATACTTGGAATAAAAGGCAGGCACACATTTAGTAGTAAAATTAATAGGTTTATCATCTGGAAAAAAAACATAAAAACAAGGGTAATTTTTTTTCAGTGAATATGTTTCTCCATATAAAAATTATAAAACTGTCATGTGTCATCATTCAGTATTGTGTACTGAATTTTTTCCGTACAAAAAAATCAGAAGGCAGAATACGTCCTCCTCCCCCATCAGGGTAATGGGAAGAGGGAGAGATTACATCTTAATGGGGCACATTTTTAACTTTTAATTTTTTAAAATCCGTTCGAAAGAAAAGTATCAATATAGGAAAAACAAGTATTGGTAATTTTTATTTGCAGGATAATTTAAGTGCAGAGATTTTTTTTTATTGCTTGTTTATGGAATTTTTATTTGCTTGTTATGGTTTGATTATTTTTTGCTTGTTATTAAGGAAAGAAAAAGTCAAGAATTTTTTTTTTAAATCAAAGATTATTTTTATGATAGGATCAATATAATAAAATGACAAATTAACAATTTTTTTTTCAACCGGTTGAATACCATTTTGAGAGTGGAGGAAAATAAAATGCAAGCACAATGTAATAAAATATTTATAAAAGTTAAATTCACTTCATGATTCTTTAATGATTTCTTTTTTTTAAATCTTTAACGAATGTTGAAAATTAATTTTTTGTACTTATCACAAAATCGGTCAGAAAAGGTATTTACTGAAGAAAATTACGTATTGAGATTTTACTTGTAGTATAGGTAGAATCCATAACTTGTGACACTGAAAAATGTTCACAGACGAACGAGATATAAGAACTCCAATTTGGTAATCAACTTGATACCTAAAAATGAAAAACACTATTTATATCACCACAATGAATATCTCTCAATAATTGATGTACATAAATAAAACATGATAGTGAATTTTCAATTTGCTGAAAGCAAAAATTAAAGGAGAAACTGATAAAATTGCATAAAACAAGACATGCATTATTTCTTTCCACGTGTATATATAATTCTATTACGCAAATGATAGAACTTTGATTTAATTTCTTTAAGTCTTTTGGATATATGAGTATTTAGATAAGGTTGTTAGAATCGAGAATTGTTTTTTTTGTGTGTGTTTTTTTTGGAAAAAATAAGCAAGTGTAAAATTTGCTGCTTAAAAACCTATTATAATTCTTAATGAATATAAGTGTTCAAAACTTATTCTAAACATAATGCCAATGTGTTTTACATTCGGGCAAGCGAAGCGAACTTTTTTAATGCGATGAAGAGAAGACAGCTAAGTATTCTTTGGGGGTGGGAATAAGGGAAAGAAAGTAATTAGGGCTAACGTTCTTGGATTTTATTAATAATATTTTAGCCCAAAGAAGTCAAACTCGAGGCACACATCGAATATTTATGAAGCCAAGCCAATATAACAGTATGTACCACATTTTAACTACATAATAATATCAAGTTTATTCTGATTTAAAATTTGCCTAAACACAACAGATATTCGATGAATGTTTTGTATCATTATCATGTCGGAAGCACAATTTATGGTTAAACATACGAGAAGTAATTTGGAGCATCAGGTCCTAGCGTTTTTGTCACCGAAGGCAAACCAAGAAAATGCTATTTTGCGTGTTCTTCGCTAAAACAGCATATATTCCAAGAGTAAATTCTTCCTTTTTAAGGCATTAAAAAAAAATCCCAGTACACATAAACAGTAAATAAACATTTATCATCAAGAAACAAATTAGAACCATGGCATGAAGAGCAAAAATTCACATCTAAAGTAAAATATATATAAAAAAAAAAAAAAAAATCGTTTAAATAAATTTTAGAAAATCACGTATGTTCTAAAATGAATGCTTTTACGGTCGGTCAAACCTGCCAGAATGACGGTTGATTTCAATTAATGTTGCTTGAAGAATTGCGTGAAGATTAATTTTGCGTAAGAGAGCTAAATTTAGGGCTTGTACATTCATTCATTCATTGGTTTAATTGACGTCACACCAGAAGCGACACAAGGGCTATTGGCGACGGACTTCGTAATTTTGAATCTCAGTCGAGGATGACACCTGAACTGATACCTCCCTCTCCTAACGTCCACACCACGCCAATGGGAGGACTTTGAACCTCCTCTGATTTAAAGTGCATCAGCCCTGGCTACCCGGCTGATCTTTAGTGGCATCAAGGCTCGAAATCGCGAATCGATGAAAATCGCCATCCGCGACCATGACCACTAGGCTACCGTGGCCACAAGGGCTCGTCCAAGATTATGATCAAGTGAAAAGACCGATACTTAAGTTGATTTTTCAGTCACTCCAACTTTCACACAACGCTAAGTAATTACACTTTTAAAAACGTCTTAAACAGTCACTTAAATTTAATTACCTTTTATTTAAATTTGGCAGCCACAATAGAAACTCACCCTTTTCTCCAAGTACTACTTCAACAAGAAAATTAGAACAACTGAAACTTCATTTGAGCCTCAAGCATGGAAAAATTAATACAACAGAACTATCACTCGAACTCTCAACAGCATGAAAAAAATCCATCAACACTTAACAGCACAAACACAAGGTAAGGACTTAGAGGCATCTGCGCTCCTTAGGAATCAAATTATTCTGTACGGAGTTTTTTGGCGGGGTGAGTGAAAGTAAAGGTTTAAAGGCGAAAGAGCCAAATTTGGGTATGCTGCGCCAAACAATGTGTATCTGTGATCCAGACTTTGGAAATGGGAAAAAAAGGTAAAAGTTGGTTGACAAGAAGAAGGATCAAAAATAGAGGAGGATCGTTAGGATATCCTGGGGACGCCTGATCGTGTTAACCAAAAACAGTAAAACCAAAAGGACAGAAAATATTTCTACGGTTCCTAGGGAGTCATGATTCCTGTACGGTGTTTGAAGAAAAAAAGGAAAGCCATAATGAATTGATATATTATTAAAGTAAAACATTTCTCTTTACTGGAGTAGATTTGCTAAGGAATGTGCAAAATGATTTATTAGAAATGGTAAATATATATATTAACATAACATTTGCAATTAGGCAAATACCAGGAATTTATAAGTTTTTCACGAAAAATTGTTTATTTTTCTGTTGATGTGTAATTAAAACAATGAAAATAAAAAGAATATGGCAAACAACTAATCAGGTTCTTTGGAGCAAATCATAACCTTAAATTTGACGATATAATATTTAAAAATACGATTAACAACACACGTACACATAGGATTTTGAAAACAAACACTACAAGTATACGAATTCAAATGTACAATAACTCAATAAATAAGCAACCAACACAGAGAAGTGTTTCACATGTTGACATTCGATGGAAAAAGCAATCGTGACCCCACTGAGTTCGGTGTTGATAAATGGTCTACTTTAAACTTCCGCATTTAGGAATATTGATCATTCGTTAACTACAATATGTTACTATTTGATCCAATTCCTCACTACGCAATGGTGAATTAAAAATGTGTAAATGTCTTAAGCTTCAATTATTTGTGAAGCCTTTGACCCTCAATTAGGTCAGAAAAATCACAGCAGAGTTAGAATGTAGGTTGTCCTCAATCAAACAAATTTTATTTTCATGATTAATTTAAGCGGGAAACAACACATTAAAATCTGGAAACAATACATTTTTCTTAAATACTTCTAAGTATTCTATCAATCTTTCTTACAGTAAAAGGAATCGAATTGAACCCTTTTAAGCTTGAGAATAGAAAAGAAATAGTTTGTTTCAAAAGCTCTTTTCTATCATAAAATAGTTAGCAATATGCCAGTTATTTTCAATATGTGGTGCACGAAGACATTGAAAAAGGTTTTGTTATCACATTTAAGTAAAATAAAGTAAAAGATATAAATAAATAAAAAACTAATACGTATTAGGGCTCCTAAAATCAGTGAAAGGGAGTGCAATTAATGGAAAAATGGAAACAACGTATTAACAGGCAGACCAACACTGCAGCTAATACTTGTATTGCACTACTACACTAATACTGTGAAGCGAAAAGAAATTTAAAACTCTACTTTTCAACTAGAGAAAACAATACGCGAAAAATTTCGGATCACTCGACTTTTGAGGTGAAACGCACCAAGCAAAAATCTTCTTAAAATTTTATTAATTTGCAGTCAATGACAAAATAAGTTCTTTTCTAGCAACGAGATCAAAATATAATTTTAGCATACATGTTACAAACATTATTCCTATATCCTGTTGAGATGTATTTTTCATAGCATCATTCTTCGTATAAACATAATACTCTGATAAATATTAAGTAGTGCATGGACGAATTAGCAACATCCTCTAGAGATGTCTTCAGTTTTATTTCACAATTTATCTTGCCCTACTTTAGCCAAGAGTTATGTCTGACACATGTAATCTATGTATGCTAAATTTAATTATTTTTAAGAGATCTCAAATATATCATTAGTTATGTGCCTGTAACGAGCCTTCTTTGCACACATTGTCACGTGAGACCAACAGGATTTTTTTATATCAGGTCAATAACATCAGCATAGTATATTCTAGGAAATATTTATGCACTATTAAAGGACCGGAAAAATTTATCTCTGTTGGGAAAAATAGAGTAATGCAATTCATCTGAGATGTGGACTTCATAATATTACACAAATTTGTGATATGTTATATTTACAAAGGGATTCAATGGATATGTATCTGTCTCCTTAATGTTATGTGAAATTGCTCTGTGTTGTAGAATTATGCAATTAAATATCTTGCACTGGTCAAGCTAATATGATCCAATCGGGGATTAAATAGTTTTTTGACAAAAACAGATTGTCAAAAACCGAATGAAATTCATAAATAAATGCAATTTATGATCCTCCATTACACCAAAAGATACTTCTAACCACATTAGAGCCAATGCCAATTTCTGCTGAAGAACATGTTCGCTGTAGAAATTTTTTATTAAACATTGCCTAGGAAGCTGATATTATCGAATACCTTGAAGTTAGACGAAATATTTGTTTTTTAGTATTTCAGTAACAATTTTTCATAAAATCCTATCATATCCGTTAGAAGAGCATTTTGGATAATTAGTACTTTTTGGAGCATAATATTTGGGTCTTTTTTTTAAACATACGGTATATAACAGTTAAGGATATCAACTCAAAATATTTTAAAGAGGGGAGAACGAATTTCCTCTAGCACCCACTCATATCTGTAAAAGCAAATAAATACACTCTATAATAAAAAAAAAAAAAAAAAAAAAAAAAAGCATCAAGAAGGAGTTGCCTGATTGTAATGAAATTTCGTATGCAAAGACATTGGGACTGAACATGCAAATGATTAAAATTTGGTGTCCAATGAATGAATAGTGAGAGCTACAGGGCATCGGAACTGCTCACTCAGCAGGTGTATATAAGAAGCGATTCTCAATCCGATGGTCAAATTTTCTGTTGCATTGGGATTTAGGATACCTTTCAACGACTGAAAAAAATGCCTCGCCGCAGGATTCGAGCTCATTACGAGCAACTATCAGAGTTTGAAAGAGGTAGTATCATTGGATTGAAAGAGGCAGGTTAGGCAAATCGGAAAATCGCTCGTCATATGGGTCGAAGCGATGCGCCGATTATAAGAGGCTGGCAAGAATGGGTGGACAGTGGCAGATTTCAGCGCCATGATGGTAGCGGTCGATCTAGGGCCACAGCAGATTGGGAGGACAGAGTGATTGTCAGATAAGCTGTCACAGAGCCTGATTTATCGTTATCAACCATCAGACGTGCGACTCGCACACAAGTGTCCACCATGACCATTCACAGACGGCTGACAGAGCGAAATCTACTACGCCACCTGCAACTCATGCCTGCACACTGTCGAGCCAGATTACAGAGGCTCGATCAGGTTGGAATGATGCTGACAGGGGACGGAGACGCCCAGGGCAGAGTGCCGATTCTGCTTTCATTATTGCCCGCCACACAGGCCCTAAAGCAGGAGTTATGGTCTGGGGTGTCCTTAATACCCAGACCCTTTTGGTCGTCATTAGAGGCACACTTACAGCACAGAGGTACGTCGACGACATTCTGAAACATGTTTTGCTACCGTTCCTTTTGCAGTATCCTAGCCTTATTTTTCAACAAGATTATGCCAGACCAAATGCGGCACGTGTTGCCATGAACTGCCTTACAGCTTGTCAAGCACTTCCTTGGGCAAATGGATCTCTCTCTCATCGAGCATGTCTGGGATATGATTGGTAGGCGACTATATTTACTAGGGAATGTTGATGACCTAACCTGACAATTGGAGCAAATGTGGCAAGAAATACCGTAGAAGACCAACAAGAAGCTTTATCACTCCATGCCACGTCGTGTGGAAGATCCAGACTAGAGGTGGGTCAACACCTTATTGAGCTCGTTACTATGTAACTCTGAAAAAAATCATTAAATTTTTCTGAAATTTTAATCATGTTCTATTCTGTACATAATCTTCTTATCCGCCAATTTTTGTCTCCAATGGACGACTCCTTCTTGGTCCGTCTTTTTTTTTTTTTTTTTTTTTTTTTTTGTTTTTGTTATAGAGTGTATTTACATAAAAAAAATTCAAACGACTCTCACATTTTCCACGAATGAATGTTTGAGAATGATTTTAAAAGACTAGTTTCGATGGTATTAAAGGAATTTAAAAGTAATTATTTATTTTTTCCTGCCATATTATATTATGAAGTTATACTTTTTCATATCTTCATTTAATTGCTAAAACTGAAATCTAAATTGCTAAATAAAAAATCAGATTACTTAATACATCTTTTATCATTAACGTTCAAAATCTATTTTGATGACTCCTCTCAAGATGTCCTGGTAAAAAGATCAACTATTTGAAGTGCAATGTACACTGTTAGGAAAAAAACGTTGTCAAACTGCATTTTCGCGTCAGATTTAAAATTATTACTTTTCTTTTTCGTTAACTAGAAGACTTATTTTCATTATCAACAAGTATTCCATTAATGACTTCATTAGAAAATTAATCCACGCTTAATGTGCTGGGATCATACATTTGTTTAGGAATGATGCCAACAACAGAAAATAGATCTGGAAATAACAATAAATTACTAAGAGGGGTTAGTAAATTTTCAATAGAGTGGGCTGCAAAAAGAAAATTTTAATCCATATGTTGTTTAGTACAATATGAGCCTAATAAGATTCAGTGATCCCTTTTTGTTTCATTTCTCTGTGTTAAATGTTTTCAAAAGTGCCAAAAACATCAAAAATCTGTAACATACCATTTAAAGCAAGGTCATAAGATTACTATCAGGTAATTTGAACACGCTATAATCGGCGAATAGGTCACCTTGGATATTAAGCTTTTTGTTGACAATCAAAAATTTGAGCTGTTTTTCCTTGAGATGTAATAAAACCATACTCAGCAAATTTCAAAAAAAAAAAAAAAAAAAATAAAGGATTTCAGATAATTAATTCTAAAAGAACGAAGTTCAGTTTATAGTGTAGCACTAGATGCACACAGCTGATTGGTTAAACTTTCTAATGACGTTCTACAATTCTGTGAACGTATATTGCTATCTTTGTTCGTTTAATAGTTTGGTAAGATATTCGTTTCTGTTTAGTGAATAATTTAAGTAAATATAATGGAAAAATAAAAATTGATGTTTTAAAGTTATGTCTTCAGACTTTCTTAGTCAAAGAAACTTCAAGAAAAGATCTAATGGTATGATTAAAATACAGCTCTTTTATGGATCTGTCTAGCTTCGTATCCAAGAAATTTTGATGTTTGTGCTTCTGTGCATACTCTTTTCTTGACATTACAGACTGTAATACATATTGAATGATTCTGCTACAATGTTGACGAAAAACTTACCTTCGGTTTTCTTTATGAAACTTGTTCGTTTTCTAAAAAGACAGTCACTGCCGATGAATATTCCATCATCAGAATTACTGAGGAGCTATTCTTGCTTTTAACTTTGTGTTCATTAAAGGTTAAGGTGCGGTAAAGGTAAAGGCTACTATTTTTGTTATTAAGTTTGAAAAGCCAAAAGTAGTCAGAATAATGATATTTGCTATAAAACATGCAAGTTAAATAAAAAAAAATTTGTCCTCAGACAGTGAAAATGAGAGCCACTTAAAACAATCAATGCCATTAGGGATTTATCGGATACATCACGGTCTAAAATTTCCCTCTAATGTTATACTGGGAATAAGGTTGGAAAGGACCAATAAACGGAATTTTTTGTTAATGCTTACAAAAATATTGAACCATGCGCGTTTAATAAAAGATGGATTGATTGTTAATATTGAGATAGGGGCGGTTCTAAAGGCAATGCCCCCACTGTGCCATTTAATTTTTCTCATCCGCCCCTTCACCTTGTAATACATTCATCCGTTTTCTAAGCAAGTGTGTTTAAAATTGATGTCAAACTAAATTTCTTCGTAAATAGAAAAAGACTCGCCTTGAGCATTTAATGAATTGGTGACAAATTTAATTCATAACATAACTAAAATTGCGAATATAAGCGAGTGCAGATTATACCCTTAATTTTCTTGAAAAAACCCCGTCCCCCCATATTCTGGCATACAAAATTTAACAAAATTATATTTCTTCAGATCAAGCACGTGAAAAATACTTATAGAAAAACAAAGTATAAATATGCATATACAGTTAAACAATTTCAAAAGTAAGTGCTTATTATTCAGTTACATGATGACAATATTAGCTATTTAGTTCTAAAATTGTCCTGCTAAATGTTGAATAATCGCAATAATTCTGATTATTATATCTCGTCATCGTTTTTTATCCTGTTCAAAATATCGTTGCTGGCAAAGTTTTGGCACAAATTTTTTGTACGTTATAATTTATCTTTCGGATTCAGTCAATTCCTACAATCTTCCATTTTTAAAGTGGGAGGGCGACCGGGGAATGAATCATCTTCAACGTCTTCCCGATCATCTTGAAAACGCTTAAGCCACTCAAAAACACATTCACGCGACAAACATTCATTTCCATACACTTCTTTCAATAAATTATAAGTCACAATAGGGTTTTTCCAAGTTTAATGTGGAATTTCACGACAATTCGTTGTTCTATGGTTACACTTATCATTTCCCCCAGCAAAACAACAACTCTAATGCGAACGAAGACTTCGGACTATACTGGTTTGTTTATAGAAGCGAGAGGTACTGTACTCGAAAGAGAAGGCTTCACGCTACACAGCTGTTGGTCGCTGGCATTTAGTGCACGCGTACTTTTTCTGTAACAGCGTCAGTCTCGTTATTTAATATCCACACCTCGTAAAATACAAATGTTTTACATGGGTTTTCAAAATTTATATATTTTTTTGTTAATTAGGTAAAGTTGAATGCATAAACGACATTCTTTCTCTCTCTCTCCCCCCCTCTTTCATATAAAATTGTTCAAATATATGCAATATTCAGTAACGTTTGAAATGTGACAATATATTTTTATAACATTTTAAAGATTAAATATTAATTACATAAAACATTATGTGAATTCTAACACTAAGAAACTCTAAATACTAACAGACTTAGTTAAGAAAAATTCGAAAACTCATTTGAAAAATATTCGGCTTAAAGAAGTACTTAAAATGCAAAATTATCCCCCCTCACTCAAACTATCTAAAATAGTTGCATGAAAATTCTGTAAGCAATTGAGATAGATTCAGATATTTATTATGATTACAGCAATTGTGTTTGTGTGAAGCAGCATCTAATTTTCTAATTATAAAAATACAATAGTGTGCAAAATTTAAGCAACTTTTCAGATTGTGCCGTAATTTCGGAAAAAAAAATCAACTGAGTGACATGAAATTCACATTACAGAAGAACAAAGCAACACTTAAAGGCTGATGGAAAAAAAAAAAAAAAGAAATGTACGCATGCTTTATGGAACAAAGTAGAAAAAGGTTTTATTGACAGAATGGTGTTAGAAAAAAACGTCTGGCCTTGAAGAAGAACAACAAGCCTTAATAAGGGATATGATCTCCCCTAATTACAAGGTTACGTAGCACCGTTTGTTCTACTCAACACCAAGTTATCCAGCAGTTCTTGAGGTAAGATCTGAGGAGCAGGACTGGCCAATCCATTCTGCGGATATCCTAACTTGCTACTAGAAGCTCCTCAACAGCAGAGGTCCTGTGTCAACATGCATTGTCGTCCATAAAAATAAAATCTGGACCAGTGGCACCTCGAAACAGATCCCCATTGGTGGTGGTATTGGAGTGCCTCCCCAAACAAACACTCCAATACCACCCCAATCGTTTATTTTCCTGAAGTTAGTGGGATGAAATCGGATCCTTACCTACCTCCATATCAACTGGCGCTGAAAATCGTTGGTCAGAATGAAACGACTTTCATCAATAAACAGACCATTACTCCATTGGTCAGTGGTCCTGTCTCCAGACTGTAACTCCGATGATGGGCTGCTATTAATGGTATGCAGCGTTCAGGACGACGAGCATATACAACCCTTTTGTACAAACGTTTGGCCACAGTAAAGCGTTATATCTGCCGTGCGCTGCCCTACGCAGCTGCTGAACAATATTGATCGAAGTCTGGTTCTGATTTTTTTTTTTTTTTTTGCTTACAGAATGATATACTGATTATTATACTTGCCGTTGTTTTCATCGGCTGACCATCGCGAACCTTTCTTACAGCTGCACATGTCATTTGGAAGGATTTTCAAGCTCTTGAAACTACACTTTTGTGGATTCCAAATTCTTGTACGACACTCGTAAAACTATGATCATCTTCAAGCTTGCCGATCATTTTACCACATGTATTATACCACACGCATTTGTTGCTTAAGTCTTGCACACTAGTGTAGTTACCATCCTAATATATTTAACATCCTATAATAATACTTCCGCGGTCAGTACTTTCGAAAATATGTATTGTAATAGCAGTATAATAAACTGCTGTTTGTAGAAAATGCAACACCATGAAGGAATCATCAGAATCAAATGAAATTCGCAGCAAATGTCAATTATAGGATATTATGCACATTAATAAAATTTCAGAGCCATCGCGCGTGCGCGGCGCGCGCAGCGCCCTCTGAATTGATGCTGAAAGCGTATAAATAAAGTGCTGTAGCGGGACGTTGAAAAAAGTCTATGATTATTTGTTAGTGGCAAACGTTTAGTGAGACCTGAGTATGCCTCCACGACGGAAGAATAAGAAATTCAAGCAACTTACGGAGTTTGAACGAGGGAGGATAATCGGCCTTCGAGAAGGAGGATTTTCCTATCGCGCAATAGCAGCTCGTATGCAGCGGAACAGTTCCACAGTGATGCGAGTTTGGAAGCAGTGGACCGACGAGCACCGAACAACTCGAAAAACAGGCACTGGACGACAGAAGGTGACGTCAGAGCGCGATGATCGACACCTGCTCCGCATGGCGGTGAATGATCGCACAGCTTCCTCCAGGCAGCTGGCAGCACGTTGGTCTACTGCTACAGGTGTACAATTGTCGGCTTCGTCAATTCGTCGTCGTCTGCTGCGCCGTGGATTGCGTGCAAGGGTGCCTTTATACAGGATTCCCCTCACGGCGAATCATCGACGGCTGCGTCGGCAGTGGGCTCTTGAGCACAGAGACAGGCGAGCTGATTGGCACCAAGTTGTCTTTTCAGATGAATCACGCTTCAATTTGTGGACCCATGATGGCCGTGTTCGTGTTAGACGTTATGCCGGTCAACGCTGCCTTCCTGAGTGTATTATTGAACGACATAGTGGTCGAACACCCGGAGTTATGGTCTGGGGTGCGATTTCGTATCATGGACGATCCAATTTGATACGAATTGAGGGTAATCTCAATAGCAACAGGTACGTCCGTGAAGTGCTACAGCCCGAAGTCGTTCCTTTCCTTCAAGGCATCCCTGGAGCTATCTTTCAGCAGGATAATGCACGCCCACATGTTGCGCGGACTGTTCGAGACTTCTGTTCAGCACAACTTCTTCCTTGGCCTGCTTATTCACCGGATATGTCGCCTATTGAGCACGTGTGGGATATGGTTGGTCGGCGTCTCGCTCGTGATCCGCGTCCTGCAGTTTCCAAAGACGAACTTTGGTTGCGCATACAAGCGATATGGAATTCTCTTCCTCAAGCAGATATTCAACATCTGTTTGACTCCATGCCACGTCGTATAGCAGCACTTATTGCAGCGCATGGTGGCTGCACCAAATACTGATTTCGGACGCTTAATTTGTTTCTTTTGTTTTGAAAATTTCATCATTTATTTGTATCAGTACAAGTCGTTTCTGCATTAAATTTCATTTGATTCTGATGATTCTTTCATGGTGTTGCATTTTCTACAAACAGCAGTATATTTACAATTAAGATACTCGAATGAGCATTGCAATACATATTAATTTTTAACATGAACGAATTTTATTACAAAAGGAAGTGATAAACATTTTACAATTTTCAATATATTCTCAGAAATTTATTTTCTTTTGAAATAAAATAGAGAAAACTGGCAAGAATCAATGGCATCGCAATTTTTAAAAGACTCAACTATGATGTAAATTTTTAAAAAAAAAATCAGTAAAAAATTAGTTAATATAGTCGATTTTTGATTTTAACTTAAGAACCCTCCGTCAGTTATAAAAGATAAATCATTTACAACAATTCATTATCAATAAACAGTCATATAGGGTCAGTAATGTTCCAACACAGATGTAAGCTTTTAGCACAAAACTATAAGATAGAAAATCGAAAAATTGTTTGAAAGCATCATGTCAAATGATGATTAGAGGTATATCACAACTTTTAGTAAAACCAAGGAGTTAGTCAAAATCAAGAAAATTGTTACAGTTAAGGGTCACACAGTAGAGAAAGTTCAAGAACAGCAGTAAAACATAATCTGCAAGAGAACTTATTTTTGTTTCGATAATTGCACACAGGGAAGGCCCTAAATTTTAGCTGTTCTTTCCCATTGCAGATGTTATTGATATATGTTTTAAAAATCTAAATCAAGATCTGTTTCAATATCTTAAATTAGAAAATTTTATATATTTAATACTGCTATCAAAATTGACTTAGCTGATAAAAATTTACAAGCTAAAATAACAACAGCTTTTCTTGCGAAATATGGAATAATTAATAACTTTTGTTTCAATGTCATTAAAGAGAGAGAAAGCATATACACATGTACACACACATTACTTATGATCTAATCCCAGAGGGACATCTCAAAATAGAATTTGAGTTTCAATAAGAGAATGCTGAGCACATGGTATAAGGATAAAGGACCAATATACAATTTGCTTGTCAAATCCAGCAAAAAGTTTGATTTGTAATGTATTGGTGACAAATAATTTATTTGAATAAAGCATTCAAGAAAATGATTCTGGCGTGGGTAAAAAAGAAGCAAATCACATTGCACCACAACAACTCTAGGCCACATGGTGTTTAGGGACACTAGCTAGAAAATTGTATATAGACTGAACCACTTGAGATCACTATTAACTTCTCTCTCTCAAAGTTGTTTGAAAGAGTAAAAATTTTAGAATGGAATTCTCTCTCTCTCTCTTTCACACACACACACGTTAAAAAATATCAGTTCCATGTTAATAAGGAGTTTATACTAAGATTATAGATTTGAAAGATTTTACCAAAAAATTACAAGATGTGAATTCATTCTTCATTATAACAATAATGTTCCAGGTAATAATGCAATTATTTGTAAAGAACGATATGCTAATACAAATAATTATGCTTTTATTAAAATTAACAATAGCGATAGAGAAATAACTAAAATAATTTCAAGCTTTAAAAAAAAAAAAATACTATAAATATTGTAAAATTTCTTTATATAATTTTACATCCCAAATTTCATAAAGTACGTTTTAAGTTTAGAGCTTAACTAATGGTTTCAATACTTATATATATAGCAGGTAAAATGCTACAAAAGATTTCACAAAATACTATAAATAGTTTTGATAAGACTTTTATCATAAAAAATAGTTATGAAATTATTAATTATATAAAAGATTTAGAGATTTACCACATTTATAGTTATGACTTGGAAGATTTGTTCAACAGGTATTGAGAATTTAATTAAGGTTATCTTAGTTAATTTTAAAATAAAAATTAATAGTTCTATTTTCTAAAGAAAATAAATTTCTAATTATTCTTGTTTTAAAGGAAAATTTTATTGATTATAATGGAAAAAAACAATAAACAAACTAAAAGCATATATTAAGGTAGTCTTGCTAGTAATAGACAGGCTAATATATATTTATATTATTATGAACATAATTTTTCAGAAAATAATAATTTCAAGCTATTTAGATATACCGACGATCTTATAATTTTTCAAATTAACTTCAACATAGATGTTAAGCCAGAATAATCTTTTTATCCATCTTATTTAAATTTAGTTGCAACTTATGTAAATTCTTATGAAACAAATTTTTTAGATGTTAATTTAAAAACTGAGAATAAAATGATTATTAGTAAAATATATGACAAAAAAGGAAGTTACTGTTTCCCTATTTGTAACATTTCATACTTTGATAATAATTTATTAGCTTAAATACATATAGGAAGATTTTGTGCAATTTTTTACTTAGAAATATCAAATTAGTTAATATGCCTTTAAATAGTCAAAGTAACTTGAATAATTTCTTTTTTACCTGTGCTAAAGCCGATTATCTAATTAACTTTTTAAAGAGAAGTTTAAAATATAAAAAATTAATAGTAAATTTCATCTGTGAGGATAAACATATATTTATAACTTTTTGATTAAATAACTTATTTTAGTTAATGATTTTTGTCATTTTTTAAACTTCGTATTTATTTAGTTTATCTTATACGATTTCGTTTAATAAAGTTCTAATCTTGGAAGTTTTTACTGTTTTTATTTATAATTATTTTGGTGCTTTGTTTTTAAAGTAATTTTCTAATATTCTGTATTTCATGTAAGTTGTGTGCGAGCTTAGCTTAATTGACTAATTGATTCTAAAATTTAGAGATAACATTTTGGCAATGGTTAGAGAATTGTTATACTTCAAATGAAAAAAATGTATTGTGCTACAAGCTTCCATGCTTTTTTAACTCAGTTTTATGATTTTTTTAAATTTTTGTATGACTTGAAATATAGCATACATGGGTTCTCAACATGTAAGTGAAACTTTCTTATAATTATAAATTACTTTTGAAAGTTAATTTCCAAATGTGTGTTCCTTTTTGAGTGTGTTTTATACATGTTTATAGTGTTCATACACATGGGAAGTTGTACATGCAAACTTATTTGATCTTTTTGGTTTATCGATTGAGTTTTCAATAACGTTTTTGTTTCATTTATTTTAGCTTTTGTTTTAAAATATTTATGAGGGAATGTGTTTTTTATTTTTTTTATATTTTTAATGATTCTTAGTCAGCTTTTAGATTCTTTTCTGAAAGCTGACTAACTATTTTTTTTGTATTTTTGGTTTTATAACCATTTTTTAATAATATACTTTGTTTATGGGGGTAAATTGGCCAACAATTCTGGAGTAATGCAGCTTAATAATCTAAAGCCTGTTACACCTTTAAATAAATTATTTTCCCAACTTCATATTTTTTCATCCAAAAATGTTAGTTTTTTTAAAAAAAATTTCAAAAGGTTTAGTCTATTTTAATTTACTTTCTTTTGTATATACAATTTTCTTTTTTCAGTACAATTTGTTCATTCCATTATCATTCAAGACTTTATTTTCTCAATGTTCATTTGTAATTTTACATTTTCTATAATTTTAGATTTGAATTAGCTTCCTTGTTTTTTCATGAACTTCGAAAACGCAGTTTTTTTTTTTTATTCAAATTAATATAAATTCTATCTTATATCATGAATAGAAAGTTCTCCAAATAAAGGGGGGGGGGGGAAATGAATTTTTTTTTATTTTAATAATTTAAAAAATTGGGAATGTTTTAAGTAATTTAAAGCAATAATAATAGAAAAACACCAGCAAATATGCTGAACTAACAAGTTCTACGATTTCAAATTCTGACTTGGGGTTTTACATAAATGACACAATATGATTAATCCCAAGAGCAGTAAGGCATTAGGAATGTTTAACTACTGAAGCAGAGGGAATTTCAAAAAAGAAACGGATAATCAAAAGAAATTTAAATGGTTGTAAATCTATGATCTTTCTCCACATTTTTACATTTTACTATCTGATTATTCATTAACCTTACAAATTTTATACAAGAAAATTAATTAATTACAACACTCACTCATTTCTAGATAATTTGTTCAGATATTACTATCATATCTTTAAATTTTTAAAGTTATATGATCAATGACAACCATTTATTTAATGAACAACCAGAGGAAAAGATTGATATTAAATTTTTTTTGGTTACATTAGTAAATAAATTTGTTTAAAATAAAATAAGCTAGAATTTTTTAAAAAAATTAATATTTTTGCATGCTCTGCAAAATGCTTAGTTTACCACTGTAAGTAACTGATGAAAATTTCAATTTATTAAGATTTATTTTACATAACCATTTACAGCTTTGAAAATTTTTAAGAAATTGCACACTAATAATAATTCATAAATAAATTTTGTTTTTGAATTTTACAGTTTACAATATACATATATTTCTTTCACATGGTTGTAGCATAAAGTAGGAAATATAAAATTAATTTATAATGTTTTCAGAATTATCAAAGACAAAAATGATTTTATTATTTGAAAATTTGATGCAATATACTATTTGAAAATATATCTAATTTCCTTTTGAAAAAATATTAACTCTCAAAGAGAAAAAAGGAAAATAAGGAAAAAAAAATCATAAATTACCATCGATACTGTCTGTCATGTGATAACCAGTCACAAACATTTTGGAAATATAAAAGCTCCATCTAATAAGCAAAATTAAAAAGCCATTTAATAATCAATGAGCAATAAATTTCCCAAATTGATCAAAAATGCATATGAATGACAAATATTAATTCAGTTACATACCAGTCCTTGATTTATGAAATATTCTGCAAAATACACCAAGCCCAATGGTATCATATACTTTAGTAGTGGCTACAAGATTGAAGAGAATAATTAAATAAAATATTTTAACATATAAAATGCAATAAGAAAATTTAATTTTTAAAAATTTCCATAATCTAATTATGTTAGCAAATTTCTTTGTAACATCTAAAATGTTAAAATTCCTTCTTCTAAAATCTTTTAAATAATTAAATAGATATAAGAAGAGATTACAATAGATGTGGATAATAAGAGTTTAATTTACATAACATAATTTTATGCTAGTAGTTTGCCTTCATTTTTTAAATTAATACAATGTGCTCACCCTGAGCTTCCCTACCATGTGAAATTTTTGAAGCATGTTTTGATGTAATATATGGCAGCCGTCATACTTAGTAGAATAGGATTTCTAAAAATCGACTTCCCTGCTATTATTTCATGGATTCCACCTATAACAACATGCTCCTTTATTTAGAGAGTGAAGGAATATCATGAAATAAAAATGTACCTTAACAATCAAGATTAGTACACATGCAAACATAGACAAAGATACTTCAAATTTTAAATTATAATATTTTACATTCCATGATTCTTTTGACAATTTCCATAGGTACTACAGTCTGTTACTTTACAATAGGTGCTTCTCTCTCCCCCTCCATTTTGTTTTAAATTCATAAACAGACTTCTAATGAAAATGAAATTTTGAGTTTCACAATAACCATTTTTATTATTTTTTTAAAAAAATCTGTATCATTAAAATATTTGTTTAAAATCTCTATAACATTTCATAAAAATTGTTAACATGTAACTATAAACATTTAATTTTCTTACACCTTTATATAACGGAACTAAACAACTCATTGGAATATTTTAAATTAAATATATTTGTATACACATACTTATTATATTAATATTTTATAAGGACATGTTTTAATAATTTATATACTTTAATTTTGGAAAAAAAAAATACACATTACTTATGGATATTCAAAATAGACTTTACATTTAACATAAAGCATGTCTAAACACACAAAGGAATTCAGACCTCAATTAAAGTGTTGAAAATAAATGTAGTGGCAATGTTAAATTAATCGCTACCATGGTAACTGATGGAGGAGAAATGAAAATGCGTGATTTGGCACGCCTATTTTAATTAGACTATAATTAAGTCATAAATATAAAGTCAATAAATTAAGTCAAAAATACCAGAAGCTTCTGGGGAGCATAAGGAAGAGGTTAGATACAAAAATTTTTTGCTACAAAATGGTTTGGTTTTTGACGCTTACTGACCGAATTCGGACAGAGAAGTAAAAGTTGACAATTTATATGAGCTTCATTTTGCTTTAGTTTTGATAACAGTGAGTAAAGGGTTTTTGAAATTTTGATTAATACTATGTAAACTATCTTTCAATAAAGGAACAATATTATATACATATTGAAATTAAATAGAGTATCTTGAGAATTCACGAATGATCAATGATAATTTTGTATAGTAAGTATGGCTTGTTTAAAATAAACCAAAAAAGATAATTTACCAAAACTTAACCAGGGAGTTAACTCAAGATCTTGTTTTATACCTCATTACACAACAAAATGTGCAAACGAATGGAAAATGGAACACAATGGAAATGGCAAATAAAAATACTTTTATAGATTGCTTGTATTAAAGAACATTATTAAAATCAGGTATTCAAAAGCAATACAATTAATTATATTATATAAAGTAAGTTACACAATATAAAACAAATTTCTTAAGAATCAAACATTTAGTCCTGTTTTAAAACAATGTTAAGTGTCTTTATTTTCGTCTGGAGTAGACTTCCACACTTCAACATTCATTCAAGCTGAGATAAGTTTTTTCAATGACCAACATCACCCGGGTGTTCTTGAAGTACTGAATTATTCCCTTTTTCACTCTGACAGATACCAAAGAACCGTTCTGCTAATGCAAAGGATACATGAATGTACACTAACTTTGATATCAGTTTATTTGGAAGTGAAAATTTTTTTGATACACTTTTAAAGTACTTTTAATGTAAATTTATTATTCATAAGGAATAAAATTCTTAATAAGACCTGTTTTATGTCGATTTTCTTAAAAAAGTGACGAGGTGATCTTGCAATAATGAAAAACAATTATATCAACCTTCAAGAACATCATGAGTAATATAGTCACTTGATGGTTCCAGTTTTCATTTCAGAGTTAACTAACAGCTGACTCAACTACTTTAAAAAAGAAGTAAAGAAAGAGCTATAGCAATGCATCAAGAGGGGTTGGTTAAATAACATTTCAAGAGAACAAGGTTATTATTATTTGCATGGTTTCTAAGGACAGTAATAGTTATTTTGATCTGTTAAGTTTACCCTTTTTCAGGTGGTTAAAGAATTGAAATGTAATGCAGTGTTGATTCTGCTAGATTTTTAAATGCTCTTCAATAAAATGAGATGTCTTTTCTCAAGTTATTTATGGTTCATCCATGAATCACAATGTTTTCAGAAACCTATATTTGCAGGCTTATGATGGCTGTTATACTTGCTTATAAACTTTTTGTTTCATATGCTTATTGTATTTAATATTATGTTTATTCTGCTCTTTTTCATTACATGCTATTCTTTTCTTATTGATTTAAAAAAAAAGGATGGGGGGGGGGAATAAAGTCAAGAGATATGAACTTAGAATCTTTTCTTATATTTGACACAGTTCAAATAGAAATAAAGTTCTGTTCATAAAAATAATAAGATTGTCTTTTTTCATTGTTCTCTTTGCTTAAATTAAGTAAAACTCTGTAGAAATGGATTTATCAAGAAAAAATAGGAAAGTGGCCTAATTCTCACCAATGGCCAGATTACCTGTCAGAAAAGGTGTATTGCAAAATATTGCATTTGAGAGGGAAAAAAATCTTAAGTTAAATTTTTTTTTTTTTTAAAGAGGAAAAATAGAACTAATAGAACCATATGGTTATTCTCCCCCCCCCTCCGACTCCTTTACAGCAATCACAATTTCTGTTTGCAATAAAAAAGGCCTTATATAACTTTCAGATACTTTTATATAAGTAGTCATAACTGAAAATTTATGTAAAATTGGTAATGTCAAAGAGATAAATAACTGATAGGAGTAAGATACTTTGAGATCACTTAAATATGTATAAAACTGGACTCATAATTGTTTGAATAAATGACTGTTTATGTGAATCCTTTTACAATAAATAAAAAGTATATAATTCAAAATCTATACATATCAATCGGTCAAATATAAAAAAAAATGTAAGATGTAAATTCTATAAATATATATTGTATAAACCAATAAATAACTTTGACAAAATATGCTCATACCTTAATAAGACTTATTTTCTCTCTAAATGTATATGTCTTGGCTTTTGTAATGTATTCTTTCGAAGATAAATCAATATCTCCAGATAAAATGGGTTTCCTCTCCGAGCTACACAGGCAACTTCGACAATTATATTTCAGAGATGATGGATGGACAATTATAATCCAAAATCTATAACAGTAATAATACAATATAAAAATGCATTCCATGAAATAAAAATGTCATGATTATACAGTTTCTTATTTCATTCTTATTAAATGAATTACTAAGTTTAAAAACAAATATTAATTAAAATATTATTATTTAAATGAAAATATTAAGAATAAAGGTACATCTCAGTCAAATACATTTTCAAAGTAAACTAAAATGAATTAATTAATATTTTACAAATAAAATATTTAAATTTATTTTTGTTATTAAAATATGAAAGTTCCACCATACATAACAAATATTTTCTTGGCCTCAATCAATAAAAACATTTAATAAAACTGTAATACAGAAAAAAAAGAAGACACATATACATATAATATATAATGTATCAGAATAAACAAAAACTACTTATTTATAACTAATGAATTTTTCAAATATTAGTAAAGAAAGTAACACATCGATCAATAACTCCCGAGACTAACCCAGAGATGGCGCTCGTAGTAAACCAGTAACCAGGTCTTTCTAGAGTACTAACCTTTGCTTGAAACGTGTCAAAATTTTAAGTCGATCGGACCAGGAAAAAGGTTTTTTGAAGTGAAATGAAAAAGGTTTTTTCCAAGTGGGTGCCGCGATTGCTTTCGATGGAACAAAAACAGCAACGAGTAGATGATTCAGAAAGCTGTTTATCGCTATTTACTCGCAACAAAAAAGATTTCTTGCAGGAAAAAAAAAAAAAAAAAAGATTTGGAAAAGCGTTGGAACGATTGTATCACCCTAAAAGGTGATTAACAAAAGGTGTTATGTTGATGAATAAAAAAAAAATTTGCAAAAAAAATGTTGTTTTCAATGTTAGACTCGGGAGTTATTGATCGATGTGTTAATTGTGACACGGGAACTAGAAAAGAAAATGAAATAATGACAGAACTCAATTTACTGAAAAACAAACGTATAATTTGTACAGGTTTTTTGGGAAGATGAATGAAATTTTTCAATATCTGGGCCACCTAACACCATAGAAATTGATGATCTAAGAATCATACATTCAGATATAATTTATCAATTATAACTATAGTTATATTCATATTTCATTCATTAAGTACACTGATGTTAAGAATTAAAGAGAATTTTCAATTCTGATTTATTATCAATGAAGTGCTGTAAAGATTATAATGAAATTTGTTATGAACATAGATTGATGTAACACAAAGAAAAAATATGAAACAACAGTGCACAACGTGAACATATATGTGTTTTGTGCACATAAGGTGTACTTTGCATATAAGTCCAAAAGAAAGGTTACAAGATGGGAAAAATGGGTTAATAGGGAGTAATATGGCACTCTTTTACAGCTTTAACAATGCAAATTCAAGCTGGAAATAAGACAGTTTATAAGTCCTCGTGGCATTCGGTCCCATAACTCTAACAACGTTGTCTTCGGATCTAAGATGGTTCTGGGAGGGTGAGTCGTAAATTGCCCTACTAAGAACACCCAAATGTGTTCTATAGGGTTAAAGTTTGACGATCTAGCTGGCCAATCTCTCCAGCGAATATCCTCATTTTCCAAAAATTCGTCGGCTGTATAAGCCGTTCCTAAGTGGACAATCGTTGCCATCCATAAAATTAAAATCATCGCCAACTAACCTCCTGAAAGGTCGAACATCGGGCTCCGAGATTTCATCCCTATACCTCAGAAACAGAATCTCTGTCAAAGACCGAGGTCTATGCACCCATCCAACAGCACGCTTGTTCAGAACATCAAATCTCCGCTATGATACTGTCTCTTCTTCTAATGTTGGAGGACATGTAACGGGTCCCTGGTTCACTACAGATGAAGGGACGTCTAGAATAAATGGTTAGGTTGAATGTAACTCATCAGTGAATAGATCTTTCTTTGATCTCTGCTCATAGTTGAGGTTCTCTGCATCATTCTAAACTGGCTCTTTAGTACGTAGAAGTAAGTGGGACACAAATATCAGGTTTTCTTGCTAACAGACCTTTATCATGTAGCCTTCTGAAAACAGTAAACTTTGAAACTTGGGTTCCAGAGCCCACTTGAAGTTCTCATGATAGCTGAGAAACTGTTGCTCTCCTGTTATGCCTCAGTGTAATGGAAAAATATCTACCTTCATTAAATATCATGGCTCTAACATGATCTTGACAAGTCTTTTTTCTATCGATTGTGTCTCACTATTCCCTCTCCATAAGTTGCACACAACGCTGGGCGTTGTATAAAAGTCTCTCACAATTTCCTTTTGAGACTACTTGACTTAAGTTTTCCGAGGATTCGCTAACTCATCCCATTATCCAAGCGTTGACGATTCCTCATTTTAAATGTTTACACTTGAATTTCATCAAATGTTGCAACCACACACTACGAAAGTCACAAAAGTGAGCGAACGATAGAAGCGTGGATATTGACACGTGCGTTTACAAAGCATTTTACTCTAAATGTACAGCCCATACACAAGTGTAACTGACGTATTGTGTTTTATGCTTATGAGGATGGAAAGGCAATTGTGAAGATGCAAACCAGCTGAAGTGAATTACAGTTCTTCTGATACAGCTATAATGTATAAGGAAGTACTGAAGAACTAGCGATTTAAAGCATCATCATGGAAGTTTTCCAGGTTTTCTCTTTCACTTGAATCTTGCTTCGACTTTTCTTAAGCTTTATTTTCTTTAAGTTGTTAAGGCTGTCATATGATGTTTTTTTTTTCATTTAAATTTCTTTTAAATGTTTTTTTTTTATATATAAATTGCCATTGTTGCATTGTGCGGCTACTGATCTTTAAAACCTTCTGATATAGTCATTTAGGTGACTAGCCATATTTGTCATCCTGGAAAGCGAACACAAATTGGTTGCTGCAACCTGTTGCGATAAAAGTCATTACATAAAATAATGTTATCTTAAAGTATGATCAATCTAATCTGAAACACTCAGAAAATTTTATTATTCTTTATTTCGTTATCTAGAGTTTCAAGATTATAGTAATTATTTGAAAGAAATCAGGGAAATTAAATTTTTTCACATACTTTCATATCAGCAAAGAAATCAAATAAATGCGGAATTTTTTTATGAATCAACAATTATTTAACTTTATAACTTACGTTATAGCTGTCAAAACAGGTGTAACAAGCATAATTTGTAACGTTGTTTTGAGTTCAAAAAATTCTTTCAAACTTGCATATGACAATGCTCCAATAACTCCAGCACCTCCTAATAAAATGAATATATATATATATATTATTTAATTTAAAACTGTGGCGCTCTTAACTAATATTTAAACAAATATGATATACAATTTTAGATTTTAACATTTTTTTTAAATATAGAAACATTTTCAACAATTAATTTTAAAAGTAATTTCACTTCCATGCTCCAATATTTTTACATCTCAAACACGATTATTATATTTGATTTATAAAAGTGTATTTTCCATTTTATGTACTTTCATAACTCACGAATGTAAATTAAAACTCGATGTGTCCTTTTTTTTCAGAACTCGCAAGATGTGGTTCTAATACATCATGCGATAGATGAATAGACAAATTAAATAATTTATACCATTTTAAATTTGTATCTTTTTTTTTTAATTTACGATCTCATTTTTTTTTTAAATTTTATTTCCCAACGACGGAAACAAGCATTAAGATTGCTTCTTGAGCTTTATATCAAAAATCCAATGAATAAAATAAAATAAAAAAAATTGAAAATCGATAATACATTAGAAGAGAATTGGATCAAAAATGAAAGTAATGTGGAACAAAAAGACAATGTATAGTAAATCAATCACCTTTAAATGGTTGTGCTAAAAGCACGAACTATTTGCAATAAACTCGTTGCTTACTAATCCAATAAAATCCGCCAATAAAGTTTTGGGCCGAAGCTATTAATACTGCATTTACTTAACGGAATCGCTGCCCAAAGCGAAGTCTAGCAGAAAGCAAAACACCATGCGAAATGCTTATTAGGAGGGAAAGCCACATGTCACGCTACTGAGGATATTTGGACAAAAAGTATTTGTTTTGAATAAAAAAGCGATAAAAGGAACATTTGATAACAGATTTAAAGAATATTTTCGTAGAATATTCTGATGAATCAAACACTTTCAGACTGTGAAATCCGGAATTACATGAAGCAATTAGAGATAGGGATGTTAGATTTATAAATTCGAAAATTGTCCAAATGAAGATGATTCAGAAATTTTCTTTCATTAAAATATCCTTGCTTAAGTTGAAAATGAACCATCCAATGCAGAGGAAATCTCGCCTAATAAATAAAAGAGAACCCTTAAACATTTTTTTAAAAATATTTGTTGAATCATCAGACTCAGACTATAAAGAAATACATGAAGGGCAGATTAAAAGGGAGGAAGGGGCCAGGTCGTCCCACGAAAACTAAGTCGGAAGACCGAAAAAAAAGAGTATCAACAAACAAAAATAAAAAATGAAGAGAATCTCGAAGATAAACAATGAGATGCACATATTGCTGAAAATGAAGATATAATCTGGCTTAAGAAGAAACATTAAAATAGATGTTATGAAATGTCTTCATGATCACGGAAATAGTCAGGATAGCAGAGCTGTTTATGCTACAACCTCTCTCGAAGATGGGGCAACTAACTTTCGATTTATTTCTCCTTCGCGTAACTCGTCTATTGTGTCCTCTTCGTGCATTGGTCCAGGGTTTTGTTGGCTCTCTACTATTCATGTATTCTTCCGCGACGGCTACATGTAGCTCCCCCTCCCCACCAGTGATAGCGAGTTTTTAGCTATATTTGGGGTTGAACTTACTCTGCGGCCGTAACGAGTTGTAGTTATCTGCCACCTAGAACTTTCTGATGAATTTTCTGTCCTGTGGCAGGGACTTCCTCCGGTTGAGATTATGCTTTCCCCCCATAGTTCACGCCAGGTGGGATGTCCGCCAACTCTTAGGGAACGTAGACTGGCTTCAGCCTATCAACGCTTACTGAAACCTCTTTTTCCTGCCCCAAGATCAGTAATACTTAGTCACTGTGGTCGACAGTTTCATAGGGACCCTCGTATGGAGGTTGTAAAGCTTTCTTGATAGTCTGCCCGTAGAAAAATATGTCTGTATGAAGTCAAATCCTTGCTCATGAAGACTGTTTTGTGCGTGATGTCGGAAGTGAGAGACACTGCATAGACTCTCCGAGTCTCCCTACAGAAGTAGCAGGATCTGCGCTTTGCTTAGATGGGCATACAAATTCCCCTGAAAGCCGTATGAGGGCTTCATAAATCATTTTTGAAGCCACATTTTTTTACTCCCAAGCAGCCCGAAACTCTAAGTCTAGTGGGCAGTTAAGTGGTGTACTGACATACTGTGGTCCAAATAAGGCGAAGGAAATCTACCCCTATTATTGGTTACGAGACTGCGGCAATAATAAATGACAATCGGAATACTCTTCAAAGGCCGAGATCACGGGCGAACAGTCGCTGGTCGTAAATCGAAATGGTGGTTCCATTTGCTACAAAAAGTAGAAAAGGAGCAGATGGACAATGCTTTGATGCAGCGGTCAGAGGAACTAGAGAAACGTCAGCACCAGTATAAGTAAGATATAAGTTGGGTATAAATAAGATATTTTGACTTGGAAGTTCTATTCGAAATATACAACTGATGATAACATTTGTGACACCGAGATGCATTCCGAAAATGAGGTCACGGAAGCGCGGTTTCGATGAATCGGCATATTGAAAGCATACTCTGGTTCAGAATGCAGAGTATGGGTTTTCTGTTGGAAGATTCAAAAGAATATCCCCAACTATTCGGGTTGTAATGCAGAAAACGCATAGTGAAATTTTGTGATCTTTACCGTGTTACCCGCTAGTATAAATTGGTTCTCAATTTGGCTGAACAAAATCTCAGGATTCGCCTTCCAGAAAGGTGGTACTTTCACTGATGCTACACCATCGTCTTGAAACATCGTAAGCTAAAATATTCCAAAACATTGATTTCACAGAATAGCACAAACACTAAAAAAGTTTTCGAACCGTAGAAAGTCCTTTTCACTGTTTCAATATGCGGATGCAAAGAGATTGCCTTGTTGACGGGTTCAAAGTCCTGGGTCACCACTTTAGCATGTCACGTGTTGTACAAATAACGGTTCTTGATTCCATCAGCAACAATAATTTATTTGTTATTTAAGACACATAATGCATATACTAAATTACTTACAATATTTACATTCAAATGCTTAAAGAACTTAACATTTTGATGGTCACTGAAACGGTTGGATACTACAGGACCAGCTGTTTACACTACGACTTCTCTCGAAGACAAGGTAAGTAACTCTAACTTTTTTCTCCTTCGTGTAGCCCGTTTTTCTTCGTTCATTTGTCTGGCACTCTGTTGGTTCTCTACCATTCTTGTATACTTCCGTGAAGGAAGCAAACCAAGACCACCACAACTTCTATAAAGCCTTACAAAGTGAATATGAAGTACTAGTTTAAAATGAAGCATGGAAATTTGTACAGAGACCTCAAAGTAAGAAAATTTTCGGATACCCCTGGGTTCTCAGAACCAAATACAATTCCAACGGAATCGTTCAAAAGAGAAAATCTCAACTGTTACCCACAGGATTTTCTCAGGAGTCCGGAATTGACTTTTCTGAAACGTTTGCCGCGGTAGCAAGACCAAGTTCTATCAGAACTGTGATTGCATACAGCATTGAACCTTATATCAAGTTGATTTTGTCATGGTTTATGTCAATGTCAAAAGTATTTATGGAATAAGCTAAATGTTTCAAAGACCAAAATCATCTTGATAATGTATATGCTTTAAAAAAATCTGAATACGGTCTCAAACAAAGTAGAAGAAATTGGTATAAGAAATTTGACGAAATGCTTAGTCTTCGGGTTATAACCTTTACAAGCAAATAAACGTGGTAACAAGATGTCAACACCTACGGATGAATTGATATGAATTTTAAATGTTGATGATTTGATTAGTGCAACAAATAACTGTAATTTACATACTGAACTCAAAAGTTATCTTTTTAAAGAATTTTATATTAAAGATTTTGGAAAATTGCATTATAGTCTTAGAATTGAGTTAGACCCAAAATGTAAATAACCATTCTATAATTTTATCTCAAAAAATATACATTGATTACATCTTGATAAAATTAAATATACAAGATGCAAAACCTGTAGCAACTCTTTTAGATCTTAATGCAAAATTACGTAAAGAAATGTGTCCTTCAGCTGAAAAAAAAAAGACTAACATACTTAATCATATCTAATTGGTTCACTTATCTTTCAATTTTTACTAGATCAGATAATAGTTCCGCAATAGGCGATCTGAATTAATTTAATAACAATCCAGAAAAACCACAATGGTTGAACTCAGGTACTTAAAAGGGACAAAAAAAAAATCATGGTTTGAAATTTCATGACTGGAAATGCACTCAATATGATACACTGAAGCCTGACTGGGCGTTTGATTAAACCAGTAGAAAACTTTATACAGGCTATTTGTTCAAACTTGCTCGAAATCCTATAACATAGGTTCATGTATAAAAAAACCGGTTGCATTATTTAGCACAGAAGAAGAGTACGTCTGTTTTTCAAAAAGCGCTAAAGAAGCTGTCTATTTAGGTACTTTTCTTATGAAATTAAATTTCGTACCTGACCACACAACCATCATATACTGTGACAATCAAGGTGTATAGAAGATTATGAAGAACTCAATGTATCATTCACAAACTAAACATACTGACATTAGATATCTTATACATGAAGTTTGTGCTAGAAAAGGAATATATGTTCAATATGTGCCCTCTGATGAAATGCCTGTTGATATTTTAACTATAATTAACAACTAAAAACGTTCTAAACGTTACAAATTAATAGGAATTAATGATGTATGTGATATTTTTTTTTGCAGCTCAGTGATGAAAAGGAGGAAATGTTGTGTAGATAGAGGTCATTGCGATGCATTTCTGATTTAAACTTAAGTTTCCTTTAAGCAGATATTTGGGTAAAAGTTGTTATGTTTTCGTATCTCATGTAAAAGTTTTTGTAATCTTTTTAATCTGGATAATTTATTGTTTAGATTGTTCTTTTACAATTTAATTATATACAAATTGAATATATCTCTTTGTCAACACATATGTTTTACTGAATTTTCTTCTTTAGTATCTTGTTTTTTTTTTTTTTCAACTTTTTTTGAATTTAAGGAATTTTCATTTTAGGTTATAACATTTTTCTTTTGGGATAGTGTTCGGCCTGTAAAAACATATTAAACTATGGAATCTGTCAAAGCAAGGTTCAGAATTTAAAAATGTTATCTATCTTTTTTCTTATGGTTTTCCTTTTTCTTTTAAAAATTTGGTTTGTATTTATTCATGAGTTGAATTTTTTCTTCTAACCTTATTTATAAGATTAGTATTTTTCAGTTGCATTGATATCTTTCTTATATAATTTGAAGCGTATTTTCCCTCCTTTGATCTATGATTTTGAAATTAAAAATTTATCAGTTTTCTTCCTATTTTTTCTAAAATCTAAAAAAATGAATTGTATGTTTCCATGGTAACCTTTAAAATATTTTTCTTCTGTTTTAACATTTGCTTCTATACTAATTTTGGTTAATTCTCTCTCTCTCTCTCACACACACACAATCATAAAATACAGATTATAATCTCGAATAATACCATACAAAAATTATTTAGAACAAAAAAGAAAATGTTATTTAATTTAAAGAAAAACCAAAAAGTTAAAAGGATAACCTAAATCAGATCACAAATATTATCAAAAGTAAAATATTCTATTGAAAAAAGTCAAAAATTTACTTAAATACACCAAAAGAAATATTAATTCAAAACAGACAAAAACTATTAATTAAAAATTATAAACAATTCAAAAATCAAACACCATTAAAATCACAGCAAAGTACGGGAAAAGAAACAGGTAAGAAAAAAATGGAAATAATGCAATTCATACTGTTCCACATTTTGGAGTGAAAAATGTGTATTTATATCAGTATTATGGATCCAACCATCACACTACATATAATTACATAACAACAAAGTGATATAAAATAAAAAATTAAGCAGAAAAATAAATACAAAAGAATTCAACCCAAGGGAAAGAGAAAGAAAGTTAACATGAGAAACTAAGATTCATTCAGACCTAAACATACTAATATAATCATAAAAATAATTTTAACATATTTATATACCTATTTCAACAACTTTAACTTAAAAAGAATTATGAAAATTATATCACAAAAATCGAGCAAACTCAAGCAGAGTAAATCCAACTCAACACCCTCCAACAAAGTACCATAATGCTTCCTTCAAGAACATCTTAATTGTCAAAACTACAAAATTGATCAATTGATTTAAAGTTAATTACAAATAAGAAATATTTACTTATCGTACAAAATAAAAGTTTAATGAAGCTTGAAAATAAACAATATTTTTTTAAAAAATAGGACTATTAAGAAAAATAACAGAAATCATACGATAAAAATGCGTCACCCTCCAGCGTAAAATTATACAAACAAATAAAAATATTTCTTAAAATTATACTAAAAAGAAATAGTTGAAATAATCAATAAAAAATAAAAAATAAATAAATAATAAAAAAAAAAAAACCCAGAGAGCTTAAATATAATCACATAAATATAAAATACCAAAATACACCAAAATTTAAACACATTATTTAATATTATATATATATAGAGAGAGAGTATATAGAGAAAGAGAGGAGAGAGTATATAAGAGAGTATATATAGCACCGAAACTTGTGAAATAGTTGAGATATTTCAAACTCCCTAACATTTAAAAAAGACGAAAAATTTAGAATGAAATAACAAATCACGAATAAACAAGCAAATAGCATCCACTTAAATGTTTCAAATATATTTTTATGACTTTCGAACATTTTAATGAATAAACAAAATAGCATTTTAAAACAGATCAAACCAAAAAATATTGAAACTTATGAAGAAATTGGTATTTGTTTTCCACACCTGTTCCAGATGACCAAGTTGATACCACATTTCTAGAGGGAAAAAAAAGTATTTTAAGAGTTTATTTTAATAAGGTTTATTTACAGGAGACTGGCTAATTAGTTTAAAACCCAAGTTGGGAAAGCTCTATCTCCTTAGGTAAAAAAAAAAAAAGTTTATTTAGAATAACATTCATATGTATATGTAATACTTACTTATCAAAGTTTGATGAATATGATAAATAAGTGACTTCACCTAAGCCACTGGATAAAGCAGCACATATCACACCTAATAAAATATTTTCCTTAAATTTCCAAATGTATAAAATTATTTATCAATTAAAAGATCATTCACAGTTTTAACAAAATAATTTCTCTCAATTACTTTTAACAGTGGAAGAATTTGCTCAATTTTACTTACCCAAAAATGTTACCCAATGACTAGTGGAAAAGGAAGCAATAATAAATGAGGCGGCGCAGAGTGCGATTGCAATCATAACACGATATCTAGAAAAGAAAGTTTTCAAAAATATAGTTTTGGCAATTCAAATAAATTTTTAATAAATTCTTATCATCATTTAATTAAAGTTAAGTAACATTTAATTAAAATTTATTTTGATAAGCTCTAGTATATGCATAATAATATCAATGCTAATCTAAAATTAAATTAATCTAGAAACAGAAAAAATAAACCGTTTTTAAAACACAAATATAAATAAAAAAAATAAAGGTAAAAGTTCTATGCAAAGTTTTGTAATGAACAGATTCAGCCACACAAGAGTTTTTTTTTTTTTTTTTTTTTAATAATTATTATTAAATTACTCAAATAAATATAAAACGGTAAACGATGAATTATCGAAAAATGGACAATAATAAACTTTCCCGATTTTACAATTAAAGGAAACGTTTAAAAATTAAAAAGTGATCTAGTACGTCTCACCTAAAACAATAACCCCTTAGGTGGTTAAAAGAAATATTATTACTTTAAAATTAACTACAAACAAGAAATATTTATTTGTAATCAAATCTCTTATATAAAATTAAAATACCAATATAATCTCAAACGATTTCAAAACCAAAAACTAGGAGATAATAGAACGTTTATGTTGAAAAATAAATAGCTTGTTAGCTACCCAAGGGGCTATTGTTTTACTTGGATCACTATTGGCGTACCATATCACATTCCAATTTTTTATCGTTTGCTTCAATTTGAATTGCATTTAACAGGTCAATTGAAAAGTCCCCGGCCTGACACATAGATGGCGCTACTAGAATTAAATCCATATGTTTTTTAGTTAGCCCTAACCCTCAAATGATGCGTGTATAAATTTGACAGCTGTCGGATCATTAGTTTGTGAATTATAGCATTTTGAGGGAAGCAACTTTTGTTATTGTGAAAAAAATGGATAAAAAGAAATTTCGCGTGTTGATAAAATATTGCTTTTTGAAGGGAAAAAATACAGTTGAAGCAAAAACTTGGCTTGATGCCGAGTTTCCGGACACTGCCTCAGGAAAATCAACCATCAAGGATTGGTATGCTAAGTTTAGACGTGGTGAAATGAGCACCGAAGACGGTGAACGCAAGGACGCCCAAAAGAGGTTGTTACCAACGAAAAAATTAAAAAAATCCACAAAATGATTTTGAATGACCGTCAATTGAAATTGAATGAAATAGCAGACACTCTAAAGATATCAACTGAACGTGTACATCATATCATTCACGAATATTTGGGTATGAGAAAGCTCTGTGCAAAGTGGGTGCCGCGCGAGCTCACTTTTGACCAAAAACAACGACGAGTTGATGATTCGCAGCAGTGTTTGAAGATGATCAAGCGTAATAAACCCGAGTTTTTCCGTCGATATGTGACAATGGATGAAACATGGCTCCATCATTTCACTCCGAAGATCAATCGACAGTCATCCGAGAGGACTGCACACGATGAAACCGCTGCAAAGCGTGGGAAAAAGCAACAGTCGGCTGGTAAGGTCATGGCGTCTGTATTTTGGGATGCGCGTAATTTTCATTGACTACCTTGAAAAATGAAGGATCATCAACAGCGACTATAGCGTTATTGGACCGTTTGAAGGACGAAACCGCCGAAAAACGGCCGCATTTGAAGAAAAAGAAAGTGCTGCTTCACCAAGACAATGCACCGTGTCACAAGTCAGTGAAAACGATGGCAAAAATCCCTGAATTGGGCTTCGAATTGCTTCCTCATCCACCGTATTCTCCAGATCTGGCCCCCCAGCGACTATTTCCTGTTCTCAGATCTCAAAAGAATGCTCGCTGGGAAGAAATTTTCGTCGAATGAAGAGGTGATCGCCGAAACTGAAGCCTATTTTGAAGCAAAGGACAAATCGTACTACAAAAATGGTATCGAAAAGTTGGAGGGTCGCTATAATCAGTGTATCACCCTTGAAGGGAATTATGTTGAATAAAAAAAAAACTAATTTTGCCAAAAAAAAATGTGTTTTACTATGGTAGGCCGGGGACTTTTAATTGACCTGTTAGCTAAAATATATTCAATTTTATAATTTATCGTTTTCTTTAATTTCAATTACATGTAGCTGATATAATATTCAATTTAATAATTTATAGCTTACTTTAGTTTTAATTACATTTATAGCCTAAATATATTCAATTTAATGATTTATCGTTTCCTTCAATTTTAATATCGGAAAAGTTTACTACAGTTCACTTCTCGATATTTCATAGCTTACTTTAATTCTTATATCTAATTGAGTAATTTAATAATAATTACAAAAAAAGCGCACCATGGTTGGGTAAATCTCTTCTTTGCATAGAACTTTTTAATATTTTTGTGTATCATTTTTAATACACAAATAGAAAAGAGATTTGATCGCCAAAAAGGTAAACAAGGCAAAGTATAAGTATTATTTATTTTTTACTTCCAAAAAATCGTTTGAAACTGATTAATTTCATAAGAAAACATTAAATCATTTTCTCAATATTGCAACTTTTCAGGTATCTCTATCCAAGACACTGTAACACACCAATACAAACTAGTTATTATACATATAATATCTATGAGATTCTGAAAGAAGTTGTTTTAATATATTTATTTGAAAGGTATCTCTTTTTATTATTTAATTAAACGCCGAAATTAGAAACAACATGAGGGTTATTGGCGATGAATCTCGTAATTTTGAACCACAGTCAAGTTACGAGGACGACATTTGAGCTAGCAGTCCACTTAACCTCCACACCATCTCACCGAGAGGACTCTGATCCACAGCAGATTTAACGTGAATCTATCCCGTAACATGGCGGATCTTTAGAGACACCAGGACTAGAACCCACGACACAACTGAAACAATTTTAGGCCATGAGTTCGCGACAGTGACCACTAGGCTCTCCTCTGAAAAGTTTTATTTTTCACAGTCTAGAAACTAAAGGGAAAAAGTCTTTTGGAATCAAATCAGAAAAATATGGAATCATTTCACTGGTGTTATTTACACCTTTTGATTCAAAGTATTGGAATAATGTTCTCAGCACGGCTTCTATCTACTTAAATTGAGAAGGTAAATGAGTTATCTCTTTGGAGTTGTAGTGAAATTAGATCTCGTTTTGAGGAATAACATGTTTAGAATATCGTAATTATTCCTAATTAAGATAAATATAAACATCATAAAGTATATATTCTTAAGCCACCTATATATATATATATATATATATATATATATACATACAAGGTGAGGCAAAAAGATGTTAAATTTAAATGGGAGTTTAATCACTTTAAATTATAAAGCTATTAAGGCAGGAATTTGGTTACAGGGTTTCAATTTGGATTCCGTGCCTCTCGATGCTATCATGGAGTCTGTCCATTGTTGTTTGTAAAACCCTCTAGGCTGTTTGGGCTAAAATTCCAGCGATGACGAGTGTGAATTAGTGTCTCGCATACAGTGTTAACATCTTTTTGCCTCACACTGTATATATATATATATAAGCCACTTTTTAACAAAATAATAGTAGCTTTCCCAAATATGGAAATAACTTATTTTCTACATTTACGAGATATTTATCAAAATACATAATGTCAGATCTAATATAATAATTTTTTTATAATTAAGATAATTTATTACAGGCATGTATGCCTATAATAAATTATCTTAATTATAAAAAATTTAAACTTTAAGATTGGTTGTTTGATTTAATTAATGGCACTGAGTCCTCTTGGGACATATTGTCCCAAACACTAGGGCAAGTTATCACGAGATTCTTTTATTTTTAATAAGGCAGTCTAAAATTTCATGCAAGAAATTAAAAGTATTTGATTGAAGACTTTCCCCAACCAAGTCAATTAAAGAAGGAGTATAAGATTTAAAATGTTTAGAAAGAACAGAGTTAAAAGCAGAGCACTGGGTTAAAATACGTCTCACTGTCAGAGGACAAACACAATGATTACAAGTTGGAAGACTTTCTTCCAGTAAAAGGTGTCTATGTGTCAATCTTGTGTGTCCGATACGTAGAGGTGTCAAAATTACATCATGTCTCCTGCATTAAAATGTATTCCAATGAGAAATGATAGGTTTTATATAGCACAATTTATTTTGTGTTTCCAGATGCCATTGATCCCGAGTTGTTGAATTAAAGTATTTTTTTAATATCACAATAAGGAATGGTAGGAAAGATTTCACCAGATGCAGATTTAGCAGTAATATCAACAACTTCATTTCCCATGATCCCCATATGAGAGGATATCCAACAAAAAATCATTTGGATATTATTTGACATTAAGTAATGAAATTTTTTAAAATATGAGTGATTAATGGGTGAGAAAAATTATTCGGATGGTTTAAAGATTCTAATGCACACTCATAGAATCAAAGGAAATGAAATTTTCATTGGAACGACAGGAAACACTTTTAAACGCATAAATAGCGAACATCTCCGCAGTAAAAACAGAGCATGAAGGATGAACTTCAAAACTGTGAATTGATTTATCTATTAAAAACAAGTCCCCGACATGATTGAATGATTTAGAACCATCAGTGTAAATACACTAGAGTGCAAAAATTAAAAACGAGATGGTTTTTCTTTCAATATAACGCTGTGCAAAAGCTTTCCAAATAAATACAAATAATATCATAAGATCCCCAAGATGTAAGAACATGAGTAATGTAAGCAAAACTTAGCAAAACAGAAATCAAAAGGATAAAAAGGAACTTTATTGAAAAAGTAGCATGGAGCACAAAGCAACTGAAGGCAGAAACATCCAGCCTTTAGTAGGGAATATAATCTCTCCTGACTGCTATATAGGTTTCACATCGTCCGGTTATGTTGAGTATGAGGTTGTCAATGAGTTTTGATGCATTGCAGTCCATTCGTCTTGTACCTCGAGAATTGTTACTGGTAGTAAGTTACGGGCTGTCAAGCGTCTCCCTAGAAAGTTTCATACATGCTTGATGGGATTTAGATCCGGAGACCTTTCCGGCTAACCCATGCTTTCAATATCTCATTGTCCAACTGTTATCGTGCGATGAGTTGGCACATTGTCGTCCATGAAAAGGATTTAGTTTGTTTTTATTAACCTTGCACTGAAAGCAACACGAGGGCTATTGGCAGAATACCCAAGGAGACCGAGCTCACCCAAAGGGTTTAGAGCTGCAACCTCCCCGCCCCGGGGGGGGGGAAAACAATTACGCCGCACTCAGCATTTATTGACATAATAATATAAGATTTTACATAATTTTGAAATAGAGGTTAAATAAAATGCACAAGGTATTTGCACAAAAAAAAATGTACATGACAGAAAAACAAGGAAAAAAAAAAGAAAATAACAGTTGAAATCTTCTTGCAGAAATAAGATGCACAATAGGTTAAATGGCACAATACAAAAATGTCCACAAACTCGTAAACAAAAATGAAGTGTTAGGCAAAAGTATGAACACATATACAAGGTATACAATTATACCTACACAGTAAGGGATGATTACAATATTGAGAAAAATAATAAAAATTTGAAACAATTAATAAATTTGTTGGGTAATTTTACGAGCCGTAAGAATACAGGATTTAAGCTTAGAATGCAAGTAGGGATTTTCACACACGGACCTCAGCCGAATAAGCTTCGCTTCAGCAACAGGATATTTTAAATGAAAATCTCTGGTAAAAGGGCATGAGAAAACGTAGTGGTCAGATCTCCAACAGAGCCACAGAGACATAAATTTGTATTTTTTAAATTAAAACGATTTAAATAAGAAATGAAGGGACCATGACCAGTTAAGAAGCGTGTAATAAAACCAGTATTCGTATAAAAACTCAGATTTGGTCTAGGAATACAGAACTGAACCCGAATACCAGTATTGCAAGTTGACCACCAGACCTCCCAGTCAGAAAGAAGCTTATTTTTTAAAGTCATAACTATATGAGACTGAGGATCAGGGACACATTCATTCTCTCACCATAAGTGACAGCGAGCTTTGCAAAGAAATCCACGATTTCGTTATAATAATCTCCGACGTGGGCCTGAACCCAGTGTAAGTTATAAATAAGAAGAAGTAGGTAATTTTTCTTTAATGGTATTAATAAAAGACGATTTATTTCTAGTAGTCTGTAGTAGCAATATAACATGATAAACTGTCGGAGTAAACAGAAACTTTGAAGTTATGAAAGACGGCCCACAAATCAGCAAATCCGATTGCTGAAAGCTCGGCCTGGAAAACTGAATTATAAAAATTCTGTTTGAACATGTAGACTCTGTTTGGGACACTCCGGTGGAAGATACACACAGCGAACACAGTTTCGGAAAGATATGAAGGAGGATGACTATAGAAGGTTGAAATCAATAAATTAGCAAACTCCTCAAGCTGATCTGAATTCCAAATTGATTCAACTGTTTGAATGAGTTTGGGATGTGATTTCCTAAAATGTTTCAAAAATTTATTGATACCGTATTTAGTTTTTAAACAAAATTTGGAATTATTTAAATCACATCGCAGATGCACGCCCACAAACCGGTGATCGCTAAGAGACTCCAGGTCCGAAACCTCCCACCTATCCACCAAATAAATAATGCTGTTAGATATCAAAGATATATATGGGTTACCTTTACCTGAGTGAGCCACAAAAGTAGGACCCAATTCTGGAATATTTAAGAAGTTTAAATTATGGTGTAACGCAAAATCGATCAGAGAATCCCCTCGGGTATCAGTAAAATCATAACCCCATATGGGTGACCTCGCAATGAAGTCCCCCGTCAGGAGACAACTATGATTCGAAATTTTATAAATAAAAAGTTCCTTTAACATGGTATCGAAATCATCGTGAGGAGGGAAATATAAATTTATTACTAAAATAGAAAGTTTTTTAAATTTAAATAAGACACCTATTGTATGATCGGTTTTGTTAAAAATTTGGGGTAAATTAATTTATTGAAACAAACAGAGAGACATTAATTTTTGAATGAGAAATATTGAATTGATCCAGGAGGGGAATTTAAGGGGGAGGGTTATTAAAATTAAGATAAGGGTCTTGGATTAGCAGAAGATCGGATCCGAGTTCCGAAGCGACCACAAAAGTCTGGAAATGCGCAGCCCGCGAGTGATTAGCGTTCAGTTGCAAAATGTTGATTCGATCAGCCAGGGGTGCAAAAAGCGAAACAACTAATGACCGAGGTCAGTATGAGAACACATGAGAATATATTACAAACCAAAATCGGTATGACTAGAAATAAAAGTTTTTTGGTTTTTGAGTGAGAGACAATTCTTGTCCCTACACCGGTGATTAACATCGTAGCTAGATCCAAAACGCAAATGATTGCCACAACAGTTAATGCATTTTGCTGTGCACACAGTTCTGTCATGCGAGTCTGTCGATCCGCATCGGAAACAAATTTGATCTTTTACACAATGGTTCTTGGTATGTCCAAACACCCCGCAATTCATACATTGCAAGACATTTATAAATAGTTCAATTCTTACTCGTTCGAATGAAGGTAAAGACGCGAGAAATTAGTCATATAGGGGTAATGGCGAAGGACCTCGTTATTTTGAATGTCGGTCAAGTGACGAGGAAGACACCAGAGCTGGCATTCCCCTCTCCTAACTTTTATACCACGCCAATGGGGGTTTAACAACAGATTTAACGTGAATCAGCAAAGGCTACACGGCGGGTCTTTAGTGTCATCAAGGCTCGAACCCGCGACTCTACGAAAACCACCGGCCACGAGTCCGTAACCATGACCACTCCGTGAAAAGGAACTGCGGACCCATTGCGCCTCTAAAAAGACGCACATACGGAAGGAGAATCTCGTTACATTAGCACGCCCCAGTGACTGAACCTCCTTCGAAAATGTGAAGGTTGGTACGGCAAACAAGCATGATGCCTCCCCAAATGACCACATGGCGACCTCCCAACTTGTCTCTTTCGATGATGTTGAAGGGGTTATTACGGGTTCTCTGCTCTCTGCAGATGTTTATGATTTCAGAATCGCTACTCAAGACTAAACCTGCCTTCCTCCCTGAAGAGTACTCGATCCCACTGGTTATCTGTCAGTTTTGGTATTCCCGGCACCACAGAAAATGTCTTATTTGAAGAGCAAGCGTTATAAGTACACACCGTACAGGTCGTCTTGCAATCACACCACCATTGTGCAGCCTCCTGGCCACGGTAAAACGTGATATCGGTCGTCCAATCGCCTCTGCCGTGTGTCTAGCGATTTCTCTCGCTGTCTGCCACTTGTTCCTTCTGGCCTATAGAGCATTATACTGATCGTCCACTGGCGTGGTTGCTCGTGAACGACAGCTGTTCCTGTGGTTTGAAATTCTCTCCAAAAGTCATGAAACGATGCTGTGAGCAATCCCGAACTACGCAGCCACATTTCGACCTTCCTCTATGAATATCTTGCCAATGATTCGACCTCGGATGAAATCATTCAGATGTCGTCTAAAAGATTGTTTGACATTTCACAATAAGGCAGCAACTCGATGTCATTTAAAATGATATACGCCGTGCAATCACTTTCCCAGAAATGCTGAGCTTACACCGCCGGCGTGCTTTATTTCGCTCCAACACTAACACCTTATGTCTAGCTTCATCTTTACACACATGTGCTACAGTACCTCATCCTAGTTAATCTCCTGATTGGTCTTTCAGTCCCCCTCTGCTTCTTCATTCCGGTAATATGCTAATTTTTCGACTTCGTCCACAATTTTTGCACACCAGTCTATGTTCAAAATCAGGAAATTACTCAACGAAGTCATTAAGAAGTCGAATAAAAATATTCTGAGCTATGTCTGATTTTTTAAAATCAAAACTCTGCTCGTACTAGGATGAAAACCCCTCGTCTACTTCCAAGACAGAAATATTAGGTAATTCATAGCTCTCTCAATTAAAATTTGTACTCTCCTATGAAATGATGTATGGACAATTTTTTTGCTCGATACATATAAAACTTTTTGCGAGCATGATAAAATCTTTGATGATTTAATTCTGAAATGATATTGAAGGGATAATAGTTGTCTCCCGAAGTCCAGTGAAGGTTTAACACAGTTCACATATAAAATTTAGGTGATGTTCTAAGGGCTCTGGAACATAATCCGAATGCTGTATGGTGAACAGTGTTCAATTTCGATAAAATTAATTTCCTGGCTGAATCATACACAACACAACCATAGTCTAGTTTAGATCATATGAGTGCATGGTATACAAGTAAAAGACACCTCGTAAACGTAACAAAAAAGTGCGATCAGTGCCCCATGATGTGTATGATAAAATATTCATAGATTTTTCACATCTTTTGCGAAGTTATAGAATATGTGAGCGAAACGTTAGTTTTTCGTCGAACGTAAGCCCCAAAAATTTAATTTCATCTACTACGTTTATCAGAATATTGTTACAGAAAATTTCTGGAAAATAGGAATAATAATTGCATACTTCAACAAGCGAGGAAAAGTATGTTCGTTCCAGATCCTGTTATAAAAATTTAAAAGATTATTTTAAAAATTTAAAAGATGAATTTTCCGACAAATGCTTTATCATTTGATATGTGATGTTTGGTCCTGGTGATGATTTATGAGTATGACAGAGAGCATTTTATAGTTCGTGAAAAGTAAAATCAATATTATAATTCAAATTATGTCTGGTGATAAAATTAATTTCCCCCCATTTCAGTTGTATTTTTTATATTTTTTGAAACTCTCGCAGTAATTATCTGAACTCGAAGTATGCGAAACGGATTTAGTTATTGTGTTAGCAATTTCTTTAGGCGATGAAATGGTTTGATGATTGTATTCCAAAATTGGAATTCGCCTATTAATAAAACTCCCGAAACTCGTTTAACTCTGTCCCCATAACTGTTTACTAATAATACTTCTATTTATATTTTCAACATATTTTGACCAAGCTTCTTTTTGACTGCATCGTTCCATTTTTCTAAAAATGGATTTGTATAGCTTATACGAAATAAAATTTGCTTTGGTAGGATATCGTTTTAAATATATTCCATGACCTCATCGGATTTTCATACGCGTCTCTGCAATCCTCATTCCGCAAAAATTCAGAATTTTTTTTTTTTTGGTTTATTAAAAACTCTTAATGGGTACGTTAGCACTTTCAATTATTATTTTTGTAATGTCATCTGTTACCTCATCAATACTATGAGAATTTATTATGGCTTTCGGTTATATTTGCGAGGAATGAAATAAGTGTCCAGTTTGCTGTTTCATAAATATATCTATTGCAGGAGATGGGTTAAGGTTCACAATATTCGCACGATCCAAGATAATTGGAAATAGGTCACTATTGTACAGATAGGAGTCGGTTTTAAATGTCCAATAAGGTAAAATAGAAGAACAAATAGCCAGATCTATTGAATGAAAATAGATTGATTGATTATAGTTCAAAAGGCACAGGTAATTGACCGAAATTATTTTTTCTATTTGGTTTCCACTTGGGTTATTTTTTTGCTCAGAAACGTAATGTGACCATTTAAATCCCCGAGCAAAATAAAAGGCACGGGGAGTTGATTGATGAAGTTACTGATCAGGTGTGAATCTGGGTGTTTGGAGACAAATATATTGTACAGACTGTTATTAAAACATTAATATAATTGACAGCAACGGGCTAGGAGGGTAGTTTGTAAATGTAAATATGTGACCGAAATGTATGGGATGTCAGTATACACTCATTCTACTTGCTGCTAGCGCGTTGTCTTTTTGAAATATGCCGTAACTGTGGATATTAATTATGTCTTTAGCCATTAAATATGTTTCTTGGAGGGCAACTGGTATTGGACTATATTTGTTTATCAAACCTTTTAATTCTGAAGTTTTATTTCTGTAACCACTGCAATTCCAAGAAATCAAGGAGGCAGTAAGGAAAAACCTTCTAATTTTGAGATGATTCCGAAGAATCATCATTTGTTAGCATTTTATCTTCGCCTGAGAGGACAACTTTTAATTTATCTCTAACAAGTTCAGATCTATTAAGAATACTTTTATTGCTTCGATTTTTTTAAATAAACTTGGATCGACTGCGACTTTTTCTTTTTTTTTTTTTGATCTATTGTTGGTTTTGGATGCATTTAACTGTTGTTTATTTCCAGAGAGACTTGACGTTTTGGGAGGTGGGATGACTGATGGAATTTTTATTTACTTATTTTTTTGGATTTTTTTTTTTGGGTGCAATTTGAAGTTTGTACTTTTGGAAGGTGATGAAGGAATCTTATTTGCAGCTTGGATTTTGCTGGTACAGGGTTTGGAGATAGAAGTCACAGTTTGCGAAACCGCATGACTGTGAGCTTCTGTTTTTATTGCTATGTTTGGGTAGCGGTGTCTACGGTTTTTGGTTTTGGAGGATTAGAGACTTCTGGAGCAGGGATATTTTTTAGAGCAGCTGCGTAAAATATGCCAACTGTGGGGGAGCGCTCATTTACATTTTGTGGGCTTCTGGGAATGAAATATTTTAATATTTTCAGTCATTCATCGAGGGCATTTGCGGGAGTAGGCAGGATGGTCGCCTTTGCAATTCGGACAAATGGGCTCCGAATTTTAGTCCCTGCTTCCGTGCCCTACAATTGAATATCGGGCACAGGTTTGCTGACCGCGGCAGGATTTAAAAGAATGCCTAAAACTTTGGCATTTGAAACAGCACACAGGATCGGGTACATATGGTCGGATGGGGCAATTTAAATAAGCTATTTTGATTGATTTAGGCAGAGTAGGGCTACTGAAAGTGAGGATTATATGTTTCGTTGACATTGCTTGACTGTCCGAAAGAATTGTTATTAGTCGGACGTTGCAGACATTTTGGTCTTTTAAAGATTTTAAGATATCGTTATCTGAATCGTATAAGCGTTCCGATTAGGATATGACACCACGCGATTGGTTTAAGGAAAAATGATGAGTAATTGTAAGTAAAAAATTGCCTATATTTTTTAACTTTAAAATGAATCCAGCCAGTTTCGCAGAAGATACTTCAACTGAAATATTTCCCGTACTTTGTTTTAAAACAATTTTAACTTAGCCTACTATTCCTATTAATGTTTTATGAATACGTATCGAAGAGACGGTCTTTAATGATCCTTCCTTTTTCTTTATAACAAAATACCTACAATTGTTAAAGTTTTTAGTTAATTTAAATTGTTCCCTTTTATTTTCAATTGACAGATGGTCCCTACTTCCATAGAAGTACAGGAGGTTGACGGAATTAGGCCTCCATCAGGACAGGAGGAAGTTTTTAGATCCATGGGTTTTTTCTTACATTCGTTCCAGTGGAAAGGGAAATGCAATGCAGCTCGCTGGTCATCTGACAATTGCCAGGCATGGCACTTACTTCAGAGGCGGCACTGGAGCATAGTATCACAGTTTCGGGATGATGATCCCTTGGTTCACCTGAGGCACTCCTAATTATAGTACTAATCATGAAGCAATGTCTTTGGGATTCGAGAAAGAATTTCGTAGAATCGATTACCAGCCGATTGATAGGAGCGGGCTCACTCCTGCCACCCGTCCACGGAGAAGTATGGGCCAAACGGCACGCATCAGGATTCCCAAACTCCACCTTTCCCCGGCAAGGGTCGCCGCATACGGCAAACACGCGAATCGGATCAAAAAACGTGAGCTGACGTTAATTGTAAGAGCTTCAATTTTTTTTAAGTACCCAAAGAAATAAATCTAAATTAAATACAAAAAATAAAGAATAAAAGATAACAATACTATAAAAAAAAAAAAAAAAAAAAAAAAAAAAAAAAAAAAAAAAAAAAAAAACAATAAATCAACCAGAAACACAACTAAAAAACTGTAATGAGAGCCTGCAACGAAAGATTGAACACAGCGAAGATTTTTTTTTTGTCTTTCTTTCTTTAACATGAGTTTTCAATCGGGTACCTCGGGGACGTAGGCCCCCGAACACACCCGAAGATGAGTCCCTGAGAGGAAAAACGAAACAAACAAACAAATAAATAAATGCCAATTGTGACAAGTTGAAGGGTCAAAAATAATATAAAGATCCCCAGGGTATCCCAGGGCGCTTTCCCCGTGTTTACCAAAGACAGAGGGGGAAAAAATCAGAGGAAAAAAAGACAGAGGGAAAAGAAGGTAAGCCCCTGAGGATATAGTGTCTTAAAGAGATCAATGAATTCAAAATTTAATCAATCGAAAAAGAACAGTAAGAAAGTAAACTGATATTTATTCAAAAAATCTAAATTCAATACAAGTATTTAATATTATAAACCCATACTACATCAATAGAAAAACACCTCTAATAATGTCTGCTTATTACTTTAAATCACATTTTTTTAATATAGAAAACTAAGATCGTTTTGATATACTTCTTAAAAATAGTTTCAAGAATCTTTATACTTAAAATTTATAATAACAAAACTTGAATTACTTTTGTAAATTGTTTTATTCTCATTTGAAATATTTATAAGAATTTAAAGGTTATAGGGGAAAAAAGAAGCAATTATTTTTCTTCCTTACTGTGTTCTAAGAATAATAAATGGAGCTATCAGCTTTATGAATAAAGATGGTAATATATCTGCCAATAAAATTGCCTGGAAAAGTACAAAAATTACATTAGTTTCAAATAACATTTGAAAAATGATTTGATTTCCCTTACATCAAATCATTTTACAAACAAAAATAAAAACGTACATCTGGATAACATAAGTTAATAAAGTTAATTAATAATTAAATAGTTAAATTAAGTATAAAATCATACATTATTATTTTAATAAATGTTATAAATTAAAAACAGATAATATAAAGATAATTTTCTAGATACGCTCTAACAATAATATTTAAACAGCAACTAAAAATTTGCAACCACCAGTTTACATTCATGAACTATATTTAAAGTAAAAGTTAGAAGTTTTTATAAAAAAACTGATAACAGCAATAATTTTGGAAGAGTTATGTATTATATAATTCATATATTTCATGACAAATTAAACAACGATCAAAGATTTTCTTGTATTTAGATTAATGTATTCTTATAAAAAAAATCAAACCAACCTTCTTATTGACATCCATAATAACTACAGGAAAATCATAAACTTAAATTTTGAGCTGAATTGTTAAAAAAAATAAAAAGCCGAAAAATAGAGAAATGTTGAGCTTTTCACAGACTAATTCTATTTGTAATTCTTAAGAAACCAAATGCATAAAAAGACAATGCTTACCCCAGTAGATATTTCATTACATCTAGTTCCATTTGTTGAGCAATTCTGCTGTAATAATAATATATGCTATTACAACTATACATTAAGGTTATAACCTCATAATGCCTTATATAATATTTATAATTAATTGAAAATTTATTTTTAAAGTTTAATAAAAAGTTAATAAACAATTAATAATAAAAATAATAATTAATTAAAGGATAATAAAGCATTTATATTACAAGATGTCCCAGATATATATTAACCTTTTTTTAAAATACAAAATTTCAGTGTCATCTTATGGATTGGGAGTACCTATATGTAAAATTATTTCTTCAGCACTCCGCAAAGATAAAATACATAAATTTATTCCAATGAGCTTTTTTTTTTTATTTATTTAACATCAAAATGTAATAATAATCATAAAATAAAAAGTTAATTTGACAGACAAAATTTCTAGATGACGTAATAAGACTTTACGAATAATGTGGCTCAGGAGTTAACAGAAATGATAAATGAACGAAAGGTTAAAAAATAAACATTCAACTTTGACTAATAATATTTTTTATTCAATAAAAACGAAATTCTTGGAATCGTAAGATATGGTAATTGAATCTTAAATAGGGTTTCTATTTCTGAAAATCAAGATCTGTAAACACCACGCGACAGGGGGGGGGCCGCGCAAATGATCTTGGTAAGTTAAATGCACATTACAAATTGATTTAAAAGCATTCTAAAACAACTTCAAGCTTAGATATAATTTGATATTAAGTTCAGTGTATATTAGATATAGATACTGTACCGAACGTGAGTTGATGCTTCTTAGCAAAGCTTCTCCGAAAAAGGAAAAGATCGTTTTACAGATATCACCAGTCAGCAAAAGAGAGTTTAAGCAATTCGCCTTGGCGACGGATTTGGTGACAAATGGAAAGTATTCGAAGACACTGGAAGCTAAACGAAAAATCGAACGGGAAGAAAGTAACTGTCCTTTCGTGAATTTTCCTATGTGACGGAACGCCTGGAAGGTAAGGTATAAATACGCCAAGAGCTACAGTCGAGATCAGTCAGTCTCAGGAATCGGTCTGTGTACGGAATCAGTTTGTCTGTGGAGTCTGATTTGTAGACCGATAGGGGAATTGTGGACAAGTGAATTTTCTGGAGATTCGGCCTGACTTTAGAGGAACTGTTACGGATAATCTGTCTTTGGAGACTCTGTTGAGGAGATCGATCGAGGGATAGATGGAACGCTGTTGGCACTTGAAGTAAAGCGAACGCTTATCTGAAGCAACGTGTATCTTCTGAGAATCGTCGGAGCTTACCCTGGAAGAGCAGAATATTACTGCGGAGGCTGTCCGCAGTGAAGAGTAATAAGCTGGTGAGCTGAACGATGCTGTGCAATAACTGTGACTGTACTTAACGAGTACTTTGTTTCTGTATCTGTGTCACTGTGTATTGCTGTTGCCCAAGTTGTGCTACCTGTGTGTCGTTTTGAAGATTAAGAATAAAGTGATATATGTTGTTATTCACCACGAGTTGGACTTGATTTTCCCTCCACGCACATTCCCGCACGAAAAATATTTTCGTAACAATACATTAAAAAATTAATTTGAACATTGTTTTTACTATAAACAATTTTAAATATTTTCCGAAAGTAATTTTTAGAATAGTTTTGTTGCATGAAAAGTAGATAATTACTTATATTTTTCTTATCAACCAAACTACATTAGTTATATAGTTAAATTGACAAGAATTAAAATGTTTTGGTATATACGGCTGAATTTCAGCAATTAATTTATTCCTCACAAAAAGTTTATCATTCATTACAGTACTGCTAATTCATTCACCTAGCACTTTCAACTTCAGCTAAATCTTTAATGAAATGTTTTACACCAGTAAAATATACATCATTTTTCTCTATCGCTTGTATTAATCAGCCTAATAATTTTCTAAACGTACGCATGTATAGACGTTGTTTTATTAATTAAAATTTTTAATAAGTTCCTCTCCTCTTACATCATAAACGAAATTTCAAAAATATTGAAAAAGTCAAACAATTGGATACAAAGAAACTTTTCTTTAGGAAAAAAAAAAGAAAAGAAAAGAAAAGATTAATAGTTATTTTACTATCAAAATAAACACTAGGGACAAATTATTTCATTAGAAATAAGAATAATATTAGTTTAAAAGTTTGCTTCAGAATGTTTTTATATTATAGAGTTATTTAAGTGATTTTTAAACAATAAGTTAGTAATCTTTAACGTGGGTTCAAGAATAAATCTGTGTTTTAAAAAGTATAAAAAATGCTTGCCTCAATTTCGATAAAAGTAATGAATGTAATATATGATAATAGTAAATACATAGTAAATTTACTTTAAGCGGAGGTATTGCATTATTTCTTAATATATCAAGGTTTAAAAGGGATTTCTAATATACTATTTAAAAATGATCGTTAAATCACCTCTTTCTGTAAACATTTATCTTTTCAAAATTTTAAAAATATTCTATTATTTGTTCTTGAAACGGCACATCTGTGTGCAATAATACCCAAACAAAAACGAATAGAGCAATTTTTACATAAATTTAGAATAATTGTGAGACGTTTAAATTGAAATTATTGATATAAAATTATATATACTTAGCTGTTTATCTTAATTTGTGTACAATTATATACAACATATAATAAAAAAAAATTAATAACAGCAGCACTAAAAATAACCATTCTTTTACTTTTTGGTTTGAAAATAACATAAATAAAGTGATAGAATTTTAATAAGTAAGACAGTAAAATTTAAATTAAGAATGCCACAGAGAAAATAAATGGAATAGTATATGAGGAATTGCACTGAATGTATTAAAATGACTGAAATGGCATTATGACGTCTTATTTACAAATTTTATTGACACTAGCTGATGACATTCACAAAAAGTGTTATGGCAACATAAAAAAAGATCAAAATGTGTGAATGAAAAACGTCAAATTCATATTTTAACAAATAATACAGCAAAACAGTATGGTTCGACATATAATGCAGGATCATTAAAATTTAGAAAATTTATACCTGCGGGACGCTTTCTCCATTTTTTGGATACAAAAGATCGAAAGCAGCACTGAGCATTATCACATAAGGATAGTTATTGCATAGTCCCAATAACCTGAAAAAAAAACAAAAATATGTTTCCAATAATTATTTATAAAAAATTGAGTATATTATATTTGACGCATTTCATATTATTCTTTATAGTTTCATTCAACAATAAAACGATTTACATTTTTTAAAAAAAATATTTTGCTTAATTCCTCCTCCCCCTGAAAACTTTACTAGTTCACATGAATATAGTACAGTTTTTTGGGGAAAGGAAATAGAAAATAAATTTGGAAAAAAAAAATCTATATTTTAATAAGAATTGGATTTTTTTTTTTAAAAAAAAATAAAAACAGATATTTACATCCATTATCAAGTAAAAATCATAATTGCAGGAAGAAGGTGAATTACGAGTTAATAAATGTTGTCTATATTAGTCAGAGATGAAGAGTTTTTGTTTTGTGACCTTAGTCTAAATATAATAGACTAATTTAAACAGAAGTTTTGAATTAAAAAAAACAAACACTTATAATACATGAAAAAAAAAATTTAAAGGTTTGCTATTATTTCCTCTTGCTCTTTTTTTAAAATTTAAATTTAACGATCGAACAAAATAATTAATATTTAACTATTTTCCAAAATACATCTTGCAAGAAAAAATAAAAAAAATTCAGTAAAACTTCAGAGAAAGTCAGAAAACTCCTATTGCTAGCTTTCTATCAAAATAACCAAGGAGAGTGAAAAATGAGATTAAGGTATATGTAACTTAAAGTGCTTTTTTTTGAGAATTTAAACCTATATTTTACACTTCCGGCATGCATAAAAAAGGAAGTTTTATAAAAATTTTGTGAAAATATAATTTTGCTTGGGACTATGTAAAAAATTTTTGCATGGAAAGAGCTTAAGACGAAATTCCTTTTTTAAATGATATTTATAATTAATTACATTCTAAATCACAGGCTTTTCACAAACTGCGTTTTGAATACTATCCATAAACATATTTTAATACCTATAATGATCTTACTATCAACTGTGCATCTTTTTATAAATTTTAATTAGAAAAATACCTGAAATTCATTGTTTGGAAAAAAATTTTCAATAGTTTCCGGGTATCTTATTACTAATATAATATTTTTGTAATTTATTTACATAGAAGTGTCTGAGTAATGATTTTTTAGATGTAAATTCCAGAAATGATATTCATTGCATTTACAATTGAAATAAATTTAAAAAAAACTGTTTGTAAAAAATGTGTGTACAAAGCTTTATTAAACTTTAATTAAGAAAATTATTGAAAGATTATTGCCAAAAAAAAAAAAAAAAAAAAAAAAAATGAACAGAAGTGTTTTAATTTTTTTTTCAAAAGTAGGTCATGATGATACATATCTTCTGGATATTAATTAGCCAACAAATACATTAGAAGCACTGTCTTAGTGTTTGAAAATAATTCATAATAGAATTAAAAGAAAAAGTTTTAAAATAATTTGGAATTATTTGCACGATTTTTCCAAATAAAGTATATAACATAAAAAAAAAGTCACCAGTTTTATTTTCTGAAATAATGAGGTTCATAAAAATATATAATCGTACGAAAATTTAATGATTAACGCTTAGCCTAAAGTTATATTTGACGAAACTTAAAGTAAACAACAATCATTAAAAGAGATTAAACAACAATCATTAAAAGAGATTAATATTTATTACTCAACATCAAATCAAGCAAACGGATTTCATATAAAGTTAAGAATGAAAATCTAATAGAATGTAAAGCGTGAATTCCATCTCGTACTCCTTTTAGTTGAAAGTGCAGAGGAAGAGGGCAGATGCTACCCTCCATACACTTAGTAACATCCATATTTAGCACTGATGCAAATGAGTAAGAAATGATTATCATTTAATTAGGCATAAAAATTATCTTTCAGTGATGAAATTTTAAGGCATAAAAATTATCTTTTACAGATGAAAACAAACATAATCTCAGCAGACTTGATGCTCTTATGCAAATGGAAAACACATATATAAATGGCACAAACCCAATTTAATTTTTCCACTCATCATGTTTCATCAAGTACACGGAAATTTTGGTCACGTATAATGAAAAAGAATATATCGAACCTATTAATATTTTTGAGCTTGTTCTATCATCTGAAGCATGACAGAGTTATATTCTCAAGCGCAGCGAGTGTGCTTCATTGTTAAAGAACAACCAAATCACTCAAAACTGCGCTTCTAAAAATGTTGATATTTGCGCATTTTTTTAAAAAATATTTCTCTCAAATTTTATTTTGAAATTTCTGATCCCATAATATTTTATTTTGGAAAAATTACAGACTTAAATTATTATACTTTTTAAATAAAGCAAAACCAGGATTTGACTTGATATATATACATTGCTACACAAAGTTTGGATATCTGTTTTCCCATCAGCTAGGAGGTCAATTTTCACATTCATTCCATTATCCCTATAGTTTGCTATGAAAACACCTGCACAGAAAACCCAATCATAGGGGTTTATCTCATGTGATCCCATTCCTTTTAGATAATTCAGGCATTTATGTTCCTCCTCCAACCATCATTCACAAAGTTTATACGAAAATTCTTACCAAAAGTAATGAATTTCATTTCGTAAGGATTTCAAATTTAGTATTTTACAGTACTTCCTTTATAATCCGAAACTTCAGCCTTTCCGACCTATCAGTAATCTGGCGTTTTTCCACAGGCAGACAAGGTTTATGGACGTTATTTTATGCCTTCTACTTTAAAGGAGTAATATAAGTTATCAATGCAAAATGGTACATTTTTTATAGTTTAAGTTACTTCGTGCGTTTGGCACTTTATTTACGTGTGGTGTATTAAAATTCGTACAATATAATGTACAGCTTTTGCTGCTTGATTACATAACTATTATAGATTTTTCAATAATCCGGCAATGCTCTGGAAATCCGGCGGTGTTCTGGTCTGATATCTCTACTGGATTACCGAGAGAGTACTGTAATTTAAAATTCAAATTCTAAATTGAATTCTTTTTCTTTTTTTTTTAATGTTTGCTTTTGGACTATTTTCCTACCCGTCTGTTTATGAACGATGAACTGAACACAGTTAAATAGGCTTTGTAATTTTCAATAGTGGTAACATAACGAGGACAGCACTTGAGCTCGTACCAATCTCTTCCAATTTCTTCACCATGCCAACGTGAAGATTTTGACCCCCGACAGAGATTCGACATACCTCAACGCACAACAAAGTAATATTTCAAACTATAGGTAAAACATCATTGAAATATTCTTGCAAGATAGTAGAAAATCAACGAAATATTAGAGAGGTAACTGATCTTGCATTGTTTTCATGGCCAGGTGCAGAACGAGGACAAATATATATATTTGTTATCTCGTCTTAATATCCGTCCTCCTATATCCTAATTTGTCCGAATATATTCGGATGAAATAGGATAAAGGGGGGGGGGGGTCAGATATATAGCTTACTTCATGGAGGACACTTTGTTTTCGTTTTTGAGGCCATACTAATGATTGATGAATGTTACAATTTAAATTCTTCATATAAAGCTTACTTTCTTGCCATATGTTTTAGTTTTTCCACCTTGTTGAAAAAAAGTCACTTGCAGTTAAACATTTCAGTTAATTGGTTTTATTGTCTCAAAGGGCATAACTTGGTCAAGCTTTGAGGGCCAAACTCACATTTCTTTACTAGTAATCAAATTCATCAAACAACTATCAAACGTATATCTGTGATGCAGATGTACTAATTGATTGATTGTTTATTAATGTCGCACTTAGGAGCAACACGAGGGTTATTGGAGGCAAATCTTGTGATTTAAAAATCTCGAAAAGTGAAGAGGATCACGCTTGAGCAAGCATTCCACTCACCAAACTTACACACTGTGTGACGTTGGGCTGTTCGCAGTTTTCTCTTCTCTAACTTTAGGGACTTTTAATTAAGATTGGTTGCTTTTGCTAAGCAACCTTTGCCCAATCAAAAATGAAATGTGAATATTCAAATTACAAGCAGGTAGAAATAAAGCGAAGCGAGAGAGATAGGAATAATATAAATTAAACTTGAGACACACGAAAGAGGTCGAGTGGTTCTAGCGTTTGGCGATTGTTCCAGAGTCGAAGTCGAGAATTATTACAAGTTGTCGGCTGCTTAATGAAAGTTAGAAGTCAAGACAGCCTCAACTTGACATTAGTGATAAGAGTTTGCTAGTTTGTTATTGGTAGATCAAGTTAATATATTTAGGGCGTTATCTGGGGAGAGCCTGTTATATTTGTCGTTATACTAGCAATTTGTCAATAAACTTAGTGTTGAATCCTGTGTGACGTCTTATTAAACGCTTTATTGACTATCAGTGTTAGTAAGAGTATAGTTTTGGAACAAGAGGTGAACAGGAATAGTCTGATGTCATAACTGTACCAACGTGAGGATGTTGAACATCGACAGATTTAACTTGCATCAGCCCCGCGACACGATGGGTCTTTAGTAGCACCAGGGCCAATAAACCTCGTATTACTTCCAAGTGCGACGTTAGTTAATGGCATCACAAACTCGCGACTATGACCACTTGGTTACGCGGCCGCGTGATCTAGACGTAAGGTACAGGAACAATAAAAAAAAAAAAAAAAAGTTAGTAATGACTAGAGGGGGTCGAAAATACGAAAATAACGTTAGGGTATTTCGAGGACACATGTCGCTCGTGTTTAACAAAGGCAGTAAGCCTTAGGTGAAAAAGGAAAGATTATTCGAATGGTTTGGGATTGTACATACCAACCTTACCTAAAGATGGTATATGCTTTAAAAGGGAATTGAATTTTGATTTTATTATGGTCAATAGCCAAATCGTTTCTGGAACCAAAAGATTTCAAAAGCTTTTATCATTGTTCAAAATCCCGTACTTACCTGAAGAAGGCAAGACCCTAAAAAATCACATATTTAGAGAAGCGACAGCTTGAATAAGCTTCTACGAGTATTTCTGATTTGGGAATTTATTGAATTGGTTTGGTTTGGTTTTATTAACGTCGCACTAGAAGCAACACGAGGGCTATTGGCGACGGATCTCGTAATTTGAACATCGGTCAAGTGACGAGGACGACACCTGAGCAGCCACCCCAACTCTCCTAACTTCCACACCACGCCAACGGGAGGGCATTGGGGCCCGACAGATTTAACGTGCATAAGCCTCGGCTACACGGTGGGTTTTCAGTGGCATCAAGACTCGAACCCGCGACTCAACGAAAACCGAACTTTATGTGATAGCAATATTCTAATTTACTTCATATAACCTTAATCTACATCTATATTCAGAAAGTAATGAAATCAACCTTGATTTATAAATTTATCTCAATCAAGAAACTTTGCCCACACAATCTCATCGTAATAGGAATTAGTCAATTATTCTCGACTTTTGATTACGTAAAATAATGTAATTGGGGAAAATTGTTACACTTATGGACACTCTATTTTTAATTACAAGAAGGGAATTACATTTTAGATATATGAAATTAACCCGAAATTCATTAGAATCACTCAATAAAATCAAGTACTTGTTTCGTGCTAGGATTATTTCTAAAGGATCTAAGTTATTTATTTTTGTTTTGGCACTGAGATTGAAAAAAATCAGTTACTGGAAAAGAAGAGATGAGAAAGAAAAAACATCAATAAGCATCTCTACCATATTAATAAAAATACAAGTTTTCCTTCGTATATGTATTTTGGTGAAAACTCGTTTTTCTATTGTCACGAGACATTATTATTTTTTTTTATTTTAGAGGAGCGAAAAAACAATGCAATAAAAATTAAAAAAATCTATGCAAAGTTTTGCAAAGAACAAATTTAGCCACCCAAGGTGGATCCACCTAAAACAATAGCCTCTTAGGTAGCTAATAATAGCAAATCAATAATAAAATCATTTGACCACAAAACATTCTAAGAAGGAAGCCAAACTAAAATGACGTAGTTTGAAATTCTTCTTGAGGCGCAAAAAAAAAAAAAAAAAGCTGCTTAAAATTCTGAATAAGGTTATTTATTTTCAGTCATACCTTGATTCCAGTTTACATGATTAAATTAGATAAGTAAATAAAATACATAATTTTTATATTTTTTTCACTTCAATCCAATAAAAAAAATTTGGGAAAATTTATGACTATATATTTTTGAAAATCGAGTTCATTAGTGGTGAAAGCAGGTATCAGACATATATTGCATTTATTTTATTCCAATCGAATTAAAAATTCAGGAGAAATTGATTAAGCGTATTTTTGAAAAATAAGTTCCTTTCTGGTGAAAGTAAACAAAAAATATACGCAAAAACAAGATAAATTTTTGAAAGGTGGTCAGCTATAAAAGAAAGACATTTATAGGGTATAGAAAACAATAGCACCTTAGGTGGCTAATATTTATTGGAAAAGCTTTATTCATATAGTATCTACTTAATAAATTTCATTCTGCATTAGTTATTAGAAAAAAAGATAACTCGAGGTTGAATTCTGAAAACAAAATTTGTAAGGAATGAATATTTATTAATGTCGCAATTGGAAGAAACATGAAAGCTATTTATTGTTTTTAAATTTGAAACACGGTGGCTGTTCTAGGAAAATAGAACTCGAATACTCAGCTCGCCTGAAATATCGCTAGCCACAAAATAGCAAACATAACCATTCGGCTACTCCAGACACAATTTCAGTGCAGTAACATAATGTTTCCTTTCTTGAAAAATGTATTATCCATGTAAAATTGTTCACTTATCTAAGAACTAGAAAAAATTTTCCACGCAATAATTTTGTTCTCTATATTCTTCATTTAATCATAAAAATTCGATATATTTCAGTCCGATTCCGACAAATGTTTTTAAAAAATAGTAATAAATGATAATACAAATAATATATGTAGATGTACATTCAATTTTATCATAAAAATTTGAACAATTTTCCTTTAGTTATCATACGTAGTTAAAAAAAAAAGCAAATTTCTTTTTTCTCTTTCTTTTCGTAAGTTATGCAACACGCAAGTGTTGCTACTATATGAAATTGGCAATACATTTAATTTAATGCATGAAACAAAAACTAATATATATATAAATAAATTTAAAAACGAAGCATCTAGGAGTTTCTCGATAAAGATAAAAATTGGCATACAGGAAAAATATGTGCAAAATAGAAAATGATTAAAATTTCAGAAAAATTTAATGATTTATTTCAGAGTTACCTAATTACAGAGTAACGAGCTCAATAAGGTGATGACCCACCTCTAGCCTGGATGCAAGTTGCCACACGACGTGACATAGAGTGATAAAGCTCCCTGATGGTCTACTGTGGTATTTCTTGCCAAATTTGCTCCAATTGTCGGACTAGGTCATCAACATTCCTTGGTAGATGCAGTCGCCTTCTTATCATATCCCAGACATGCTCGATTCGAGAGAGATCTGGCTGGCCAAGGAAGTGTTTGACAAGCTGTAAGACAGTTCATAGCAACATGTTCCGTATGTAGTCTGGCATTATCTTGCTAAAAAATAAGGCCAGGGTACAGCAAAAGGAACGGTAGCAAAACAGGTCTCAGAATGTCGTCGACGTACCACTGAGCTGTAAGTGTAAGGACCAAAGGGGTCCGGCTATCAAGGGCACCCCAGATTATACCTCCTGGTTGAGGGTCTGTGTGGCGTACAATAGTGAAAGCAGGATCGACACGCTACCCTGGGGGTCCCCAGACACGTTTTCGATGATCGTCAGGACATAGTGGGAAGCGGGATTCGTCGCTAAAACACTATACGACAGATAATATTACAAGGAAAATTCTACGAGAGATTTCAGCAAAAAGTGTCTTACAGGATCTGGAGCAGCTCAAGGAAAGCATCAACCAATGTATAACTCTCTGTGCAAAGGTCTTGTATAGAATAATGATAGTAAACATTTATTTACTATATTTCCTATTTTATTTATGAAACAAGTCTTAAAACTTTTTAATCACTAAGTGTGTGAACCATACTTCTATCATCACACTTGCTGATGCAAACGCTATGGCTAAGGTCATAGCGTTTATAAGGTGCAGGCTTTTCTGTCAGCCTTTGAAGAAATTCCTAATTACAGACCCCAACTGCTTCAGATCAATAACATCCAAAATAGCAAGACTATGAACAAATCAATACAACGGCTTCAAAATTCATCCTGACGACACAAGATCTTAAGTCGTTTGTAAAAATTGCTCAGATACTCCATTGACATCAGAAAGAGATAATATATATAACTGTCCAACCATTTTATCAAACCTTTTTAAATTTTACATTGCTTAACATGCCTATTTATCTCTACAGGAATTTCTCTACAGCCCTAAGGAAGGCACCTTATCAAGCAGCTACTGTCATTCTGGCCTTTGGAACTATCTAATATATATTTAGCATTATCCATGGACATAACAACTACAACAACAATGCAATTAAAATTAAAAATTTTTATTTTATAAATTTAGACTTATAACATTTTAATACGACAGAACTAAAATATACTCAACAAATTAGCAACATAATATAATTCCTGATTTGGATCAATATATACATGCTCGAAATTATGCATATATAAAGAAAATTGAAAGGAAGGATGAATATCATAGGTATATTAAGTGCCTGTGATTATTAAAATTAATTTCCTACAGGTAGAAATTTATTTTCATATCAAACTTTTACAAAATGTTTGTATCCTATTCTATTCATTTCATTTCAATTTTTTACATGAAAATAGAAGGGTTGAACTATAATTGTTTCATCTTTTTCCAAAGAGTACCAAATTTGTAAATTTATTTTATTATTTAAATTTTTATAACTGTATTAGAAATTTAACCCTTGAACACTAGCGTGTTTATATATGCCTCTATCACTAGATATATGTAACATTTACACGCTCACGTAAAATTAGTTTTATTTCCTTATATTACATTAATAATGGTTTTAAATATAATGAAAGTCGCTTGCCTTTTAAATTTAACATAATCTACACAATTGAAAAATAAATTTACATAATAATTAGTTACCAATACAATTATATGTCCATGCAGAAAGACAAGACTTTTGGTGCTCTTCACAGAGCTTTTCCATATTTGTGTTGGAAGCTGCTCTCTACCTTCCACTAGAAAAAGTTACATCAAATATAACTTTTTTTGACAAATGGTTATCTTGTAAAGCGGAAGTTAGTATTAATATTCCAAACAAGATATTCCTTTTATCGTAATTTAAATCATTTAGCGGAACCGTCCATAACATTTGCATAACCTCTCTTCTTTCGGTTTACTTCTGTGTTTGTGAGAGTATTTCTTTCTTTACTACATCGGAAACAAACAAATTAAAACAATCAATTGGTCTTTAGCCAATCGAGCCTCAGCAACTGGACCTGGTCTAATTAATATGAGCAATATTTTTTGCGCTAGTTTTCTGTTATCATTAATTTTCGTACACTATTCATAACCATTTATTCCTTTTATTAAGTCAGCATCCAAAAATATGACCTTGCTCATTAATACTTTGAATACTTGTAATCTTTCTATTTTTCTTTTGAACATGTAATTCAATTTCCTTTTTTTACTTTTGTCCATATCACCACTGCACTAAATTTCTTATATAGGGAAATGAATCATTAAATTAGGATCAATCTATTTTATCATCAGAAATATAATCTGGATCAGCATCACTGTCTTTGACTTCTCCACTTTCACTATCTTCAGAATCCAAAATCAATTCTTGAATTCCTTCATCAGTTAAGTACTTGCGTCGTTTAGCCATCTCTTCAACACAGTATGAAATAAGAATCGAAACACTTCTGTATACGCCATTCACAAACTTAAAAATAAAGATTATCACTAGGACTGTTAAGAAGTCGTGTATTACTAGCGGCACGTAAAATTTACGTGGGAAATCTTCGGATATTACTAGTGACACGTAAAATTCACGTGGTGAGTTCTAGTTCATGAAGCGAGACAAATAAGTTTTTTTTTTTTTTTGACTTCGCACTAGAAGCAACACGAGGGCCATTGGCGGCGGACCTCGTAATTTTGAACCTCGGTCAAGTGACGAGGACGTTACCTGAGCTGGCACCCCCTCTCCTAACATCCACACCACGCCAACGGGAGGATTTTGGGTCCCAAACAGATTTAACGTGCATCAGCCCCGCCTACACGGCGGGTCTTTGGCGGCTTAAGATCGAACCCGCGACTGAACGAAAACCTTTGGCCGCTAGTCCACGACCTTGACTACTAGGCTACCGCGGCCCACCAATAAAGGAAGACCGCACATAAAATTTATGTACACTAGTGTTCTAGGGTTAATAATGACTCCTTTTTGAAGTTCTAAGATGCTGAAAGTTAAATTAGAATGCAACAATCACCCATTGATAAATAAATATTATTGATAAATAAGTAAAAAAAAAAGTTTTCCAGAGTAATTTCTAACCAAAAAGAGCAATTTAATCAACCAACTTCTTTATTTTTTCTTCAAACAATAAAATCATATTTATAAAACAAATTAATATTTTATCTTTTATAAATTTATTCAAAGTAAAACTGAAGAGATAATAACTAAACCAAAAAAAAAAAAAAAAAAAAAAAAAAAAATTACGCGAAAACAAATTCTGGGGGACTATGATTAAAGAATAGATAAAAAAAAAAAAAAATCAAAACATTAGAGCAAAATGAGATGAAATTTTTGATACTTTTTGTGCATAAATAAGGTTAATAGGTTTAGTTAATTAATTATGAAGCACATAGAACAAATAAATCAGCAGCTGTGAAAGCATTAATTTGTTTTCAGCATGTGAATATCTCATCTCGAATAAATACGACACTGTCAGATGAAAGAATAACTTTTTTTATTCGTTGGAATATACTCCTAATACGTTTATCTAGAATGACAAAGTTATACATAATCATTTATCAAGTTATTTGCTGAAATTTGTTTTTAATCAAAGATATAATTAAGTTAAATTCTCATAATGACTTGCTTAGAAGTAAGTTGGTTCAACAAACATTATGAATGGATTACAAATTCAGTTGTACGAAAAATTGTAGTAATTAGATTTTGGATAGTATTGTAAAAGATTGATTGTGCATAAACCATTTTTTTAAATTATAATTTAGAAAATTAGTTCCTTACTTTAAAGTTTATTTCTTAATTCGAATGAAAGTAAAGTGGATTTCCTCATTCTTCCCTTTTATTGGATGATCATATAATTATATAAATTTGAATGAAAGTAAAATTTAAGTGCAATTTTTATTTCTTTTCAGAAGCTCTTAAGTATGTATATCACTCAAATACTGTATTTAAAACCAGTATATTTGTAGTTTGACTAACTTTTATAATTTTTAACCATTTTTAATTTGTAACTAAAATATAAATTAAGATATTAATAATAAATAAGTTAATTTCTTATTTTTTTACAATGCCAAAAAATATACAAAGAAAATATTTAGAGTTTATTATTATAGTAATGATAAACAATATTTGCTAATTTAAAATTTTAACTGAATAATAAGTGCTTAAAATTATATCTACTAATAATAGATCCTCAAAATTAAGACCATTAATTAAAAATTAAAACATAGAAATAATCACATTTTAGGATTATTCATTCATTGATAATCTTTACATTACTCCATTGCAAAGCTGAATTAAAACTTTTTATAAAATGTTTATCTATAATAAGACTAAGTATTAGTAGCAAAGAAAGTTAAAAAAAAATGTACAAATGGAAGCTCAAAAGTATTTTAAAAATTGTAACTATTATTTAAAGAAATTTATTTCACAGTAATGAAGAAATCACTTAAATGTACAAAAATTTTCCGAGACAATAAACATTTTTATTAAATCAAGTTTTAGCTAAGGGAATTTGTTTACTATTACATACAGTGCTATATTGAGATATGTTCACGCTTTATCATATTTTTCTTGAATTATTGAAAACAGTTTATCCCCCTTTCATGAATTGGTGCCTGTCGATATCAAAATTACTTGATGATTTGAAAATGTCATAATCTTCATTTCTTTCATATGATTTTTAGTTTAGTTTTTATTAACGTCGCACTAGAAGCAACACGAGGGCTATTGGCGACGGACCTCGTAATTTTGAACCACGGTCAAGTGACGAGGACGACACCTAGCTGGCACCCCCCTCTCCTAACATCCACACCACGCTTTGTTTCATATGAATAGGGCAAAAATTAACAGGCTTCCAAAAGTTATGCAAGCGATGATAAAATCAACAAAAATGGAAATGTTGAGTTGCGAATGGCTAGACGGTGGAGATTCTCGCCCATTTCGAGAAATCCTCCTTGGCTTCGGTTTTGGATCTGTGCTTTGGCCTGAGCATGTTTATGGAGCAACGGAGGCCAAATGGTGGTTCGCGAGTCGCATACGGCTCTTCAAGAAGTTTATTGAGGCTCAACTAAAAAATGAAAAACATTTGTTATATTTTAAATTTCTTGAATCATAAATACATGCAGCCAAAGAAAATTACTCTTACAATAGTTCGGTATTCTTCGGTTCGACCCCGTTTAACTTCAAAAAATGTAGTTGTTCTAACACTAATACACTTATTCAGATATCGTGTAGGTGAAATACGAATCCCAGTCATTAGTGTATTTATATAAGGACTTCGAACCGGAAAAAACCGTTATTTTGGCCGGAATGAAAGCCAGAGCTGAACCGATAAAAAGTATCAGTTTATTTCGGTTCGATACATATTCCACCATTTTGACCTGTAAAGTATGAGCAAAACTACACAGTCAAAAGTTCCAACTATTTCGGAGCAAGCATTTTTAATTTATTTAACTGAATACATCCCAAAACACTTATTTAAAATTTGAAGAAAATTATTTAATGGACAATATTTTGTAAGTAATCCTTTTGGTTCTTTTATCACTCTCCACGCCCTCTCTCGTCTTCTCCAAAATCGAACTCAACTCAACCAGCAAATCGAATTCTCGTTACTTTCTGAAATAAATGGTGCTGGTCATTACTATCTGAAATATTTGCAGTTATTAATTATACAATGAAATTTATGATTAATAATGGTTTTACAATGGATAAATGTTTACTTCCTGAAAGGGCAGCATGAGAATTAGAATTAACAGAGATGCAAGAAGATCGGTCTCGAAATGTTCCATAAATCGGTCAAAGCGATAAATGAATTTTGGAAATATGTACCAAAAATTAAGAGTAAAAATTTGAAAAATCCAGCATATCGTTTACTGTCGATTATTTTTTGTCGATAATATTGAAGCATTGTACTCTACGATGCAATTTATTAAATCGGTTTCGTTCAAAGTCGACCAATCCGCATTTTAAAGAATTAATAAAAGAAGTTCAATTTCTAGTTATCAACCAAATTATAAAAAAAAGTTTCTACATTACAAATTCATTTACCTTGTAGTAGGGAAGAGTAAATAAATTTTTTTGATAAATATGTAAAGGCTATTAAATAAATACATTATGAGTCTGAATTTTTTCTACCGAGAACTTTAGGTGCGGCTCCCAAGATTTTCAGGTAGGTAACTTTGGCTATTGCTTAAAAAAAGTTTGGCCACCCTTGTAATGGAGGACAGTTCATGGTCTAGTTTTGAAGAATTCTCTGGCGGTTACCCATTGGTACGTCGGAGAAAAGTGAAGCGACAGGGTATAGTGAGTGTCCGGATGGGACAGGAAGGAATCCATGCTTGGATAACAAATATGGTCACAACTAGATAGAAAACGAGTTTGCCTCCTCAAGATGAAATTAACAACAACAACACACATTGGCAGAACGTTCTCTACGTGTTAAATAGCAAGTGTCACACTTTTAATTCGTGTTCTTTATACCCTGAAGGAAGCCAAATTCAGTCATAGATCAATAAAAATCGTGGCAACCACAACATGTTAAATTTTACAAACTTTTGATTCTTTATTGGGGAAAAAAAAAAGGGCTCTTTGAAAAATACCTCAGCAATCATGATCCCCAAAGCAATTTTATGAATGATGGGAGAGGCTAAATCAATAAAAATATAATAGTGGTGATACTTTAATCGAAATCGCGTCCTCTAAACAAGCAGAAATTATGAAATTGAAAACGATAGGACACGATGAAGTTACCCCCTTCATAATTCATTAAAATTTTCGCGCGTTGTCATTTTTTAAAAACTCGTAGATTTTATGTACGATACAGATGATGACATTCTTGAAATAGCAAAAGACCAGACTGTTTGTAACGTCCATCTGATCACAATCCATCGTGATGGCAAAACATTTCCCAAATCAGTAAAAATCCCATATCATAACTGTCCAATTCACCTCTACATTCCCAATCCTTTGCGCTGTTGTAAATGCTAAAGGTTTGGCTATTCTATTTCAGATTTCCGCGGTTAAACTTGCGCCCGATATTTTGTCATGAAGTACGAAAGCAGGAACTACAAACCGAAGTCCACTTGAAATGCAATTCGAAATCAAACTGTCCAAATTTCAAAGGCAACCACACTGTCTTTTCGCAAACATGCCCTCGCTAGATTATGGGAAAGGAAATTCAAAGATAAAAATAAACCAACATATTTCATTCCCCGAGGCTTACAACATTGTTAAGGAAACCATCCGTACAATTGGCGTATCATATGCAGATGCATTTCAAAATAACTGTCACACGCCTCCAATTCACCTAAAACAAAAACAGTAAATACTGCTAGAAATACTGGTAACAGTAAATATTGGTAGAAAGTGTCATGGCCCCAGAAGGCACAGTTATGTGGGGGAAGGCACGGAGAGGTCAAGCTGGCTTACCCTGTTTGTAGCATCACACTATGGCCATGACTAGATAACTGTATTATCATCGGGACTATATTGGTACTATACAGAATTCCAAGGCAACTGGACAAATGGAAGATGTTCAAAAGAGTCGTAAAATTTGACATAAACAAATGTGATTAATTTTTTGTGAAGTTAAATAAAAATTTGCCAAATACTTTAATCAAAATAAAGAATAAATTTCACTTTTTGAATTTCGAAACGCACGTGGCTGGCTGCGATTTATCGATGACAGGCAACACATGCAATTAGTGCGTCCGTTTTGATTTTTGAATTTTTGTCCTTGAACAACTCATGGACGTGATGGTGAGCAGGTGAAATTTATTTTCTTCAACTTTTCTGTTATTTAGAAGATGTAGTGTTGATATTCTTAATTTTACATTGAAACACTTACTTTGATAAAGTTTCACTTGTACCTAAATTTGTTAGTTATTGTTAAGTCGTTTATTTGTTTTATACGATTCATCCAATATATAGGAGTATTAAAGTAATGTTTGTTTTGCTTATTTTAAAACTTTTCAATGGTTTTGCGGTTTTATCCATATGGAATGTTATTTGTTTTAACGTACTAAAAACTTTAATTTTATGAGTGCGCTATATATTCGTGATATTATTTCTGTAGGGATGATGTGGCAAATTTAGGGTTTGTACCGGTTGCAGAAATCTACGCTACGCCAGTGGCTACCTAAACAACTGTACAAACAGAAGCTACCATTCATGCAAAGTCGCAGACTGTAATTTCTATATCAAAATCTTGTACAAACAACAATCGATTTCCAAATAAAACTCCACATTCCCCCTTCTAAAGGCACAAACTCAAATCGTAATCAAACAATAAAACCAAATATTCATATCAACAAAAGATTTACTAATTATTCCCCTCCTAAGAATACAAGTCCTTCCGGAACTAAAGATTTAAATACACCAAAAACAAATAATTCTAAATTACAAAGAGCCAAAAATAATTCCCCAGTGAAAACTATGCAACTTCCCGCTTTTTTTTTTCTTTTTTAAAAAAAAGAAAGCAAAATTAACATTAATGACAAATGTAATTTTGAGATGATGATACTGCTAAAGTTTACCTATCAGACGAAGATGAAATGGATGATGATTCTTCTGATTCATATCGATATTAGAGGGTTTATTTTTTCTTTTTCACAATCGCCTCCTTAATATCACGGAATTGTCGACAAGATAGAAGAAAGATCACCGATTTAAAAGATATCATTAACAAATACAATTCCAATGCAGTTGCCCTCAAAAAATATTTAACCACTAAAGGCATAACTAATATTCATAATTATAGCATTTCCAGAAAAGATAATATTACCCCAAAGCAAGTGGGGGTGTCGCTTTATTAACATTCCCCGCTTTCCCAGTCACACAGTTTTATTAGTTCACCCCACTTCAAGCCATTGTTGTCAGGATTCACATTCAAACATTAATACGAGGGTCGTCCAATAAGTCCTTAGAAAATTCAAGAGATGCATTCGTAGCATAGAAAATGGTTTGTTTTTAGTAAACATCATTACTCACTGGACAGCAGTCTTTTATTTCCATCATATGGTTTCATGTTTATTGTCGATTGAAGAAAAAACTTTTTTTTAGAAAAATGGAAAAAAGTTAGTTTCGAGCGATGATTAAACACTGAAAAGTTAATACCGAAAGAGATCAAAGCAGAGTTGGATGAAGTTCACGGCACATCTGCCCCTGCGTTTGCAACTGTTTACAAATCGGTAAATGAGTGTAAACATGGCCGTACATCCAGAAAAAATAAATGTCGTTCCGGACGTCCAGTGGAAGTGACTACTCCTGAAATGATTGATAAAACCAACGATATGGTTTTGAATGATCGACGAATCAAAGTGCGTGAAATAGCTGAAAGCACTGGCATATTGCAATTTAGAGTGTTTTCAATTTTGAAAGGAAAATTGGGTGTGAAAAAACCCTCGGCAAGATGGATGCCTCGTTTGCTCTCAGTGGAAAATAAACACAATGGTGTAAGGCTATTTTGGCGCTTTTCCGTTACAATCCTAACAAGTTTCGGCGTCTATACATGATTGCGGACGAAAAGAGGGTACACTACTACACTCCAGAGAGACAAAGAAACAGTCAAAGCAGTGAGTTTTTAAAAGTGAACGGGCTCTGAAGGAAGCAAAGACCGTGAAATCGACCGGCAAAGGTGAAGGCTGTTTGGGATGCACATGGAATCATCTACACCGATTATATAGAAAAAGGAAAAACAATGACTCGAGAGTATTACGCATCGTTATTGCCCCAGTTGACTGAAGAAATCAAGAAAAACGTCCTCATTTGAAAACGATCATCTTCCATCAAGACAATGCACAGGAGTACACCAGTGCAGTTTTTATGGGCAAAATTATGAAAGTAAAGTTTGAATTATTATAACTTCCACCGTATTCAGTCCATTTTTTTTATTTCAAAATTTTAAAAAAATAATGACTTACGTCGAATGAAGAGGTCATCGCCCGAACAGAAAACAAACTATTTTGAGGATTTTTCGAAAGCTTACTTTTTAGATGGCTTAAAAAATTGGAGAAAAGCTTGGACAAGTGCAGAGAACTATAAAGAGATTTTGTAAAAAAAAAAAAAAAAAAAAAAAAAAACTATTTAAAATAGTTTGTTTTTCTAAGGATTAATTGAATGACTCGCGTAACTAACTGAACTTTACACCTGTCTTCAAACACCCACATTGACATCATGCATATCAACAACCTTATCAACCAACTCCCCGAGCTTTTCATTTTGCTCAGGGATTTAAATGGACACAGCACACTTTGAGGCAGTAAAAAAAATATAAATAAAAACAAACAGAACAAATAAAATTGATAATTTTCATCATCAAAATTTACATTATTTCAAACATACTACCATCAGTTAAAGCTCTCATTTATGTTGACAGCCTTTAAATTTCATGTATAGGAAAAGAAATGAACATTAGTGAAAGGCAACTATAACAGGTTATTAAAAAAATTACAAATTTGACAAATGAAAATAGTTTCTGCTTTTTTTTTTTTTTTTAAGAAAAAAATCATATGAGTACATTTCTGTCGACAAAGGACACTTCATCCTGATCCAGAAATTTATTGAAACAATGTAATGGATGAAATAAAATTCTTAGGAATTATATTCGACTAGAAACTGACATTTCACTCACATTTTACAACTTCACGAATATTTTAAAGGCTTTATCTCACACTTTATGGGGTTCTGATTCCATTTATACCACACACTCATATGATCAAAATTATACTATAGTTGTGTTGTTTATAGTTCAGGGAAAAAATCGTCTAATCTAAATTTGAAAACTGTCCATTACACTGCACTATGACTTTGATCCAAAGCCTTCTAAACATCACTTATTCAAAGTTTGTAAGTGGATTATTTTGAATATTTCTTAGACTCGAGGAGAAAACCTTTGTTCATTCAGAATTAAAGACTATTATTCTCACAAAAAGGTTTATTGTTAGATAGACTATACTACGCAAAAAACTACCCATACCATATCATAGGAAAATACAAATACTAACAAAGGGTAATTGATTATCCAACATCTGTCATGAAAGCAAACAAGAATGAACATAATTTTTGGTATGAACATAATTTTAATTTTAAAAAATCAGACATAGCACAAAATATATTTTTATTTTGCAGAGCAATCTTGATTTTAAACACATTTACATAGATAGTTCTAAGTCAGCAGATCATGTTGGTGCCTCTTATCTAACATACAAATAACATTAAGTTTTTTTAACTATTTACTTCATTTTGGTCTTCATTGCAGAGATACTCGCCATAAATAAAGCATTAGAAAAAAATTTGAAGTCGATGCAGTGAAAACTTTATTATCTTCATTGATTCCATGAGTGAATTGGAATCTCTCTCTCTCACACACACAGCATAGCCTAAAATATGAAAACATTGAGCTTTTGTTGGATACCTGCCCATGTGGGTATCAAGAGCAAAGAGACAGTAGATAGATAAGCTAAATCTGCACCAAATGCAATATCTCTCACCATTCCATGCTTTGATTATTCATAATACATTTAATCAGTTATTCATAACCACTAGAAAGATCAATGGAATCTGGAAATAGACAAACTGCATCATGTGAAACCCATAATTTCTCATTGGAATTCATTCTTTTGTAGAAAACTAGATGTTATTTTGACACTCTTGCATATCAGACACATGAGATTTACACAAAAGCACCTTTATGTGTATCATTGCATTTATCCTCTATATGCGAGGCACATCTTTACCGAGAGTTCCGTTTTTAACTCTGTTCCTTTTAAGCATTTTATTAATCATATATTCTTTCTTTAATTAACTTGCTAGGGAAAATCTCTAACCAAATATTTTTAATTTTTTGCAAGGCATTGGTTTTGCTGCACACATATAATGCTTTCAACCTGAATTTTGTTTTATGCCTTGGATTTAAATTTTAAATTAGAGACAGTACTTCTTTACTGTAGTAAAAATTTTCTTTAGAAACAGAAATATCTTAACCTTGTGTTTGGCACAATATATTCCAAGAGGATTCAAAGCCAAAAATTTTAACCTAACAACCAAAATATTTTTTTATAGTTCCCTTTATGAAATATCCATTCTCATAGCTAAAGTGAGCTTTTATTTGTTATAATAATTGAAGTATTTTTAATATTTTCTTTTACACAGTAAACATTTAATCATTTGGAAAGATGAAATGTTTCACAATATTCAATACCCCCCCCCCCAACATTTAAAAGTAATGTCCTTTGGAATTTGTTTAGGTACATGTAATGAATTTCTTCATAGAGTAATTTGGTGAATTAATCAAATTCTAAATTCCAAAAATTTGCAAGCAAATGAATTTCAAATCAAGTGTCATTAATTGCATACTATAAATAGCTTGATCAGATTAGATATATATAATTAAGTTCAAATATTGCTTATTTACATAAAAAAATGAAATTGGGTATTTTAAGAAATATCACTATTATTATATATAATGATAGGTTTGGATACTAGCACATATCAATCATGATTCTTCTGAACTCAGATGTACAATTATAATTATTTTTTTAAGTAAATATATATTATATATTTACTTAAAAAATAATTCTGTGCAGTATTACAAAATTACACATTTGTATTTTTATACTATAACACAAGCACATAATTTTGTCTGAAAGGGGGATTATGAATTAACAATTTTAAAAAAAATTAAAGAAAATGATGCACAGTACAGAAATATATAATATTTAAGAGATAGATTTTGCCCTCACCTTTGCATCTATTTCTAAATTAACCAAAATGCTAGTTTATAATTATGTACAAAAAAAGGTACAAACAGTCAAATATAAAATAGTAACATGTTTTTCCCTTTCTATTACAAACAATTTACAAGTTTTGTACAACTTCATCGTAACAAGCTTATGAAACCAAATAAAAGTTTAATTATCAGAAAAAATTAAAACAAAAATAAATTTTGGTAACAGGAGGAAAAGTACTAGATATGCCATGAAATGAGAAAAATAAATTTTAATATTATAGGGCTAAAACTTACCAAAAACCTATCAAATTTCTTATCCTGCCCTTGTTCTCATCATGGATGATAGGATCTACAACGAAATTAAGAAAAAAAAAAAAGAGTTAGAATTCGGAAAACTATAAATAGCAAAGCAAATTTCATGAATCATAACACAAGTATTTTTACAATTTTATACAATTTTTACAAAATACCTGAAAATATTTAGAATGGAATTTCTAGGTAATAAATGTGGAAGAAATACTAAAACATTAACATGAAATATTGAGTGCTTGAATATTGATGAACATACTAAAATGACTACTTGTTAGTAATCGCAAATTTGAACTAAAAGTTTTCACTTGAAGACAAATTCAGAGCAAAGACAAAATGTGCAAAACAGAAAAATAAATTCCATTGAGCAATGTAGAATATTAAGCCTTTAATTAACAAAGAACTTTAAAAATTATAACTATATTGGAGAAAATAATTCCCAATGAAAACTTTTCAAATGATATAAAATTACCTTTTCAAAAATGATGTAAAATACTTAGAATATGTGTAGTGTCCATCCATGTGTATGCATTTTTAACCACATAAACTTGAAATATGACCAAATGACAAAACATAACTGGGTTTTTTTTTTGTTACAGCCTGTTTAAATTCAGGACAGAAATAAAAATTCATTAACATCAATTAAATTTTTTTATTCAAGTTAACCTTAAAATGCATTTTATTAGTAATAATCAAAAGTGTAGATAGATTAATATCTATAAAACAATTCCATTCCTCAAATTTTTACTGAAAGATTTTTCAATAATACGAATAATAGGATCCATTCCGAGGTTTAAATAGATGAGACGAATATGAATAAGATTTCCTCCAAATAATATACACTAACTCAACCTATGCAGAAATATCACCTTATGTGGTTTAAATACATTTTTTAAAGGAAGGTTTGGAAAAAAAAAAGTATTTTTTTAATTCTGATTATCAACTATTAAGTTTAAAGCAGATAAATAATGGAAAATATGCATTTATGTTGAATTATTAACGTAATGATAAATAATTATTTATGTACAGTATTGAATTTGAACAGGAAAAATGCCTTCGTTCTTTCAAAATGATTAACATAATTGGAAATGTACATTAAATAGAAAAAAAGATGTAAGATACTAATCATTTGCATATCCCAACCACTTCTTCCCTTCATGTGATTTTCCGGTTCATAAAATCCTTTCTTCCTGGTGTTGCAATTTTAATGGCCAGTAGTGTAAATAGTATAAACCAAGTTTTATTTTTAAACAATTATTTCTCAGATTTTAGCAAAATGCTGAGAATATTTGTAAAGATAATAACAGTATAAATACATCAATATTATAAATTAAAGAGAAAATTCCTGTTAAATAATACATCATCAAATGATTCAAGACATTTTTTCGGCTGAGTCAAATGGACAATGACTTGGGAATTTGTAATAAATATATATAAAGAATTTAATTTTTTAATAAATGTAAAATTTTTGAATAAAAAAAAAAATCTTCTGTGTTCATTAAATATATTCCAAGTGAATTTTCCAAAAGAGAACTTTATGATAACCCTTATATATATCAAATGAGAGAGGATACATAGATGTCCCTTCACAAATATGAAATATGTACTGTAGATTCAAAAAAATGGAAATTAATTTGCTAAATTAATATTATGGTATAGTTACTACTGATAATGGATTTAGCAACTTTAACTAGGGTATGGTACAGAAATATGGTATCAGAGCTAAGGATTGGGAACAAAAAGAATAACCTGTTCCTTTGAACTAATTATCAAAAAAAGTGAGAATATTGAACACAGTTCTCTAACAAAAACTTGTTCTATACGCTTCACAACTGCAGGTAGGGGGGTGGGGGTAGAAGGGGGAACAAAGGTGGTAGGTTGTTGGGGGGGTGTTAGGGTGGG